>OY747715.1:36960238-37327738 GCA_963556495.2 Valencia hispanica | reverse complement strand
CAGATCATTGCTGAATATATATTAAAAATAAAAATAAGAGCTTAGATTTGGGGTGGGAAGCTTTGCAAGAGTTCACAACTTCAGAGGAAAAGTAAAGAATAAATAAAAAAAATCAACAAAAAAAATATGCAAGGAAATTTTAAATAATTGATGATTTTTGTAAAATTGTATTCGGAATAGTCTCTCGTTGTATCCAAACTATGTTTTTCATTTTGCAAAATATACCAGTCAACTTATAATCTTTTTGTGCACATTTCATGTTCCTCCTAAACTTTTGGCCAGCAATGTGTGTAGCCAACCATTTCTTTTTCAGCAATTCACCTTCTTTATCCATCATTACAACTATGACATGCAGACACTTTGCACCAACCAAGTAGCAGCTCAGAGTACCACTCTACACAAGACCTTAGATATCATTACTTTTTCTAACTCTGTCAGTTATGACAGTTCATACCGCTGGAATAGTAAGACTGAAAATGCACGTGGTTTTGAAACCTTGACTTAGTAAAAAACGTAGTATACCTTTCACACCTTATTGACACTGGATAAAAAATCTACTTTAAGATTAAAAAATCACCCTAGAACTTGGATGGTCTGCATACAAGACCTTTGGCCTTCAGGGGGTTATTATAAGTGCAGTGGTTTATTATATTTGGTCATGAGGGGTTTTGAGTTATGATCTCCAACCATGGTTTTGTTACTGGTCGCTTACTGCTCAGATGATTCTGTTACTCTGGAACAAACTTTTCTAGAAGCTTCTTACTCCTCACTGAAATGCCTACATTTGAATCTTCTTCCCTCAGTAACAGCTTTCACTCTGAAGCTTGGTATGGTGCATTCACTTACGAGCAAAACATCTGAATTTTTCTGATCAGCCAGTAAAGAAAGCCAAATCTGCTCACCAGGCTATTTCTCTGTGAGGCTCCGAAATCTCCAATGTAAATAGGAAAAGTCTATAGCAGGGTTCTCCAACTCCACTCCTCAAGAGCGAATGCCCTGCAACTTTTAGATGCATCCCTGCTCCAACACAACTGAATCAAATGAATGACTCATTACCAGGATTTTGCCAAACTTGACGGTGTACAGAACAGGTGATTCAGTCATTTGATTCAGCTATGTTGGGCAGGGATGCACCTAAAAGTTGCAGGGTGGTAGCTCTCTAGGATTGCAGTTGGAGACCCCTGGTCTATAGATTGTGACAAAGATAAGATGTGGTAAATGCGATGGTATAATCTGCTCCCCAGAATATTGCACCAGTGTGGGCCCCTGGGTTGTGGTGTAAACATATACATAGGAAGTAGAGTCGTCATGGCAATGTGTTGATTTATGTAAACTTTAACTCCAATTAAGATACTGCATGAAACATACACCGTGCCTCTGCTTGAATTACTCCTGGAAGCCATACATCCTTTGGGCCTAAAACCTGTACAGTATGTTTAGAAATTCTGTATATGTCAAATTAAGGGGTTTATTTAGGAAAAAAAAGGTCAAATGTCATAATTGGTGGAACATGATTAAAGAGACAGCTGCTTTTAAAGAAAGGAAGTAGACTTTTAGGACTCGGGTTGAAACACCACAAAGTAAAACTAAAGGTGGCAATAAAATGACATTACCCAAATGTTGTACAACTTTAAGGATTCCCTGCGAAATGCCAACGTTAATCCATGTCTTAGCGGAAACTGCTACTAATCAGCTGCTGAAGAGCCAATCATACTGGCTCGGCTCGTTACTGTCAAAGGCAGAGAGCATGAAAAACATGGATGGCAGATTTAGTGACCTGGCTCCATCCCTTCGGGAGGCGTGCAGGTTTTTATGGTAAGGGAAACAATTCATCGCAGTGAGATTCATCAGTGGATAACTTTTAATTAACGTCCAAGCGTGCAGACCTCTAAACTGCCAACCCCAGTCTGCTAACGTCTCCCAAGTGTCCTCTCTTTGCATCCTCCTTTCCTCTGCCTCCAGTTTCCTCCTTGCTCTTAAAGTGTGATTGGTCTGTTTACTCATCCACTTTCGCTTCAGCGCTACCAGACTCTATTTTCACAGCTTCTGTTTTCCTCTCCACTCTATACTCCCTCCATGTTTACATTAGTTCCACCGGTAAGTCCTTGTGGCTGCCAGCCTACTGTATGTGTTTTGGTGAAAGCTAGCCTGTATTTTGCTATCTTATTCCACCTCATTTATTCCCTTATACATTTTTTACTCTCTTTCTACTGCGTCCTCTGCCTTGTATTAACAAACAGAAGACTGAGACCAAAAAAAAAAAAATGAGAGAAAAGAGAGGGCAGTGGTGAAGGGGTGCTATTAGAAGGGCTCAAAATGGAGTCGGCATGAACAAACTGGACAGTCATTGTGGGCCTTTAATGTGAAAAAAGTCTGCTTAATGGGGGCGAAGAAAAGGAGTTAGATAGATTGATTCTGAATTAAATTAAAGAGGACAAGAAGGAGGATCATATAGAGTAAATTGAGCATTACACACCGCATTACAGTGTCTCCTAATTAAGCGTGTAAAAGCTTTCTTATTAGGTCTGAGACAGTCCTTAGTTAACGAGGAAAGAGAGAATGCTCTCTCCCAGTTGTCAGTGAGATGGTTCATGCAGGATAAAGCTCGTAATGACTGGTAAAGAGTGAGGACAACTTCAAGGTCCAAGCCGACTGTTTGTGTGAGACGATCTGCCGCGGCGCGTTTTGTCTCATCTTTGTCGCCCCCGGCAGCACGGCCCTCCACCACCTGCCTGTCAGTGAATACACATAATGTGCCGCTGCGTTGAGAGTCCGATCACATCGCAGGGTATCTGTCTGTGTGAGAGCAGTGTGTGCGAGAGTGTCAGATCACTTCAGCTTCAGGTCCTGCACCTTAGTTGTCTATGCATAGTGAGCCACTGTTAGGTAGAGGCCATTTGTAATACAAAGATGTGCTCATTTGAATCTTGTAGTTATATCCACATGGATAGTAAAATAATAAGGCAACGGAAATACAGATTGTAACAACGGCAGCGCTTACTGTGCCACATAAAGCTATTCGTACCCCTGACGCTTTGTTTAAAACCTTTTGTCACATCATAATCACAAGATTTAATATGTTTTTAATATAACGGGATTTTCTGTGATAGACCAACACAGTGTTGTGTATAAATGCAAAGCAGAAGGAGAATGGTGCACGCTTTTTTAGAATTTTACAGAAAACAAAATCTTTATGAAGCCATTCTAAGACATGGAAATACTTCAAACTGAACTATTCAGTTGCAGCTCTGGCTGTATGTTTAGTTGGGATGTAAGAAAATATTGATACGCCGATATATTGCGATATTTTATGTCACCATATTGTATCGATATTCAAAAGCAATATATCAATTTTTTTGTATTATTATTTTTTGTAGAATTTGAATGGAACCATTAAGGATGACAATAATTTTTGAAGTAAAATTAAAAGGTAGGTAGGTAGTTAGTTGGTGGCTGTTTTCCCCTTCCTTTTTCCAGTGGCTCAACTAAATCTAGTGATAAAACTGGACGTGTTATGTATGAAACAGGTTGGAGAGTTTAAAATGCTGTGACAGTTTTTTTCTACCGTTAAATTCAGTTTTAAAAATCCCAAGTTATAGTCTTACTCATAGTATCACAATATATCACAATATGTCGTATTGTCTCCCCTGTATCATGATACATTATTTATCACCAGATTTCTACCAATACACATCCCTAATGTTTTGTGTTGTTGTCTTGCTGGAGGGTGAACCTGGTGCGGTTCGCATTCACACGACTCGTTGTCAAATGAACCAAAGCCTTTGAGCAACATGTTTACTTCCTTGCCTGTGGTGGCGCTGCACCAAGAAGCACTGAACACAGGGACATTTCCTGCTCCGTTAAATGTGAACAAACACGAAAAGGCATCAGTTTTGAGCGGTGTTAGGCTTGCTCTGTTGTCTTTGGCAAATGTGCCAGAGAAATACGTTGCAGCAATGAGCTCAGCATGAGCAAAGGAGGCTGGGTTGTTGTTGTGCGGTTGTTTTGGTTTACCCAGAATGCCCTTTGCTATAGTCTGTTTCCTGCTTTGTGAGCGTCCCCATTCGACTTGGCATTCACAAATGCAATTGAACTCCTCTATGTTTCTTTTCAACCGAACCGAGACCTAGTTTCTTAGGCGTACCGGAGTTTGCTTTTTTGGTCCAGATCAGAGTTTGATTGCGCATTCACACCTCCCCAAATGAACTGGACTTTCTGGGCATACAAATTAGAGTTCGATTAAAGCGGACTAAAACAGGCTGGTGTGAATGCACCGTTTAACAGCAGAGGAGTTCACAAAGACTACAAATCCAGAAATACTGGGTCTCCTCCTCTTACCAACTCTGCTTATTTGTAACTTCCGTTGTTACAAATGAAAATATGTGTTTCCCCTTGCTATGCTAAGGTTTTGTAATCCCGCCGCCCACACCTTAGTTGCATGTTTGAAACAAAGAAAAGACTTCTTTGGTGGTAGAAAACCTAAGAACCAGTGCCAAGTCAGGCTCTGGGACTGAACTAGCACTGGAACCAGCGCAGCTGAAAAAGGCCATCAGTCTCTTACATGTCACCCCCCCGCATTGTACTGATTTTAGCTTCATCCATCTTCCTAAAACCAGAATCCCCACAGCATGATACCGCCACCACCACCGTTTCACCATGGAGATGGCACCATACAATTTTTTTGCGCCTTCTTCTTTACAAAATCACTCAAGCACAGTCAAATTGGATGGAGAGCATATGTTCCCTCAGTTGGATTTAGATTTTAACAGATGAATGTGGTTTGATCTAAAGTGGGCATCTCCAGCCATCAAGGCATATTGTCTTGTATGTTTATCTATTTTCCGTTTCGAACACACCTGAATCAAACTATTTGGTCATTCATCAGCTCTAAGCAGAAGTTGGTGCCAGGCTGTTCTATTAGGAACACTAATAAAACATGTAGGACGCTGGACCACTAGGATTGGAATTGCCTCTAATCTAAACCATTTTATTTCACTTATGACTGTATGTTTAAGATAGCTGTAATTTTTGAAGGTAAACCTCCACCTTTGTTCAAACTCTTCTACAGCTTTTTTTTACAGCAGATTTTTCTTCAGGACTCCGCTGTACATTATTTATCCTTTTCCTTTCACTTCACAGCTATGTGCTACTTTATGTATTACAGACTATCACAGAAAATTCCAATAAAGTAAAATAAAAAATAGTTTTCAAGCACTGAAACTGTGGATAATTTTAGCTCCTATTTAATATGATATAAGATTCCAGAGGATGGCACGAGCTCCTGAATTAATTGGGTTCTTTATTATTCTGAAAACATTTATTAACCTCTCATCCGTGTTTTCAACAGTGAGTCGAATGTTGAATTATATGCTTAGATTACGGTACAGAATCATTGTGCAGAATTGTGACGAGTGTGTTGTTTTCATTTAAGGCTTCAGTGTACCTTAATACAGCAGGAAATAGGGATTTTTATGTCAAGCTACATCAAGGTAATGATGTTCTCATCAGTAGGTGGCGTCACTCTCTCTTCTGTGATTATCAGGCAAAGGCATACAGGTTACTGTTTGACTTTATGCCAATCAGTAAAGTACCGGTGAGGTTAAATTATTTTTTTTCCCCCATGGATCAAACCATGTTCTTTGACCAAAAGGCTTTTATAAAGAAGTTGGAGTTTGCATCGATCTGCTGTACGACCATCTTAAAGGTTTCCTGATCATGTATCTTTAGAGGTTTTACCTTGATGTCAAAGATTCGCTTTAATGTTTTTTTTTAGTCTGTGAAGGAGCAGGCTATCTGGATGTAGCATTTATGCTAAAATAAATGTGCACGACTAGTTTTGCTCCAGTTGTTAGTAAGGTAAAGATAAGCTCCTGGTGTCATTCCACTCTCGCTTGCAAGGGGAATGCATTACATACATTGTGCCATAATGTTCTTTCCATGTCTGCCCTTTAAACTACAACCAGGAAACGGTGAGATGAAAGTGGCTGATTGCCAAGTCACCATTTCTACACCTTTTCTTTTTAAGTTTTGCACTACCTTGTTGCTGTCTTTAAAATAGTGTGACAGTAATTAACAGCAGTGGTGAATTGGGAGAAATATGGTGATTTAAAAAAAAACCCCAACAAAAACAGAATTTCTGTTATTATTTAGGTTGATGTAATTTCTGCGTTGGCTCTGACCAACATCTCTCCAAATAACAGTGTCACCAGAATACCATATATCAGACATGCAATGATTGTCTAAAACATAGTGACTGAATGGAAGCATCTGAAAGTCCTTTCCTAATCAGCCAATGTTTTACCTGTGAAAGTTCAACTGCACTACATAAACGTACAGTAGCTGTCAAATGTTATTTCAAGAACCTGATCACACGACTCAGACCCTGTAAGTGAACTTGTAGTTAATTTTCCTTACAACATCGTGTTGTGTTGTTAGACCCTAAAAAGCTAATTTCTAGATAATATCAAACATGTTTCTTTTAATTGGCTCAGACACTGAGAAAAATTAAATAGTTTCAAAAATGATACAATTGAGTTTTTCTTAGGAAACTCATCATTCTTTTTTGCCTTGTTAGCAACCAGTGACACATTCATTCAAACTTTTGGAGGGGCATTTTTTCTAAAGAGAACAATGCATTTTCTGTTTCAAAGAATTAGCGGGTTTTGCTCTGCTGTTACAAACTTTACATCATCACCATACATGGTAATAATTAATCCTGTTTTAGGTAGGTTTGCCTCTGAGTGGTCTTTTAGGGTCAAAAATGTGTATTTGAAAATTACATACCAGCGTTGAAAAATAATTGAAAGACCATTTTATTTCTTTTTCACACTTTTAAGATTATTGGGTTTTCTGGCTTGAAAATTCAGTGAATTTGCCCTTTAAGTGTGATGAAAGCTATGTTCTATATGTCATTTCTGTTGTGTAAATCCAACAGAAACGAGTACAACTATGCGAAATTCTGTATTTTTGATCAATTTACCTTCAAATTAGATCACCCTTTTTTTTATCACTGTTTGAAAACATGTAAAAAAGGTGTATGCTCAAGCTGATCTCAGCTGTTGTGTTGCAGTTATTTCAGGTTGCTCAGCCACATCGGAGTTGCGGCAGTCCAGATGGGAGACAAAGAGTATTTGTGGACCTGAGTCAGCAGATTTTACACACAGCGGATCTGCAATAGCAGCAGAAGCAGCTGGTTGTTTGAAATCAACCTGGACGTTGGCGCCTGGAAGGAGAAAGTGCGCGCGTGTCACTGTGATTGACGGCCCTTGTTAAGGGCAGGATTTCTGAGGGGAGAACAGCGGCTCAGTCTTGTCAAGGTCAATGGGGGAATTGTTTGGCAGGAGTCCAATTGGAGATATCAGCTCAAAAATTGACGATATGCAACCCCACCTGTGTCTCAGAGCTGGGTATCTAAAGGTCAGTTAAGTTTCATTGCAATGATAGGAGGAATTATGGGTTGTGGTGACAAGGCCAAGGGGTTTTGAGTAGACAGAGAAGATTGTCTGGCCATGTCAGACCTCCTTGGCGAGGATAAAAAAAAGCAACACTTTTGGTTTAATCGTAACTCTCACCTTGATGGTTTTAGATAATAATAAAAAACGTCTTATTTAATCAAAGTAGGCACCGATTGAAAGTCTCTGCTGCTGCTGTCTGTTCTTGTGAAATACGACAGTTTTTCCATATTGACATGATAATTAAACAGTTGTTGTCCTTACAGATCACACCCTGTGTAAGTTAAATATGAGCTCCCTGCTAATAAAGCTTTCCTTCTCCCCTGTGTGCGAGCTTGACTCGACTCAGTATGCCGCTCCGCCACACTGGCACTGAAAATTGTTTAATCACAGCTCATCCATATAACCGATGATGTACTGTCCCTAAATCATAGCTGAAACGCACTCTGCCCAGAAGGCAGAGATCTGGAAGCCGTTGCCTTTGTCGCACCTCCAGGTTCGGTGACAACATCTCATTTCTAACACTGAATGCAGGTTTTCATTGGCACCTAACATCATGTGTTAAGTGTTTATCTGCTTCAAAGGTTTTCCAGCTGAGCGCCACAGCTCCCTGGGTGGGCGTGACACAGTTGCAGAGACATGAAACAAACATGGCATGTGGTTTAAATAGGACACCGGGAAGGCCTGCCTGTTGGTGTCAGCAGCTGGACATGTGGAAGTAACTCTTGCACACACACACTGATACAACCAATTTGTTTTCAGAATTCACTTAATCATTTCTAAGTTAGAGAATATGTCATAAAGGTGGCTTTTAGTCAGCCCAGAGGGTAACCAAAGTGCTTCACATTACTAACATCAGATATAAAAATCACACTCACTAGAAGACCAAAACAGCCATAAATGGGTCGCCAAAACATGACTGACCATATACTTAAACAATGAAAAATGCATGCCAAAAAAGTCAAAACAACAGGCAGCTACAAACCAACCTCAGAACATCACAGTAACATTCTAAGAGTTAAAAGCCAGATGGAAAAGGTGAGTTTTGAGATGAGACTGAAAAACCATTAGATCTGTAGCGTTACGCAGGTCAGGCGGCAACAGAGTCTAAAGTTTTCGGGTTATCACAGCAAATGAGCGGTCTCCATAATATTCGGAGATGGGGACGTTGGCTAACATTTTTTTTCTGCAGGATTAGCAAGAAGAAATTAATTGCTGAAAGAATACAACAAGGCATGTTGGGGAAAAATGCTCTAGTCAGATGAGAGCAAAACGGAACTTTTTGGCCACTATACCACTTTATGTGTGTTGCGTGAAAAAGCAGCATTGCACATTACCTTGAACACACCATCCTATGGTAAAACAGGGTGAGGGCAGTATCATGGTGTGGGATAATTTTTTTAATAGTGACAGGGAAGCAAGGTAGGTTTTAGCAAAACATGGATGGATGGAGATCAATACAGAGCAATGATAATAAATAAACCTGTTACAGGGTGGAAAAAAGGGGCAGAGGTTCACCTTTAGGCAGGAAGACGACCCTAAACATACAACCAGAGCTACAATGGAATGGTTTAAATCAAAGCATAATTATGTGCTAAAATGACCTAGTTAAAGTTCATACCTAAATCAAATTGAGAATCTGTGGTAAGACTTGAAAATTGATGTTCACAGACACTTTCTACCCAATCTGACTGAGCTTGAGCTATTTTGCAAAACAGAATGAGGCAAACTTTCCGTCATTATATATGCAAAGCTGGTAGAGACTGCAGCTAAAGGTGGTTCTGAACACACATACATGGCACACTTTCCCAAAAAACACCTATCTCCCGTCCTGACTCATTTTTAAATGTAGAGCTACATTAAGATTAGCTTTGGCCTCCTAAATCCCCTGCAGCCGATAGTACTGTTAACTAGGAAAAATACATATTTTGGTATACTAGCTGACATCCTCTAATAAATCCCATGCTTCCATCACTTAATGCATTTTTTAGGAGGTTGTGCTAAGATCTGCGTATTAAGTTGCACCAGTGTCTACTGTGATTTGTACTCTACTGCTGTATACACTGGGAATACTGTATAAATACGTCAAGATTATAGCTGTTGAGCTGGAAACCTGTGAAAACAATCTCTAGATCACTTCACTGCATCCACTGTTCTTTTTATTTTTGCGTTCAAGTTCTGAAATACGTTTTTGTTTCTGGAGATGAAATTAAGACGGGATAATACTTTGTCTGTTTGGACAGACAATTGTGTCGCTAGATGATTCTGACAATCTTAACGGACAAATTAACAGACACAGGAGAGATCTGGGTTTTGTGAAGCTTTGACCTGCCGATAACCAATTTGAGCCAATTTCTCTATAAGTGCTAAAATATAAGATGTGCAAGAACAGCACTTAAAAGATTTTGTCCAGCCTTCCTGCCAAAAGAACTAATTTATTTACATGAGAAGGAGATGTAATAGAGCTGTATGACAGGGTTTTACTGTTTAAAACAGACAAAATGCTACTCCCACAAAAACATGCCCTAGTCCTGGGGCTATATACTGCCTCCTCCTGGCCGGCTGGGGCGCCTGAAGGGTTGGGGAGGATCTGGCTGGAATAATGTGATCCTTCCACGCGCTACGTCCAGCCGGGGAAACCCCGCCCCATCAGGTGAAAAGAAGGGCCTGCTCACTGCCCAAGCATGAAGGAGGCTTGGGTTTCAGTGCAGGGCCCTCCCGGGAGAGCGGAACCCCAGAACTAGAACTAGGTAGAAGCACTGGGTGATAAATAATGAGAAAAAACCGTGGGATAAAAAAAAACAACAAAAAAAAACAGACAAAATGAAGACAGAGTTGACATTTAGACTAAATTTAACGTCTTATATTAGCACGGTTAGCTTGGCTGGCATCACTAAAACCGCACTCTCTGTGAAGATCCTTAGCTTTACTGTGAGATTTCCAAAATGCTTTCAACATGTTGCAAGTCCAGTATGTCCAAGAACGAGAGCTGAAAACTGTTCTCTCTTAAGCCTTCCTGTTATCTGCTTTACATCTCGCTCTCTCCGACAGCCTGAAAGAACCGCAGACATTTCTTGACGTGTTGTAGAAAAGTTTCTTTGAAATAGCTTTAGTTGTAAATGATTTACATTATTCACCGAAAGCTGTCTGTGCAGCAAATAATGTCTTGCAATCAGGAAGTTTTATCCGACTCATCAAATGCAGTCCGTCTGCTGTATTTATCAATCATGCCAACCTTATCTGCACTCTGTCAATGTTTCCTTTTCACTTTAAAAAACAGGTAAACTCGAGCTAAAAGACACAAATCGGTTATATGATGGAGAATTTACGAGGAAGGAAGGGGGAAAAAAAATTACTTCTCAGGCTTTTCAAATGATCTGATGAGCCTTGGTTTCAGGACAAGTGGAGTTACTCATTCTGACTGACAGGAAGACGGCATGCTGTCTTGTGCCGTTACAACTTCAGCGTTGTGAGACTGACACGGTCGGAATCAACTCGGAGACAGAGTGACAGAGGTGTGCATGGCTGCTTTGTTAAATTTCACAGCACACTCTGGGGGGAAAACATGATCATTTTGTAATTTCGAAACTTCAGGTGCTGTCATTTTAAACCACGGCTTTAATGTCGCTAAACTTAAAGGGATAGTTCAGTAGTTTTGAAGTGAGGTTATGTGTAAAGGTTATAGGGAGATGACTTCCTACCTACAGTAGATTACTCTCTTTTGTGTCTTTGTTTAGCTAATCCAGATTAGTTTGTCCTGGAGGATTAAGTCACCGGTTTGCAGGAGAGGTCGTCATAGTGGTTTGTGCAAATACTATTTTAGCTTTCTGTGCTGGATGTTTTTTTGTTTTTTTTTACACAGAATATGTTTGGTATTTAAACAGGAAATGGGTGTAGGAGGTGGTACGCCCCCAATGACCTTCCTGTGTAAAACATGTACTGAGAACTGCACAATTAAAGCTTTTCCCATCAGATTAAGTGTCTGATATAAATTCAAAGTAATGTAAAAATCAAAAAAGTAAACCAGTATTTACTTTTTAAGCTGCTTTATGTCTTTGGTCCTGGCACCTCTTAGATAAGCAGTTTGCATGTTCTTATATGCTTATAACCTTTCAACAGAACTTCAATTCAAATCCCTTTAAGATATATTATGTTTTTGTCCTCTTTGACTTTGGAAAAAAAATTGAGTTTAAGCTTTTTTCCTGGTAAACTGAAGTCACCTTCACTGCAAATGCACATCTGATTTAATTACAATCATCATTTCCAACCTAAACTGGATAAAAGAGTAAATGAAAATAGAAACAGAGAGACTGAGTGTGACATACAGTAACGACATGAGACCAGCACGGTGTTGCACGGATCCGTAATCCGGTTACAGTTTCATCAGAATTGTGCCATCGTGACATTTGATTGACGCTGATATTCACATGTGATCCTTTATGATGTTTCCATTTCTCTCTTCCGCCGCAGGGAGCTGATCTGGAATCAGAGGCGACAACTAATCAACGTCAGAGCCCAAAAGCTGAAAACGCAGAGGAAAGAGCAGCTCCTATAAAATTAAAAAGAGAGAACACACTCCTACACGCCGTCATCCGCCTCAGCTTCCTGGAGTTCACGGACCGTGTAAACAGGAGCCCGTGAGGACGGTGTTTGGAGACTTTGAAGGAGTTGTGTTGGGGAGAGTAGTGCAGATGGTGTGGCATCACCTCCTTCCCTGTCAGCCCCACTTCAAAAAGTAAGTATAAGGATTATTCTTTTCATTTTGATTTCTAAGAAACAGAAATAGACAGAAATAGAGATGTCATTTTTTTAACCATAAGGGCAAGAAAAACGAGAATTAATACCTTTATCCTTTTAAATCCAGATGTAACATACTGTGCTGTAGCAATTTACATACAATGTGGCCCAGCTCAGCTGGAGGTAGCCTATGAGGCCTCAGACGCTCTCCTTCCCCTTTCGCTACCCAGCAACCTGCAGTATGTGCTTCACACATTTGAAATTGAAGCAGATTTCCCAAATGAGGCTAAAGGCTTTAAGATATTCAGTGAAAGATGTTTTCTCTAACACTTCGACAGGCATATTGGGCTTTTATTATGTTGCCTGCTAATATAACATCCCTGCATATATGACAAGATGTCATCATTACAATAATTTAATAAACAGGAGAATAAGAGTTTCTTCAACCAGACTTAATATCAGTCCTATTTAATATATTGTAACATATATGTAATGGCAGCACTGGTGAGAATGTTACTCTATCTGATTTGTATAATTGCTCCATTACTTCTGTGCTTTTCTTCTTATTTGCAGTTCTTTACTGAACAAAAAAATTGTTCATACTTTGTCTTTTGTTTGCAACTGCACCGGCTGCTCTGACAGGAGGGATGGTGCAGCACCATGTTTTGTTGAATTCAAAAGCAGTCAGAACTATAGCTATATCACAGCAAATGTGCAGTAATTCTATCTTTGTTTAAAAAAAATAAAAGCATCCAACTATGAAGGAAGCCGGGTTGCCACGACATGCCACCCTAATTCTTCCATGAGTCGACCTACCAGTCACCGGTCATAGCCAATCGAGCTGATTGAAAACTGGCCGATGGATTAGTCCTTCACTACTGCTCATCGTATGAGAGATCTTAGTGGTGACATCTCTGAAAGTCATATTGTCAGTCTTATATATATTCTTTTACTTTACAGTTTTCCAATTTATGTTTGTTTTCTTGCAATTGAAGCAAAAATAATATACAATTTATTTCTCTATCAAATGTGTAAAACTTGAATTAGGATTCATAAACAGGAAGGATTTTTCTTTCTGTGAAACTAATTCAAGCCACAATGTAAACTTATCTTTGAGCTAGGTTAGATTTTCTAAAGCATCCAGACAAACGTGTTTCACTTGCACAGAATACTGAAATATAATCTCAGACTGTCACCACCTAAAGGTTTCTATCGTCCACACAGTTGTATCAGTTTTGTGAAAAAACTGTGAATAATCCCCGACATGGATGAGAACAGAACGCTGTAGAAAACCCAAACCAAACCAGAGCACCAACTTGCGCGGTCCCTCTTTCCCAGTTTGTGGTAACAATTAAATCCAACCTAAATGAACCCATTAAAAACAAACTAACACTGATCAACAGTTAAATAGTGAGCCATAAAGCATGATTATCCCCCTCATTTTCTTCTTGTGGGCAGGAGGCCAAAGAAAGCAATCACAAAGCGTTTCTCTAAAAGCCAGCACCCATTAGGAGAACATTACGACTTCTTTTTTACATTTTTTATACCGGCTTTGTGCTGGGACACCATAATTTCCAGTTTCTCCGATTTAAACTCGAAATATGTAAACGATGTAAGAAAAAATGTGCCATTAAAATCTAAACTTAGTGTGTCTCCGTATCGTTTGATTCATCCTAAATCAGGAATGATCTAATCTGTGATTACCAAATTGTTACTAAATATGACATAGTGACAGTGAGAATGATTATATTGTAGGAGTTTTGTTGAGAAAATCTGTGTAAAGAAGCTTTAAACTCAACATCTTCTTAAGACCAGAACTCTCCCACATCTGATGCCTCATACACCAGATCCCCCACACATCCTGAGAAGTCATCTTCCAGGGTACACTACATACTGTAGGATCTTTCTGGGCCTTGAGGGTGGTTTGGATCTATTTCTCATATGAAAATAATAATAAACTCAAATGGCTTCATGATGTTACAATTTTTTGCAAAAGTATTAGTACCCCCTAAAGCTTTTTCAAAGTCAACATTTAATAACCACAAACTTAAAGGTATTTTAATGAGATTTTATGTGACAGACATAAAATGGGCGACCGTGGCTCAGGTTGTAGGAGTTTGTCCCCTAACCGGTGGGTTGCCGGCTCGAATCCGTCCATCTCAGTCGTTGTGTCCCTGGGCAAGACAGTTCTAATAGGTTTCCTTCAAAAAACATTTCAGAGCACCTTCTTCTACATGTTTGCTGTGCCCCATACAGCTTGTGGTTAACTTTATGGGACTTCTTATGGCTTACTAGCAACCATGCATTTCGTCCTTTGACTTTTCAGAGTTAATAGTTGTCCTGTTGACAAATTCTCTTACCTGAGCTGTGCATCTCTACAGCTCCTCCAGAGTGATCATGGAGCCCTTGGCATCTTTTCTGATTAATGTTCTCCTTGTCGGGCCTGTCAGTTTAGATGGGATGCTGGGTTATAGGGGTGCCATTCTCTTTCCAATTTTCAATGTTGGATTTGAGCGAGATCTGTGAGACTTTCCTAGTTTTGGATATCGTTCTCTGAGGTCTTCACAGAATGGCTGGAGTTATACTGAGATTAAATTGCACACAGGTGGATTCAGTTTATTACTTATGTGTCATTAAAATTCACTTGGTTGGACTGGATTTTATTTAGAGAGAAGGCAATGCAAGGGAAATATATTTGCATAGCACACTTTCAGCAACAAGGCAATTCAAGGTGCTTTACATGATTAAAGGAAAAATAAAAGCAACAATAGAAAACAATAAAAACAAAAAGACAACATCGAAGACCTAAAGAACATTAAAACATACTGCCGTTATGACATTCCAGCTATTATTAATCAAATAATCAAAGGCAGCTTTAAACAGATGGGTTTTTAGCCTTGATTTAAAGGAACTCAGTGGGGTAGATTACTAAATCACATCCCACCTTTCATACCTTTCCTTCCCTTTCACAATTATACACTACAGTGGGTCGGTCTATCATATACAATCCCAGTAAAATACATTAAACCTGGTGATGGTAACGTGACAAAATGTCAAAAATGATTATTTTTGTAAACCACTTTCAAACCTGGCAATCTGCTGTATTTTAAAGACAACTAGAAAGCAGTCCAACCAGAAATTACTTTATGTAAGTGATTTTCTATGTTGCATTGCTGTTGTAATTTCCTTTGAGAAGTACAATATTAGCCAAAGTGGATTTTAACCGGATGGCATTTTGCCAGCATTTATTACTTCTGTCAGTCCCAGGAATTGCCACTGTGTGTTTTCACTTTCACCAAGAAGCTTAATAAAAAACTGCTCAAAGACAAAGAGGCAAAGACGCGGAGGGAAGTGGCTGCAGAGTAAAAAAGGAAGATGTAAACATTTTGTAACGCTGATGCAGAATACAAAATTTATGTTCATGTCAGCTGACAGGACAGGCAAACGCAGTAAAAAAAAACAAAAAAACCCAAAATGATTCTGAAGCTCAGTGATGAAGCGAAAGAAAACCGAGTCTTAGTCAGCTGCTTTATTGTTCCCGCAAGTCCCATACGCATGCAGAGACATTTGCAAAAGGGAGAGCAAGGACAAGAATAAATGTCTCCGGAGTGAAGCTCAGAACTTTCCTTTTTTAAACCCCCTGCAGAGTAAAAGTCGGTCCCCAGACATCCCGGCTGTGTGTGATGTTCAGAGGGTGTTGGTTTGTGTAATGTTTAGAGCTTAACATTTGAACTGGAAATTGAAAAAGCAAAGCTAATCGACGTCTGTGAGGAGCAGATTCATCAATTGAACCGGGAAATAACACGAAGACATCATCCGAACAGCACATAAAAGAGATTGATCTTATATTGGGACAAAGAAGCACATCACTCATGGAGAAAAAGCTAAAGACATGTTGGGGGAAAAAAACATTAACATACGTAGGAAGTATTGCACTGAAATGCACCAAGTCAACACTTGTCGTGGAGCTCAGATTTAGGGCCAGACACTGCTGGTGTGGGTTGTAATCACTGAAATTAATTGTGGGGTGACTTTGGTGTGCGTCATATGCCACCAATATGTTTTTCCCTTTATATCACATTTTCTATTTTTAATGTTAGATGGATTTCACTTTGGTTAGACTTTCAGACAAAAGATCAATTACATTAAAGTACGTGAAAGTTCACATTGAAAAACTAACTTGAACTGATTTTCTGACTTTAGAACGTGAAACGAAAACATATTCATATACCATAGAGTACTTTTATCTTAGATTTTTTTTTCCAACCAATATGTTTATATTTATTCAGAGAGCTGTGAATATGCTAAGCAGAAGGTTTTTCAAAACGCTGCTCAAAACCCTAAACGCTGCCAGAGTTTGTGTTTTATGTACATGTTTATGTGATATTTACATGTTACTGTAATAGCTGAAGGTATTATTCATGGTTGCCTCCTCGCTTTTTATATATATATATATATATATATATATATATATATATATATATATATATATATATATATATATATATATATATATATATATATATATGATAGAAGTCCAGTACGCCAGATACAATTTACCACTAAAGCTTTACAAAAATGCTTTTCTTTTTCTGAGCTTCATTTGCACCTTGAAGGAAAGGCCTTGTTGTGTGACTGGCCCCTCCCACTGCCTTGCGTTTCTATCGCGACTCGTCAGGGTTGAATTCAAATCTAACCAATTAAGCTAACCAACCTCCCTCTCTGTGTCTCTAACAAAAAAAAAAAAAATCCAATCAGAGTTGTTGCTGAAGCGCGACGACCACAGGCTGACTCTTTGACTTAAAGAAGGGGGGAGAAATAAATTTGCCTTTTTATAGGCCCCATTTAAAACCATCAGGTACATTTTTTTTTAAATCCAGAACCTAGCTCTAAGATTAAACGGTGTTCTCTATGTTATGTTGCGACAACATTAAAAATAAAGCTGGTGAAACTAGAAGCTAGTGAGGCCTCGAAAAAGCCTCACTGGTTTTACTCAAGCCTTGAGTATAACCACAGTTGCAGTTTCACACCTCTGAGCTTTATTTACCAACTGCTCTACCAGACTGATTCTGGCCACTGATGTCCCATTGTATCGAGCTCCAAAGTGGCAGGTGTCTGACCTGTTTATTCCTACCTGTGGTCTGACCAAATTTTGCCTGTCAGTGACAAGAAACTGCATCTCAACTGCAGCCAAAAACAGCTGAATATATGCAGAGCTCTCCACATTTATTGCAAATTACAGCATATTTTATTGCGACACAGCATCATTTCACATTGAAGCTTTTGCTGCAGTTGTCCAGCACCGAGCTGGATGCAACAGCTTTGAACTTGCATTCTGAAAAGCCCAACACTGATCGGCAACTGTTCAGAGAAAATGTTCATGATACTAAAGAAGTTAATGTTGTAGTCTCCAAACCAGAGGCGTCGCCAGACGAGTTAAGTCATTTATTTTTTAGTTTTTTTACTCTGGAGTACTGGAGATGAATCCCATATTTAAGTCTGAAAACTATTACATTTTGTTTTGGGAGAGGCAACAATAGTCATCATGGGAACAAAGATTCTGCCCCATGCCATGTCTATTCATTCTGATCATGGAAGAAAGACTGTGACCGCTACCTACCTCCTAGAAACTAAAGGTATTGCTTTGGACTTTGTTTGTTCCTCAATGTATTTTCTCCTGAATATTAAATTTATTTCTGTTGTTCAATCTTAGAGCAGCTAATAATATGGATGTTTGAAAAGTTTATTTGACTGCTTCAGACTACCTGTCCTGTAGGAATAGTATGATAAAGGTCATATGGTATTTGCAGAGCTCAAACATACACTGTAAACATATTTACTACTAGAATCATTTTTGAAAAAGGCAACAAGATGAAGCATTTGAAAAGCTTTCATTTTTCCACAATAGTTCAATTTCACCTCTGATATGCTTCCCCACAATGAACGATGATACAATATCTTACAAACTCGTCATACAAGTCAGAAAATGAGATTTTTTGTAAACTGCTGATATTTGTCAGAAGTCACAATGTTATCTACAGATGCAACAACAGATTTTTGTGGCAAACTTCAAAAATCTGGTAGTTTTGACCTGCAGAAACTGGTTCCAGTCAATTTCAGTCTTTCTTTGAAAACTCAAATTACCACCTTAAAAACTCATTTTTTTCTAGTCCTCCTGCCATGAAACATCATTATTGATTTTTAAAAGCAGAAGAGTGTATTAGTAAGGACTGTCGCAACAAAACAGACGATTTCTTAGTGCGTCTCTCTGATATTTTCTCTAAACACTGAAAAGGGGAACAGTTGAGGGTTTGCTTTCTCATGACTTTGTGTCTAACCACCAAACAGCCAAAGTGTCATGCCACCACAGTTGCCACCTACTTGTTGCATTGTTTTTCAAGACTATTAAGTGCCAAATGGTTGGAGACAAATTTACTCACAATAATGCACCAAAGATCAATTTTTACACCAACCCCTGCGATTATCTAAATGCTGATGACAGTACTAGCACTTGTGATAATAAGTGTGATGTTCGATGGGTGTCTTATTACACTTTTGAACTGAGGAAAATGATCTTGCTTGTTTGCAGGGATTAAAGTGTTCCTGAAAATCTGATGTATTTGGTTGCATCATAAAGCGTGCAAAATTCAAATGATTTCTTTCAGAAGATAAAATAAATAAATAGATTGTTTTTAATGTTGCCATTAACCCCAGGGGTATGTTGTGCTGGATTACAGAAAAAAGTTTCCAAATGGGACATTTATTGATGAGGTTGAGGTCAGATCCAAAAAAAAGAAAGAAAAAAAAGAAAATCCTGTCAACTCATGATAGATTCGGTTCCAGCTTTGTTCACAGTGCTGGAGCATATTGCTGCAAGCAGGATGCCACCCTCATGTTAATGCTGAAAGGATTTAACTGCAATCCAGCTATCCTGAAGAGAGAACGGTGAGCTAAAGGAATTAAGAGGGAAGCAGCGGCTGCAGCAAAGAGTCGGGGGAGTCAGACTGGTGGCACAGCAGAACATATTATGGTGCTGTAGAAATGAAACTCGACATAGTGGTGTAAAGCTATACATCAAGCGACTTTAGGGTCCTGTGAGCTGTATAGCCATCAACAAGCACAACCCTCCAAAGGTGAATCTCCCAAACGTGAATGATGTCGGGCACTCAGGAGACGACTGTAGAATTTCTATTGCCTGTTAGAAACTAACCAAATCCTTTCTAAAGTAAATACAGAATGTGAAATTTGAGTGAAGTATTTAATTATAGCCTTCACATTTTAAGGCAATTAGACGTAAACATCAAGAGTGTGTCAAAGTGCTGCCGATGTTACGAACAGACAGCTGCGTAATGAAAGCACAGGACTATTTTTAGTCTAAATTCTTGACTACAGATCCAACCTTTCATGGAAAGTTTCTGTGCAGTTTGATCTAATTCATTTGTGGAAAACTGATGCTGATCTTTTTATTCCTGATAAGTTGATTTGATTTTTTTTTTCTGGCTAAAGCAATAATAACAAGAGCAGAAATGTGTCGATATGTCGGAAACACTGTACCAATTTACGACTCCTTCCTTCTCTGAAGGTCTATAAATTGATTTTTGATGATGAACAGATTGCAGTATTCAAAATACTTACAGTGCAGACATATTCATACCCACTGAACGTTTTCACATTTTGTCACATTATATCCACATACTTCATTGTATTTGTATTTGTATTTTAGGTGGTAGACCAGCACAAAGTAGTGCATTATTATGAAGATGATGGAAAACATAAAAAGGTTTCAAAAATAAAAAAAAAGAAAGAAAAAAAAGTCGGGTCAGAATTTGTATTCAACCCCTTACACTCTGACGCTGCTGAAAAAAAGCCGGTGCTTTGATCAACACACAGTAGTGCATAATTGTGAGGCGGACGGAAAATGTGTTTTTAACAATTTTCTTGAAATTATGTATAAAAAAAGAATCAGAGTACGTCATGCTTTTGTAATCGGTCCCATTTGAGTCAATAATTCATCTAACCTCTATTTGCCCTCATTCCAGCTGTTTTCGAGGTCTTTCTCTACTAGCTCTACTACCACATGTAGAGACTGAAATTTGTGATTTTTTTTGTTTGCAAAAATATATGAAGTTCAGTAAATTTGGATCTGTGAAGAGTAATTTTCAAGTTTTGTTAAATATTTTCAAATATATTTAGGTCAGGACTTTTTACTGGACCCCTCAAATACATAAATGTATCGAAACCATTCCATCATAGCTCTTACTGTGTGTTTGGGAAGGTGAAACTAAACCCCCAGTGTCAAATTATTTGCAGGTTTTTTTTCCAGGATTGCCCTGTATTCAACTCCATCTGGCTACTCATCAACCCTGACCAGCATCCTGGCCCGTTTAGAAGGAAAAGCATTCCACAGTACAATGCTGCCACCACCCTCTTTCACTGTGTAGATGGTGTGTTCAGGGTGATCTGCAGTGTCAGTTTTCTGTCACACATAGACTTTTGCATCTAGGCCAAAAACCTCTGTTTTGGTCTTATCTGATCCTAGTGCACAGCAGTTATCCTATGAACCGATTCTCCCATTTGAGTTGTGGATCTCTGCAGCTTCTTCAAACTTCAAGGTTGTCTACTAATGAATGCTCTCCTTGTCTGTCCTGCAACTTTTAGATCCATTCCTGCAACAACACTTCTAAATCAAAACGGCTGAATTGTCGCGTAAAATCTGAATAAAATACATTAGATATGGGGTTGTGATGTAAAGCAGTGTGGAAAAGTTCAGAGGGCATGAATGTTTTTGGAAAACACTTCAGGGAGCGATTATTTTCCTACATTTCAGTTGCTCATTTTACTTTGAAGATTTCGCTTACCATGTGTAAAATTAGGTTACAATACTATTTTGTACAGTTTTTATTTTCCTTTCATAATCCTTGTTCCATATTTGAATAGTTAGAAGATTACAGAGCCATTTCACAAAGATAAATATCATAGAGTATTTCAACAAATATTATCTACTGCAAATACAGTCCTACAACCTCTGTGATTAACCAAAATGACCAGGCCATGCTTCCCTCCTCGTGTTTCTTTTTTTTCTTCTCTGTGATCACTTCCTTTATCCCCGTCATCGCCCTGCTCATCATGTTTTGCATCATCCTTTCCACATTTCACGTATACAAATGAAAAAAGTAATGCTCGCCCATGTCATGGAAGATAAACTGAGGACCACAATTATCTTTTTTTTTGTCTTCCTACAGTAAGTGAAGTGGATTTTGTGATACATCAGTATCACCTCCAGTCATGTAGAATCCAGTTTTCCAGATTTCCCTCGTTCTATCCCACTGCGAGAGTTTTAGTACGGAGAAAGGATTCAGAGGTCCAGCTAAAAGCTGCTGTCTGTCACCCTCTCTCCATCCCTGTCTGTTTTTTATGTAAATCGATCCAGTTCCAGTATCAGATCGGGCGTAGTTGGGCGTACTGTACTCGGCCTGAGGCGACTGTCTGTCTAGCTCACACATTACCCCACATCCCGAATTTACTCCCCGCCATAGATTTCGGTCGACAGTCCACATGTGGGTTAATGCTTTCAATTTGATCGTGCATGGACAGACAAACAACGAGATCTCCTTAGGAATTCACAAACCCAAAGAGTGTTGAGTGTTGCCTATGAATTTTTACGCCGTTCTGTTGAAGAGAGAGACAGAAATGAGCAAGCACACAACAACAAAAAAAAGAAGAAAATCTCAAAATGTGTGGCTGTTATTCCATGTAGCACCTGCTTAATCCAGAGAATCACAGCTCAATATGCTCTTTTAATCCCTCTGGCTCTCTGCGCCGCTTCAATCTCACACCACATCTATCTTGTTTTTAAAGGACTGACCCAAATACTCTAGTGTTCAAGAGACTCACTGCCGAAGCTCTTGGGATTCAAAAGTCATCCATTCTTTAGCACTACCCCCCCCCCCCCCCCCCCCCCCACCACACGCACACACATGCACACACGTATTTCTGCCGCATTTACAGCAGAAAACAGCGTATATCCACCTTTCTGCTCATAAACCGAGTCAATATCAAAATGCACAAAGTAACAATCTCCGCTTTTTGAATTTTTTATTTCGCTCTTCAGGTTCCACTTTAAAGTGCATTGACTCCACTCTGCTGTGTCGAGGGGGCTGGAGTGGAAGTAGGCATGAAAAGGGATTAGTGGGTTGCAAGTGAATTTGAATATTTTGTGGAGTTGGGGGACGCAGCGCAGATGATGGTGACCGTGTTCTAGGATCAGACTGGAGCCAGTCGTGTAAAACTGAAGCAAGTGCAGGAAACTGACACCGACATAATTGTGCTAAAAAGTAGTGACAGTAGACATTTTTGTGGAAAAACAAATGGGTTGTTAAAAAGCCACCTTATCATACTGAAGACAAGCTTATAGAAGATTTACAAAATGCTCACTTCCCCACTCTTGTAACTATTTGTTTCCATTTCTGATACATAATACAAATTGCTTTTAACAATGTAAGGGGCAGTGTGAAATTCTCATGGTATATTCCTACCTCCAAAGGTACATTATTGCAGTAATAATGGTGTCATTTTTGACAGTAACTGTTTGTTATTTTGATACGTACTTCCTATATTTAGCAGGAGTCTACTTGTTGGACAGTATATGATCTTTTTTGGCCAAACTGATATTAGTTGGCCTATCTGCTAGCCTGCAGTCACCTGCTTTACAGACATGTTGCTCTTAACCCACCAAATGCTCTAAAGCAGTTTTTCCATACCATAAACTTGCATGCTTTTTGAGATGAGACAAACTACGATGGCATATAGCCAATGAGCTTAAGCATGAATAGATTTGACCAATTACCAAGTTCTTTCTCTGTGACATTGGAGACCTTCACAGATGTGATGTTTACGCTACTTCACTTTATTTTTAAACTAACTGTTGTTGTTTTCCACACAAATGTATTTTTATAAATGTAATAATTCTGTTGTTAAAAACAGTTTAACATTCAGAGTTTTGACACGCTAAAAACTCAGGGTTACATTTTCTTATCATTAATTCTGAATTATTTTAATCAAATGGGGAAAAAATAAGTAACCTTCATGATTTCTTCCTTTGTCTCATATAAGAGTCCCATTGATTTTTAAATATCAGAAAAACATGCATTAATTTGATAAACTACTTTTAAAAACATTCTTCAAATTGCATGAACCCAAAATTAAACTGGAAGGAATAATGAAGTCCAGCTGATCAGCTGAAATCAGCCAGAAGAGCAGAGGGTTTCTAAGGCTGAAAAGTCGAAATTAAACATTGGTTCAAACTACATACTCGACAGGTTTTCTGCTCATGCCTACTTTCAACTCAAGATAAAAAAAATGTCCTTGCCACATTGCTGTTACTGCTGCATTGTCGCACAGTTAGCACTGTTGGTTTACCACAGGAAGGTCCTGGGTTTGAATCACAGCCTAGGGTGTTTCTGCATGGAGTTTGTATGTTCTCCCTGTGCATGCATGGGGTCCCAATGGGTAACTTGACTGTTAGGAGAATTGGTCTCTGTAAATTACCCTTTGGTGTGAATGTGTGCATGGTTGTTTGTCTTGTGTGTCTTTGTGTTGCCTTGTGCCCTTTTCAAGTTCTACCCACCTCTCGCCTAATGCCTGGTGAAAATAGGCATCAGCCCTTCCTATCCTGCAACGATAAGTGGGTATAGAAAATGGATGGATTGTTGTTAGAGTCTCAAATTGCTCCAACCACCAGGAAAAAGCTTGTTCAGATGTGTTTGATAATGAGACCCTGAAATCCTCTTTAGTCACAATGACATGTTAACATGCCCCCTACACTAACATCCCCAACCTCTCTGAAGATTAAATGTAATCCTCCACAAACATTGAGATTGACAAATGACATGCAGTACTTATTTTTCCTTTAAATGGTCCCCAATCTGCATTGGCGCTACAGCTCCTGGAGTGTTTGCTCATGTTTATATATTGAAACGCTGATTCATTACACTCGAAACATTCTCCAAAAGCAATTCCAGCTGACTCTGACAGTATTTGAAGAAGCACGTTCAGGGGCAATGTTTGCAGATGCGCATTTACCAAATTCGACTCCCAGCAGAGTTTGTCATTCAGTTGGTTAATTATCGCGCTGTTTGACTTACACTCCTGGGAATCCTGTAATCTTTATAAGAGGCGACTCTCTCTGGCCGATCACCTCGGATTTGTGGGAAAATCAATACTCATGCCGGGCTGGGTTGGCTGCTGTGTGGGCCTGCCAACGTAAACTGAAGATGCTGTTTTTTTATTGAACACCATGATAGGCTCAAGATGTCACTGATAGTGTTGCAATTTACCAGTTTCCAAATCCCTGTAATCAATTCCATGCTTAACTATTAAGATATCATTCATTTAATCAGTAACAACAGCAACTCAGAATGCCAATCAAGGTCTGAGTACAGCTAATGTAAATTCCCCAAGCACATTCAGGATGACTACAACCTGTTAATGAGGTACCAATACCTCTTGATTCAGCTGCTGATAATATCATTGCATAACTGTTTTATTACATTTGCCATCCTGACTGTATCATGACCATCTCTGTGTGTCTTACACAGTCAGACAGAATATCTATGGAGCCTTATAAGAGCTCTTAAAGTATTTACCATTATTTTAAGACTTACTTGTGGGTTTTCTTAAGACTGATCTTGATAGCAAGGTTTAGAACGTTGAATTTATATATCATAGCTATTCTGTATCTGTAGGTTTGGATTAGTCTTTGAATTAGCACAATATTTAACTTTGCATGTGTTTTTCTTTGGCTTTAAATTGATGGCAGAATGACCCCCCCCCCCCCCGATCCCCGATGATGTGAATATTTACAGGTGAAAAAAAAACTCTGTCTTGCATAATAGAAATAATCTCTGTTTTCATGTACAGCAATCATTTAATTTACTCCATCAATATTAATGCTTCTTTTTTCTTCTTTTGTCTCTCAGGGTGGAGGTCACAGGATTCCTGTTCAGTGCAGCATATTAGGAAGTAACACCATACTTGGGGGGGTGGGGGAAGACAGCCTTCATGTTCCTAATAATGGCACCTGCTTGCATGGCCAAACTTGGTTCCCGGCTCTTTGTGCTGTTCCTTTGTCTGACCTTACACGTCGGCATGCTTCAGTTTGCTGTAGCCACCATACAAGGATACATTGGGGACATAGACATGACATGCCCATCTGTATGCAGGTGTGATGAGGACTTTATCTATTGTAATGATCGTGGGCTGAGTTCCATCCCATCACTGCCTCCTTCTGCATCTGTCCTGTACCTTCAGAACAACCACATAAACAACCCAGGCCTCCCCACCTCCTTGGAGCGCCATCTGTCTGTACGCGTTGTCTACCTCTATGATAATGAGCTGGATGAATTTCCCATGCACCTTCCGCCTTCTGTACGGGAGCTACATTTGCAGGACAACAACATACGCACCATCCCTCGTACCACATTGGCTCGAATGCCCTTGTTAGAAAAACTCCACTTGGACGACAACTCCATTTCCACTGTCTCCATTGAAGAACAGGCCTTTGCTGACAACCCACGGTTACGCTTGCTCTTTCTTTCACGGAACCACCTATCAAGTATTCCCTCAGGACTGCCAGCTTCTTTGGAAGAACTTCGTTTGGATGATAACCGGATCTCTACTATTCCAACCCATGCTTTCCGAGGCCTCAACTCATTAAGATGTCTTGTTTTAGATGGGAACCTTTTGGCAAACCAGCGCATTGCAGATGACACATTCTCCCGCCTTTCTAACTTGACAGAATTGTCCCTTGTGCGCAATTCCCTCCAAACCCCACCCGTCAACCTGCCCAGTGCTCATTTACAGCGACTATCTCTGCAAGACAATGCCCTGACTCACATTCCTCGTGGTTCCTTAGACGGCATGCACAGGTTGCAGAGGTTGGACTTGTCAGGAAATAACCTAACTACATTACCAAGGGGGCTATTCAAAGACCTTGACAGTCTTGGTCAGCTGCTGGTGCGTGGAAATCCATGGCACTGTGGCTGCAACCTCCGATGGCTTTATGACTGGTTGCGTGCCCGTGGTAACACCATTACTGTCAGGGGTCTCACTTGCCATGGGCCGGACAGGGTGCGAGACATGGCTTTGATTGACCTGGGCAGTGAAATGGAGGAATGTGAAGTAGTGAGACTGACAGGGCCAAAAGATAAAGGGTCTGTTGGTGGAGTTGAAAGCTCTACCACCAATGCACCTCCACAGGGCTCCCTCTTCACGCTGCGCTCAAAGAGGCCTGGCTTCGGGTTTCCTGACTCTGGTTTAGACTACACGCTTAGCAACAGCGGTGTGGGGAAGAGCTTGGCGCTAAACGTAAAACCTCTGTCTCACAACAGTATTCGTGTTACCTGGAGTGCAGCTCAGCCAAGCTCCTCTTTTAGGTTAAGCTGGCTCAGACAGGGAACTGGAAATGCCATGGAATCAATCACAGAGACCCTTGTACGGGGCGATCGGCAAGAGTATCTGCTAACTTCCCTGCAACCACGCTCTAGCTATATCATTTGCATGGTGCCGCTGCCTGTCAGTTCAGAAAGCAAAGCCACAATTTCTGGAGACGCTGACTCTGATGAAGCTTTAGTTTGTGCAAAAGCAGAAACATCAGACCTTAGTTCATTGGAAGAGGAAGAGGATGAAGATTCACTGGAGATTACATCACTGCCCCTAGCAGGGATTATTGGTGGAGCTACCGCCACTGTATCTTTGGCTCTAATTTTTGGTGTTTTCTGTTGGTATGGACATAGAACTGGTCATTTATGTTCCCGTGACCACTACACTCGCAGTGGCTCAAGAAAAAGCAAAACCTATGATGATTACATTGAGTCTGGCACCAAGAAGGATAATACCATCCTGGAAATTCACGGCCCAGGTTTCCAGATGACACCAATGCCAGCCTGCCAGCCGATGCAGCCGAAACCCCTACGAGAGGATTACATCATTCATACCATATTCCCCTCCAATGGCACTGGCTTATACAAAGGGTCCAACCATGTTTCTAATGCCGGACATGGCACCAACCGGGGCTACAGAGAAGGAGGAATCCCAGATATAGACTACTGCTACACATGATGTATCTTACCAGATGCTGTTCACAGTGTAATTGGTAAAACTGTATAGATGCACAATTTCCCTTGGCATGGACACTTCTGAAGCACCCCTCTGTGCCTTCTTCTTCTGGTCTCCCATTCCAAATGACCCTTTGTTCATTACTGAGAGGACTGGATACGATCAACTGGACTGTGTAGGAACAATTCACTGCAGGAGGCAGCAGCCAGTGCCCCAGGTGTAAATGCACAGCTGAGTGTTTCTTCACCATCTTAGTAATGGCCTGCATACGATTTTTTTTTTTTGCTCTTTCCCTGTGACATGTAAGAATGTATCTTTTGTGTAAAGGTCAAACGTAGCGTGGGCGAAGGTGGAGTTCCTTTTTCAGACATGGGAGCTGCAGCAGTCAGCTCAAAATGGATTCTTTAATGATGAAAAACAGACATTTTTGGTACTATTTTCCTGCTCACCAGTCACACAGTATGTAGTGTTATTGACTCATTGTTCCAAATGCCTCAACTATATTGATGTGCCCTACCAGCTACCCAAGCAAAGGGCTTTGTAAAGCTGTGAAATGTTCTATTTTAAACAACCCAATAACCACTTGTCTTAAAGTAGGCTTGCTATTTCCTTATTCAGTCGATGGCAGGGTTACGATGGTACGAGGACTGGTCAACTTTGGTTTTACCTCTTTGAGATCATTCACCTCAGATCAGTAAGATAGTGCTGCAAGCACATGTGTGTAGAGTATTTACCATTATCATTACCAACTGGGCTGTGTTTGAATAATGCTTTGCTATTTTCTTCAGTGGTTGGTTTAATGATGAAATCCTGCACAGCTATCTTTATTTATATTGCCATTTATGATATGATTTGTCCCTGCTTGAACTGCTTTTTTAAAACAATTTCCCTCCCATGTTTGTCATAATTAATGAATTTCAGCTCTCACTGAAGATTTTGGTCTCCGTTTTATCTGAGCAAGTGAAAGAAATCTCATTGATAGCTGTTTTCAGATTTCTGTTTTTCATTTTAAACATCGGTTTGAAATATTAATTGAGTCTGTTTCTACTGTTATGCCATTTTCTTTCAATCAAACCACCAAAAGTTTAGCATGTAGGACCTCAGATCCCATAGAAAACGACCTCAGCTGCTCTTTTCCAAGGTTCTGTCCGTGTACTTCACCTCGTGACCTCAGTTACTGACTTTTGGTTTATAAACCGTTTCCTCCCCACCAACGTTCTGACTGAGAAGACAAACTAATAAAATGGAGCATCATGCTGGAGGAAGACTCTTGTGAGTGACCTAGAAGATGAGGCCAAGAACTGTGAGTGCATTTGAGGAGACTCCAACCGCAACACTGTTGACCTACACTGTGGGGCGGCGGCCAAGCTGTGTGGGCGGGTGGACAGGTGGAGGAGGGAGAGCCTGGGAGGGGCGGGGTGGCTCATCAGTGATTGCAGTTCACTGATATTTGTTTTAGAGACCGGAGAAAGGCCTCCGCTCATTCCACCTCTTTTATTACTGAGCAGCACTAAAAATGTAAATGTATTAGCACTTAGCAGGAAGGAGGGATAAAAGTAATGACCGGCATGGGGAGACAGGGGGTAAAGACACAAACCTGTGTACGAGAAGGATGCAAAATTGATGGCTGCTGCACAGTGGGGTTCAGCACTGCATAAATCTGTTTGTCAAACCTGGATGCTACCCCTGGGTTTATTATCGTCTATCAGTTGTTTATCACTGTGTTGCTTCCAAAGGGGAAACCGTTTGTGCTTCCTTGACTGTTCTGTCCGGTAAAGTTTTGAACTGGTGTCAGACAATATGTCAGTGGAATGTAACATTTTACCTTGCACCCAAAATTACTGGCTTAAACAAATTTCTTTGGCTTGGCTAATTTTGTTTTGGGGAATGTTGATATAGTGTAATTGTGATTTTCTTTTTTTCTTAAGTTCTAAGTGGGTCTGTTTAAGATTCGTATTTCCGCTTCATTTGTATAAATAAAACCATGGCCACAGCAACACGAAAAGTTTTTTTTTCTGGTGAAAATATAGAAAATAATAGTGCCATAATTTTGCGTTAAAAAGATGTAAACTGGAGATATGTGTGGAATTTGCTTTATAAATTAATCTTAAGAGGGGATTAATAAAAGTTTTGTAATCTTGTTATTACTGCAACCAGTCATTTCACCTCACCCCTGTGGAGATCCTCTTTAAACAGCTCAAGAAGCATTGGAAGAGCAACGATTTCTATTTGAGTAACCTGTCTTCATGCATAAACCTGACCCACATATTGTTTTAGTTTGAAGGAGGCCTAATGTGTGCTGTGATAAAACGTACCACTGCCTGGAGTCAAATGAAACTGGCTGAGAATATGAGACAGAGCATGCAAGGCTCTTAACAGGCTGCTGCCTAGACGTGACCTTATGGCCTTGTTCAAACCTGATGTTAACATGTGTAGACAGCACTCAGTACAGATGTGTGAATGTAAGAGGCAGTAAGGAAGCACTGAGACTTTATCGCATACAGCTGGATTCTTTTAGCATGTCTCCATGGCGATGATAAAGAAACACCAAAATAGATTCTAGTTTAACACATGACATAGTGTGCTATTTTATAGAATCAGTTTCTAACCACACATTCAGTCATTTCACTTGGACTAACCGGCCACTTTCCAGGTTAAACTGGATAAATTAGAATATCGTGCAAAAGTTAATTTATTTCAGTAATTCAACTTAAAAGGTGAAACTAATACATGATTTAGACTCATTACATGAAAAGCGAGATATTTCAAGCCTTTATTTGTTTTAATATTGATGATTATGGCTTACAACTTATGAAAACCCCAAATTCAAAATCTCAGAAAATTAGAATTTTGTGAAAAGGTTCAATATTTTAGGTTCAAAGTGTCACACTCTAATCAGGTAATTGATCCAAAACACCTACAAAGGGTTCCTGAGCCTTTAAATGGTCTCTCAGTCTGGTTCAGTAGGAATCATAATCATGAGGAAGACTGCTGACCTGGCAGTTGTGCAGAAAACCATAATTGAAACGCTCCATAAGGAGGGAAAGCTTCAAAAGATAATTGTAAAAGAAGGTGGATGTTCCGCAAGTGCTGTATCAAAGCACATTAATAGAAAGTTATGTTGAAGGGAAAAGTGTGGCAGAAAAAGGTGCACAAACAGTAGGGATAACCGCAGCCTGGAGAGGATTGTCAGGAAAAGGCCATTCAAAAGTGTTAAGGACCTTCACAAGGAGTGGACTGAGGCTGAAGTTAGTGCATCACGAGCCACCACACACAGACGGATCCGGGACATGGGCTTCATATGTTGTATTCCTCTTGTCAAGCCGCTCCTGAACAACAAATGTCAGAAGTTGTTACTGCACATTTTGCATCTCATTTGGAAACCATGGTCCCAGAGTCTGGAGGAAGAATGGAGAGGAACACAATCCAAGATGCTTGAAGTCCAGTGTGACGTTTCCACAGTCTGTGTTGATTGGTGGAGCCATGTCATCTGCTGGTGTTGGTCCACTGATCTTTATGAAGTCCAGAGTCAACGCAGCCATCTATCAGAACATTTTGGAGCACTTCATGCTTCCTTCCACAGACGAGCTTTATGGAGATGCTGACTTCATTCTCCAGCAGGACTTGGCACCTGCCCACACTGCCAAAAGTACCATAACCCGGTTCAATGACCATGGGATTAATGCTTCATTGGGCAGCAAACACGCCTGACTTGAACCCCATAGAGAATCTATGGGGCGTTGCCAAGAGAAAGATGACAGACATGAGACCAAACAATGCAGAAGAGCTAAAGGCTGCTATTGAAGCATCCTGATTTTAGTGCCACAGGCTGATAGCATTCATGCCACGTCCCATTGAGACAGTAATTGATGCAGAAGGGGCCCAAACTAAGTACTGGGTACATATGCATGATTATGCTTTTCAGAGGTCTGACATGTTTCTATTTAAAATCCTTGTTTTATTGATGTCATGTAATTTTTCAATTATCTGAGATTTTGAGTTTGCGGTTTTCATAAGATATAAGCCATAATCATCAAATAAATAAACTTTTGCACGATATTCTAATTTTTTTCAGTTTCACCTGTATAAGGTACGTCTTGCAAGTACTGAGTTGGACCTAATTTTCTATTCAGAACTTCTCTATTATTTATAGTATAGATTTAATAAGGTGTTTAAAATATTCCTCAGACATTTTAGTTCACATATACGTGATAGCATCACACAGTGTCTGAAGTGTTGCCAGTTACTACCAGATTATGTATCCCAAAGCTGCTCAATTGGATTGAGATGTGGTGACTGTAGATGCCACTAGAGTACCGTGAGCTTCTTATTCTGAAATTTAAGAAACCAGTTTAAGATTATTTAATGTCGCTTTCACACCTGATTTGCTCCGCACCAGGGTTAGTTTGGAACTGTTCGCTTGTTTGGTGCACACCAGAGTTCGCTGGGTTGTATTCACACCGGCCCAAAAGGTTTGGACTAAGGGAGAAAACAAATTTGAATTCGTTTTAAGCGAACCAAACAAAGCTGGTGTGAATACGCCCTTAGCTTTGTTATTCTGGTGCAGTATCCTGCTGGAAGTAGTCGTGAGAAGATGGATACTCTGTGATCATAAAGAGATGGAGACAATAAGCAACAATACTCAGGTAGGCTGTGACTTTTTTAACAGTGTTTAGTTGGTATTAAGGTGCCCAAACTTTGCCAAGAAAATATACCCCAAACCTTTACACTGCCATTGCCAGCCTGGATCATTGATACAAGGCAGGATGGATCCTTGCTTTTATGTTGTTTCCCTCAAATGACACTTCCATCATATTTTTGTAGCTAAATCTACACTCCAGGCTACGTTTTCACAACCTTTTATAATCCAGTTTTGGTGAGTCAGTGTCAATTGTACAGTCCATGTTTCTCTTAGCTGACAGGATTCTAGGAGCAAATGACATAAAAATTTGACCCATTGTGATGCTCGGCTGAAAGTTCAGATAGTCATGTCCACCATATCTAGATGCCTAAATGTATTGAGTGGCTGTCTTGTGATTGGTCGATGCATTGTTTGTACTATTGAACTGGTGAACTCTTTAAGGTGGCCAGTGACTTATGTTACTTACTGTATACAGTAACTCTGTACTCCTAAACTTCACTTATTTTGTGCTAGACTAGTACCAGTTGCTGTTGTTTACAAAGCTAGGTGAGTTTTGCAACAACAACAAAAAAGAAATATATAAAAAAGGAAATATAATATGTTAACGGATCTGCACTAAAAGGACAACGCAGCGCATTAATGAAGCTGTTAGTGTTGGCTAAATTTGTGCAAAAGTCAGTTCTTACATCCTTTAAATTCTGAAACTAAATATTGATCTGCTCCTAAAGTAGTATACTGAGTGATGCTCTCTGCATCCCGTGTTTATTTATTTATGTAAATAAATAAAAGACAAAAGCTGTTTTTATCATGTAGATTGGGAGGAAAAATACCACCAGCTGAAAGCTTTTAGTAACTTTAGCCCAGGGGGCAAAAGAGGGGGGAAAAAGCAACCTGGTTTCACAAGAACAGATCAGGGAGGTCACAGAAGGTATACATACATCATCTCTTCAATTGAGGTGTGCAAATATTTCTTTTTAATAAAACCAGTGTACATCAATTGTTTTTTAAATTATTTGAATTTAATGTATTGTATTTACAATGTATTTAAAAATCATTCCACTGACTCAGGTGGACTGGAGTTCTCTGGTGACTAAAATAACAGCTTTTAAATTGAAGTAGATAAGTTGCATCTTTACACAATGTAATGTATGAATAGGGGCTATGTTTTTTATAGAAGCTAAGGCACTAGGAGGACCACCCCTAAACTCTAATGCTATGATCTACTCACACAAGTATGCTTTTATGTGGTGTACTTCTATATCACTGCACAGACTTGAAAGAGTATGTATCAGGTCTACAAAGCTTGGTAATTTAAGTTCAGTTTAAGCTAATTCAATATCTGAAGTCCCTGTTGTGATTTAGAATTAAAGCTTTTAGAATTCTTTGAGAGAAAAAACGGTGGACATCCCCCTCTGCAGTTATAAGCTCCTGCTGTCATTGTTTTGTACAACCTCTTTTTGCCAACAGGACAGCATCTATGCTTCTCCTATACCAGGGTCTACAACCCGCGGCTCATGTGGTTCCCTGGCCCCTCCACTGTGGCTCTTAAAAAACCAAATAAAATTGTTTTTTTTAAAAAAGAGAACAAGAAAGGATCCTGTTAGCAGTTTATTTTTTTTAATGAAATATCTGCATTGAATATTTGCAACATATGAACACCGAACGCACAAGGCTTTTAAAAGTTATTTAATGTTTCTTAGCTTCAAACAATGTGCTGTAAACTTCAAGTTAAGGCATCTTCCCTACTTTTCCAATTTTATGGAAAGGGCTCACTTAGCGGGCTTCATTTTACAAAATAGAGTTTTTCCTGTTGTAAAAGTTAGATGATTAATTTTCTTCTAAAATCTAAAAATAGAAATACATTTTAGTTTACATTTCTGTAGTTTTCAAAATACACAACAATTTATTCAGTACATATTTATAAACTCCCTTTTTTTGTGACTCTAGAAATTTTATTTTGTCGCTGTGGTGGAAAAAGTGTCTCTTTGAACTAGAAAGGTTGCTGACCCCTGTCCTATACTGTCCATGAGCCTGAAGCATGCATAAAGAGGGATTTTTGACTCTTCCTTACAGTCTTGCTTATCAGAGCCCTGGGTGCTTTCTTCTGCCACATAGGATTCAGATCTTGGGACAGAGATGGCTATGGAAAAAGGTTGAGTTTTGGTCTGATGAACCAGGTCTGGATTTATTACACTAAATGTTTTGCATCATTATCCTGTTCATAGAAACATTAGCAGCTCATTTTTTGTTTCATGACAGAGACCAGCAAAGTTTCCAATAAAATCTCACATTTTTTTGGATACTTCATGATGTTCTACACCTCAACAATGCTGACATTTGAAAGAGAAGCAGGCCCACGGCATCACAGAACCTCCACAACACTTAGAGTATCAAGAGCTTTTTCAGATTGCCACCCGTTGTCTTATGTCCCACCCACCTGGGATATTTGTTACTATAATTCTTATTCTTAGTTCAATCTGTCAGACATAATTTTAGAAAAAGTTCATAAGGAGTGAAGCTAGCTACACATGTCCCTGTTATTTGTTTCACTGGAGGAGACAAATGTTGCTAGCTAGGCAGACCTGTGTAATAATAAATTGTTTAAGGAAGAAACACACTGAAACCATGTCCAAAGCAGAGACAAAATTAAAACATGAGTGGCTAAAACAGAGACAAGGCAAAAACCAGCTCAGAGACATGTAGTATTGACAAGAGCATGGTCCTAAAATGAATGAATAAACCAGGGAGAAAATGTTAAGGGGAGAGCGAGTTACTGGGGAACGAAACAGGTGACACAGAAACCTGAGCACTGAGCTAACTGACGGAATGTTAAGAGGAAATGGCCCCAAAAAGACTAACCTACAGAGACTGGTTAACCGTGCAAAAACAAAACCGAACTGCCAGACAGACTCAAACTACCAAAGCAAAAAGAAACTCAGAAACAGGGGTGATAAAAATTTGGAAGCAAGTTGATCACTGTGTACATAGAGAGAGCCTAACGTTCAAAAGAAAATCAAGTGTTTGCAGCACCAAACCTTTACATATGCGTAAAAAACATTATGCAAAACGGAATAAACACAAGGTCCTAAACATTATGAAATGAGATTAGACGTGTGATGGGAGGAAAGATTTTTACCTCCCAGAGAACCACTTAGCTTTTAAATAGCATCTAATAGTTGTTAGAGAGACTCGGTGACCTCAAAAGGCTTTGGTGCAGGGTTCTAACAGTGTGGGTAGAAGATTTTCTTCCCTACTTTTTAATCATTATTGATAATACCTGACTTTAGATTTGGGCAAGATTAGGCAAACATAGACAAAAACCGAGGCTTGTAGCTATTTCCTGACTTATGAAGATCCATACACATGAATGGCATGTTCTCTGGGCTTTTCCCTTTTGAAGAGTGGCTGAGAGACATGGACCCCTCTGTGTCATGGGAAGCAGTTTGCCACAAAATAGTAATAAAAAAAAGATCCATAGACAATTAGACTAACTTAATAAGTAAATGCTTGCTACATTTAATTTATATTAATTGTAACGCGTTTTAATAATTGTGTAAAAAACTACTTCTTGAGAAAGCATTTGTTTCTCCAGGGACTAAATGGACTCTAAATAAACATCAGATTTTTGTCAAATTTGCATGTGAAATTTTGCTACTGCAATTTAAAAAATGCCTTTTACCCATCTTTATCAGAAGTGCCAATAAAATTGAATGGGACTGTAGTTTTATTCTAATTGACCCTGCAAGGATAAGCGGGTACAAACAATAAATAGAACATGGATCCACAGTTCTTTTTTTCCTCTTTAATACAACGTCAGGTCCTGCTTGTCACACAGTTGATTGCCACAGAAATGCAATGTGCAGCTATTTCATTTATTTATAACCATGCTAGTGTAGTCTGCTGTTAAAATGCAATTTCTACTGGCAGCTCAAGCCCTCTGGCTGCCATTAGAAATTGTTAACGCAATAAACCACTGCACAGAGCAGCAAATGTTAGCAGAAGATTACTGATAGCAGAGGTTAGAGAGAAATGAACATGGCAGACTTGCTCTGACTCTTTGGTTGAATCTAACAGCATGAGGCTATATTAGCAAGAACAACAACAGCAACATCTCATTCACTTAACTTGTAATCAATTTTTAAGATAAAGAACAAAAAAAAAAGATGATAGGTTTTGACACCTTGAAACCAACACCTACTGTAACGGGATCAGTCACAAGTCTGCACCCACTCATCATAAACTCAGCAAAAAAAGAAACCCCCCTTTTTCAGGACTGTGTATTTCAACAATAATGTTGTAAAAATCCAAATAACTTTACAGATCTTCATTGTAAAGGGTTTAAACAATGTTTTTCATGCATGTTCAATTAACCATAATCAATTAATTAACATGCACCTGTGGAATGGTCGTTAAGACCTTAACAGCTTACAGAAAGTGGGCATTTAAGGTCACGGTTCTAAAAACGCAGGACACTAAAGAGACTTGTCTACCGACTGTGAAAAACACCCAAAGAAAGATGCCCAGGGTCCCTGCTCATCTGCGTGAACATCCATTAGGCATGCTGCAGGGAGGCATGAGGACTGCTGATGTGCCTAGGGCAATAAATTGCCATGTCCGCACTGTGAGACGCCTAAGACAGCACTACAGGGAGACAGGAAGGACAGCTGATCATCCTCGCAGTGGAAGACCACGTGTAACAACACCTACACAGGATCGGTACATCCGAATATCACACCTGCGTGACAGGTACAGGATGGCCACAACAACTGCCTGAGTCACACCAGGAACACACAATCCCTCCATCAGTGCTCAGACTGTCCGCAATAGGCTGAGAGAGGCTGGACTGAGGGCTTGTAGGCCTGGTGTAAGGCAGGTCCTTACCAGACATCACCAGCAACAACGCCGCCAATGGGCACAAACCCACCTTCGCTGGACCAGACAGGAGTGGCAAAAATTGCTCTTTACTGATGAGTCACGGTTTTGTCTCACCAGGGGTGATGGACGGATTTGTGTTTGTCGTCGAAGAAATGAGCATTACACAAAGGCCTGTACCCTGGAGCGGGATCGATTTGGAGGTGGGGGGTCCGTCATGGTCTGGGACTGTATATCACATCACCATCGGACTGAGCTTGTTGTCATTGCAGGCAATCTCAATGCCTTGCGGTACAGGGAAGACATCCTCCTCCCTCATGTGGTACCCTGTATGCATGCTCATCCGGACATGATCCTCCAGCAGGACAATGCCACCAGCCATACTGCTCGTTCTGTGCGTGAGTTTCTGCATGACAGCAATGTCAGTGTTCTGCCATGACCAGCGAAGAGCCCGGATCTCAATCCCATTGAGCACATCTGGGACCTGTTGGATCTCAGGGTGAGGGCTAGGGCCATTCCCCCCAGAAATGTCCAGGAACTTGCAAGTGCCTTGGTGGAAGAGTGGGGTAACATCTCACAGCAAGAACTGACAAATCTGGTCCAGTCCATGAGGAGGAGATGCACTGCAGTACTTCAAGCAGCTGGTGGCCACACCAGATACTGACTGGTACTTCTGATTTTGAGCCTCCCTTCATTCAAGGACACATTATTCTATTTCTGTTAGTCACATGTCTGTGAAACAGTTTTAGTTTGTCTTATGGTGTTGACTCTTTTAGTGTTCATACAAATATTTACACACATTAAGTTTACTGAAAGTAAAAACAGTTGAAAGTCAGAGGACGTTTCTTTTTTTGCTGAGTTTAGATATGTCCTATTGATTTTGGTTTTTTACTAATGCTTTTCAACTGTTCTTTTTTAAGTCATGGAATGGTGATTAAACAAACAGCTATGATTTTCAGCAGCAACAATTGGTTTGGATTTACTTTGAAGCTATCGAATTCATACAAGGTCAATCTATACACAAAGGCTAAAAAATATCCATGTACTCCCACTAATATATTGACCAATGTCGCTTTGCAAATTGCAAAGAAAGCACACACATTTTGTAGCCTTGTTTGCATTTTAAAATCCTGCTGCTGGGTCTACGCCAACCCCTTTGGTCAGAAAACACATTATGACAACAAAAACTTTCTTAATCCCACCTTGAAGTGGTTTATGAAAACAGCTAAAGTTTCAACAATTTCACCTAACTCTTTACCGGCAGATGAAGTAAAATTGGATATTATCTTCAGGAACAACAAAGGAACCACCAAGACTCAAACCTATGAAAAACTGGATGATGATGCATCAGTGTCAAGATCCTCAGTGAAGTGCGTTGAACATCAACAGAGAATGAAAGAGAACCTTTAACCTCTACTCTCTAGACAAGTCGAATGCCTTCGAGAAGAGACTGAGCTGGTTACTCACAATAACAGCAAAACATGTCTGGAGGAGTCAAGGTGAGGCTTTCAAACTTAAAACACAGTACTTACTGTTCAGGTTCACAGTGGTGCGTCAGGCTGAGGGTGTGTTTCACACTGAAAAAAGTATATCATCCATGTTGTTTAGTTGAATTGAAATGTTATATTGTTGCAATGTCTCTTTATCTAAAAAATAAAATTTACCATGAAAAAAATAAACAGAAACAACTTATCCTTAAATAAATATGTACTTCAGGTCAAAGATGATCATGCTAGGGGACGGATTTCTGTGTCAGCCATTAGCTCTCTTCAGCAGTGAACTTTCGGACTGTGCTACCAATACAATGTTTTACACAAGATAGTGATTACATATGTCATCATTGCATGCCACACTGAAAAAAGAGAAGGTTGATGTTTGTCCAGGTTAATTTATTAAGTTTGTTGAACTTGACGACCTAATCAACTTAATAAATCAACGTGTATAAACTTCATTCAATTACTTGCCATCAAGTTAAGCAATTTGTGGATGCAACGGGTAAAAAAGTGATTTTCGTGAATAACTATTGAACTAATATTGACATCAGTGTGAATCCCGCTGCTAAAGGTATGTTTTCATGGTCAATGAATCTAAAAAAGTTACAATAAAATTACAACATTGGGGGAAGTAATAAACTGTTTTCAATTCTATAAGTAGAAACTGTATTTTATTACACTGACTGAAATACATCAATTGTATGTAAAAATGCAAAAAGACTTTAAGGTCTTTGGAATAAATGATCTTTTTAGTTCGTTTTAATGTACGTTTATGATTCTGTAAAAAAAAGAATCATCACTTGTTTTAAATAAAAAAGTATATTTCAATCAAATCATAACTGTTATTTAAGTCAAATGAATGAATTTAGTTGTAACAAATTAGTGCAATCTTTCTGAGGTTGGTTCAAAGTAAAAAAGAAATCTGGGCACTGCCAGCGGTAGTGGTATTGGTGTCTTGGACATAGTGGGGGAAATGACAAAGAATGAGGGCTGCCTTTAAGATCTAAAAGATTTAACATTAGACACAAGATAAGATTCCAATAGGACAAAAATCTCAAACACACAAAAACTGAGTTTGAAAGAGATTAAGAAGAGTAACATTATATTTCTGTAATGTCTCTAAGCTCAAACCTGTTAAACGTTCAAAAGCATTGGAAGCTGTTTTTTGTATCCTGAGTCCACCCTGAGAGAGAAAAGAAAAACAGACGTTTCACTAACTCCATGCATTAGTGAAACAGCTGAAGAGCACTGTATGCAGGTATTTGATAGGAATTCCGCTGTGAATCATTTCCAAAGCTCGGAAAAAAAGGGAACTTGAAAAAGAGAGCGGATACTTTGGAGATGGTGTTAGCTCATAAATCATTGTCAGGAGAAATTATGCTTATCTTGAAAAAAAGGTTGAGACAAACGGACTATTTTCTGCTTGTTGTAGCTTTGTCTTTTAAAAATCTCCAGTTTTCCCGTTGAAGCCTTTATTTGCACAAGACAATATAATAACAAATACATATTTAGCCTATAAATGTGTGTCTCTGCAGCTGGTGTTGGACTGCACGCTTCTTCGCTCAAACACCTTTTGTGCTCCTGCAGATGAAAAATAGTGACGATGAGACAAATTGGATGTAAGGCGGTAATTTCTTGCCTCATTTCTGGACAATTTAAGACCGTCTCCTGTAAATCTCATTGTGGAGCCACAATTACAGGCTACAGCACTGAATAAGCCAAAACACCAAATAGAACAAAGGCCAAACCGGGGCCATGTATGAGTGTCTGCATGGACAGAGAGGCTTAATGACTCTTTGAAGAGTATAACAGCAGATGGGTTTCCATGGTTTTAACACTGAGGGGGTTTAATGTGCTTATATATTTATTTATTTATTGAAGATTTCAAAAGTTAAGAGTTAATAAGACGGTAGTCGGATTGTCTTGGTTGGGAGTCATTCTGCACTGCATGGATTTTGGAAGTAATGCTTGATCTGAGCCTTTGGGATCTTGAGTAATAGCTCCATGGGCGGCACTGAAATACCCATTTCTGCTGGCGCAGACACACACTCTATCTGTGACTTTATGAAAAGTGACCGGCATGGATGAGAACTCAGAGAGGAAGAATTTTTCTGGAACTTTAGAGTCTGGTATATAGATCACGAACAACCTGCCTTTGTCTTGTTGACGTGCATATCCCCGAAAGTCTTCGAAGAAGCCAAAGATATGTTCAGTATAGAAAGAATGATAAAAGGTAAAAGGAGGTAAAAATACGTGAGAGATAAAAAAAAAGAAAGAACAAAATCTCAACGTCACACTGTATTAATAGGAAAGAGATTAGTCACTGATTAACACATCCAAGGCATAGGAAACTCTTTGACTGCCGTTTCACTGCAGACACGGACCATGCAACACCAGCCTTGGAGTCAACAACAAAATATTCAGCTGCAGATTGGGAGTCAGGCGTAATCTACGTCCCTGGGGGGATGTAGCTGAGCTTGTTAGCACCCACTGGTGAGACTGGGGAATGCATTAGATATCAGAGTCACAGTCACAGTATGCCGCATTGAATTTGTCTTAGCTTCAGCTGAGCTGTGATAGTTTCTGTAAAACTCCTTTCATCAGTAAAGTACATTACAAAATTATTCATACCCCTTGAATGTTTCAACATTTTGTTATGTTTCAACTACAAACCTCTAAGTATTTTAGTTAGATTTTAGACTAAACCAATATTAATATATGCACACCACTGTGTTCAGATTTGTATTTGTAAATAATTCTGAAAGACATGGATTTTCCTTCCACTTCACAAATATGTGCTTCTTTGTTTTTTTTTTAGAGAATTTTTTTTAACCCATTTTCCTTTGCAAAGCTCAGTCGGATTAAACGGAGAGGATCTGAGAGGAGTTTTGAAGTCTTACCCCAGATTTTCATTTGGATTTGAGTCTGACACATAAATCTCCTTATATCTTAAACATTTCAAAGTAACTCTGACTATATGTGTAAGCTCATTGCCCTTGTGGAAGGTGAACCTCCTCTGTCTCAATGTTTCAGCCTTTACATACTAAGAATTTGTTCTTTTACTTAAAGCTACGAGAGCAAAGTTCCTTCTAGCCAGAGCATTTCACTTTGAACAGAAACCAGACTTCCTTAAAGAAAAGCATCCTCACAGCATGATGCTGCCATCACCATGTTGCACACTGGGGATTTCACAGGGTGATGTGCAGTTTTAGTTTTTCACCATACATTGGATTCTGCTTGTAGCGTAGCTTGCAATTTATTTCAGTCTCATCAGATTGAGGCAGATTCTTCCAATTGATTTTTGTGTCCCCTTGTGGGACACTGCAACTGGGACTTAGCTTGACTTCCTGTCAGTCACGTATTATTTTTGTTCACCTTCACAGTTATGCATTTGTTTAGTTTGATCTATCATATAAAATCCAAATAAATTACATTCAGGTTTGTGGATGCAACGGGTAAAGGTTCGATGAATGTGAATACTTTTGGAAGGTACTGCAATTATTCAGTTTGAAGTAACAATATTCTCTGACTTTACTTCTGTTAAATGATACGCTGGTATTTATGGGCCAGGATGATTTGCCCTGTGACATTTTATTACTGTATAATGATCCATACAGTAACTGTATACCAGTCTAATCCTGTTATTCTCAAGGTCTACGAGACTATCTGTGGCAGATTCCCAGAAACACACGTTGCAAGTGGACTGTCTTGTTTCCCCTGATCTGCTCCAAAGGTTACATTTGTGTTTTTGCCTAATTAGTTAATGCGAGAGCTAAATCAAGACTTACTATATGTCTGCCGGGTTGAGAGATTATGTCCAAGCCTGGATTTACTTAAAGTATTATCAAAAGCAAATTTACCACTGAACAGATTTGCTGTAGGTAGCCAAAACATCTGTTTGAAGAGGGCTATTTATTCTGAAGTGGTGGTAATCATTGTGATGTGGCTCACATTACAGAGGTGCTGCTCCAGACTGGGATAAAATTACATTTTGTAAATCAATTTAGCGCTGGCCTTTTTTTCACAATTAAATCAGGGAGAATATCACCGATGGATTTGTTCAAGAGGAAGAAAAATGCATTCTATAGAGGTCATTGAATAAAACTAATACCATTAAGAGAAAGCTCATGTGCACGGCAGCAGAATTTGTGCAACTTAAACACTTTAGGTTTTTTAAGTTAAGAAAAATTGCTTTTGCTACTACAGCAATAATGCCATGATATATAAAGGTTAAATCAGGCAGGTTGGTATGTCTGGGCAGATAAAAGTGATCTAATCAAGGCAAAACTGATATACGCTGATATACGCTGATATACACTGATATACACGATTTAAAGATTTTGTTTAATCAGCATCATCATGACATTTCCATTACTATGACAACCTAAGCAGGAAAGTGATAATGACTGTAATCACAAGTTATCAAATAGAAAATTGTTTCCCAACTTAAGTCCACATGACTAATATCAGAATCTTCTGTTCCCTTTCTGTTTCTTTATTCTCTTTTTGTCAGTGACTGCCTCAAGTTAACCTCGCCCTTTTGTCTAGCTGACAGAATACATGTTTTACAGAGGGGGTGTTTTGTGGCTGCACTGTGTGATTAAATGCGAGCCATGGAATGGAAAAGTTGATAATACTGCTTCATTAACAACATGGCCTTTGCAACAAAACACTGTAATCATAAAAAAACGAACAACTCTAAAACTCAAAAGTTCAGCGTTGATGAAGTTAAGCATTCAGAAATGACTTTTGTTTCTGTTATTTTGCTCCCTGAATGAACTCAGCTTGTGAGACCTTTTCTAGGTCCAATGTCAGTTGTTTTTGTCAGCTGCATCACTAAAAGGCCGTGTGGCTGCAGTGTGCCCAGTCATTTAAAATTATTTTGTAAAATGTAAATTTCAGGCTGTTCACATTATTCTGTCAATACCCTAATATAGAACAACATATGTTAACAAGAGATTTCCAAACCGTTTTTGATCTAATTAAATAAGAGCTAAACTTACCTCCGTGGGCTCCTTGTCTGAGTAATAGACTCAGTTTTTGAAAAAAAAGAAGCCATCTCCAAAAGTTGCTTTTTAGGTAATTTAAAAACAAAAGCACAAAGGTTAGCAGAACGTTAACCCATTCCAATAACCTACAACTTAGAGATACAAGTACTGACAACTCATTAAATAATGCTAATGCTTACAACTACTTTGGTTTTCCAAAATGACTTAGATCACTGTCCCTAATATGTCAAACTTTGTTTTTCAAGAATACATTCTTTGTTGTTCATAGACTACATAATCATTTAAGCTCAAAATGATTAATAATAGTAATGGCTTGCATTTATATAGCGCTTTTCAAGACCAAAGACCAATTTGTATTTTAATCAGTTTCTTTGAGTGATTTTATTTCTTTAACATTCTGCTAATAAGGTTTAAATGTGATGCAACTTTTCCATTATATTTTACATATGAAATCACTTGAGATTCTTTTTCTTTAGCCTGTATCAACAAGTGTTATTGAAGTGAATAAAGTACTTTTAAAATAAAAAAAAGAGATACAAGTACCGACTACTCGTTAAATAATACCAATGCTTACAACTACTTTGGTTTTCCAAAATGACTTAGATCACTGTCCCTAATATGTCAAACTTTGTTTTTCAAGAATACATTCTTTGTTGTTCATAGACTACATACTAATTTAAGCTCAAATGATTATTAATAATAATGGCTTGCATTTATATAGCGCTTTTCAAGACCCTCAAAGCGCTTTACAACTCCATTATTCATTCACTTTCACAGTCACACACAGGTGGAAGCAAGCTATCATTGTAGCCACAGCTGCCCTGGGGCAGACTGACAGAAGCGAGGCTGCGATATCGTCAGCCCCCTCTGGCCAACACCAGTAGGTGAAGTGACTTGCCCAAGGACACAACGACATGTAGCAGGTGGAAGAAGGAATCCAACTCACGATTTCTGGGTCACAGGCCAACAACTCTACCACTGAAATACAGCCGCTTTAATAGCATAATTAGTAAAATTATCAGAGGTGGAAGGAGTACTCAAAAATTGTACTGAAGTAAGAGTAGCGCTAATTCAATATGTTTTTACACAAGTAAAGGTAAAAAGTAGCTGTACAAGAAATTACTCAAGTAAGAGTAAATAAATTATTTTGTATAAAGTCCACTTAAGCAATTCCGGAATTTCGCCACTTTTCAGAATTTCGCCACTTTTCGGAATTGCGCCGCTCAAGGTGGCAGCATGTTGGAGTAGCTCTGTTACTTTCGTTCTGATTTTTTCTTCTTGTAATAACTTTTATTCCTCCATTTCTAGTAGAGACATTATTTTTGTGGACAACTCTCTTTTTTTGAATGCTGTGCAGCTGGAAGGATTTTTGCTAATACTTTTCTTTCTTTTTGGACATTTGTTATGATGCATAACCATGGCAACAAGGCGGTTTACAACTGGGATCACCTGATTAACGTCACAAAAGCTCAAATAATACCTCAACTGCAGCCACAAAACCCTGATGAGTTGAAAAGGAGACACCATGGATCCAGAGCAGGGGCAAAGAGGAGAGAGAAAAGGAGAAAGTTCAAACCAGCTCCATCAATCATAATGTGCAATGTAAAATCATTGGCAGACCGGTTGGATGCTGAGCACCCTCTGGAGATTAGTGTGCAAAAAAGGATTATTCATAAAATGTAAATTATGGACAACCCTGAGCATCCTCTACATTGGACTGTCATACAACTACAGAGCATCTTCAGTCAGAGGCTTCTTCAGATCTGCAGAGCGCTACAGGAGGTCATCACTACCACAGCCATCAGCGTCCACAACAAATCTTTAAAGAAACTTGGATAGTGAGTTACAACAACATTTATTTTCCCTTTGGGATTAATAAAGTAATTTTGAATTTGAATTTGAATTGAATTTTTTTGAATTTGAAGTAACTTACTGATGTCATCAGAAGAAGAAAAATAAAATTTTATGTGCAAATTCTGGTATGTTGAAAACTAAATGGAAAAAAAAATCATACAGAAAACGTAGTTACTACATCACAAATTCGGGCAGAAAAAAGCTTCTCATTCAAATTATTTCTATATGAAACTTTTGAAACTAATACTCACTGCATCTTCTTCTGAATGGCTCAAAGGGTACAGCAGATAGAAAAGAACACTACAACAAAGTCTCACTTTAACATCAACTGAAGGTTGATTGCGACTGGTTATTATATGGTTATATTTCTCAAGTAAAAGTAAAAAGTAGAGTGTTGTAAAACTACTCCTAAAAGTAAATTTTTCCAAAACATTACTCAAGTAAATGAAGTGAGTAAATGTCACTAATTACTATCCCCCTCTTAAAATTATTAATCACAAATTATTATCACAAAATATAAAAATATCTGTGAGATGTACCAAAAACGCATTTACTCATAAATAATTGTTGAAAGAGTTGACAAAAGTAGGTTTTTAAGGTAAAAAGTGTGTTTAAAATGCTAAAATAGAATGTGTGTCAGTGAGCTTTAGCATTGTTTGTACAGTTCTGTCAATAACAACATGTAACAGTAAACTTTAACACATTGTTTGCATCTTCTTCTTGATAGTGTTTCTTGACATTTATAGCAAGCATCATGTTTCATCGTGTTTCACAGAGGTTATGCTAAAAACATGCAGGATAAATATTTTGCTATCCTTAAATGAAATGGACTAGAGCTGGGGTCTGCAACACTACAACTGTAGAGCCACACCCTGCTCTCCAGCACTTTAACTGTAAGCAACAAGAACTCTAAGAATTAATGTTTAGATTTAAATGGCAATGAGAACTTATATCTTTTTATTTTAGGCAATACCTCAATAAAGTTTTTACAACAAAATTAGAATAATAAGTTGAGGCAACCATTACTTTGAGGGACCCATTTAAGCCTTAATTCATTCTGCCACTCTTCCAAATTCTTCTCACACATACATGAATTTCTTTTCTCACCCAAACATATATTCTCCTCTTCTAACTATGCGTCCTTCTAAAAAATAAAAACATTCTCCTATTACATATGTGCATATTTGTCACACAACTATAAATCTTCTCACTCACACACAGAAGTCTCCACATATGTTGGCACATTGCATTAAAATGTGTAAAAATCCATATATAAATTAATTTTTGTTACAGTAGCATAATCTCACACTAAAAGATGTTACCTTTAGCTTAAGTGTATTTATTCAGTAGGCAGAAAAAAATTTGACTCACATTTTTAAATATTATAAATATAGAAAAAAATGATTGTTTTAATTAAATTACCAATGCCACGATCAGTAATTTCCATGCTATCTACTCCTCCCTTTTGCCAAAAGGACTTTTTCTAATCTTAAAAGTCTACTAACCCGTTAAAATCTCTAAGGGGAGAGATTTCTGTTTTTCTCAAAGGGGAAAACAGAAAGTGCAGTTTTGCCCGGCAAATAAGATAAATACGTTTTTTGTGCTAAAATCTTGAAATAGCAATGATTTTAACAAGGGCAGGAAATATTTGTGTGTTCGTGATGAAAGTATGGTTTCCCATCCATCCATCCATCCATCCATCCATCCATCCATCCATCCATCCATCCATCCATCCATCCATCCATCCATCCATCCATCCATCCATCCATCATCATCATCTTATCCTTGTACGGTCACGGGTGTCAGGCAATCATCACCTCCACTCAGGCCCACCTTTGGTCTCTGATCCATATATAAGAAGCCCTCACTCACCTCCAACCTGTTCAGTCATCTGCTCCTCCAGCCCTGAACTCCTTCCAAGTGGTCGTCTCGCCTGCCGAACCAGCCAACCCTCGGTCCAGCTCTCTCCTGTTCCAGCCACTCCTGCTCCTGCCAGACCTGACCTGCCTGGTCCTCCAGCCAAGTCTTTTACCTCCTCCAGGTTATGCGGCTGAAATCCTACTTCTTCTTAATAAACCACAAGAACTACTTTCAGTCTCTGCGTGGTTCTGACAACGGGGGCCTGGTGCCTATTTCCAGCGGTCATTGGTCGAGAGGCGGGGTACACTCTGGACAGGTCATCACTCCATTGCAGGCAATTTATCCACTTTCAGCAAAAGAAAAAAAAGCTCTTTATTCGGTTCATTTAGAAGTAATATTTCAAAGAAGAAAACAATTTTGCAGGTCTATGTTATTTAAAGAGGTAAAGAACAAAAAGTGGCTTCTGTAATCAGAAAGACCCCAGATGCCCAGATTAGACTATGTTAAACTAAAAAGAAGTTATAATAACTTGCAGTAAACTACAAATAAATGTACTGCTCTCTCCCAATGCAGATTTTTAAACACCATTCTGTTATGTATAATCCATTTACCAACTCATTCAAACATCCAACTTGGCAAACACAAGTCGAACATTGAAAAGTGCAGATACTTGTAAGTAGAAAGATTCTCCTGGTAACATAAACTAACAGGCTCTTGAGATGAATACATTTTACTTTTATCCCCCCAACATTTGCGTGTGTAAAAAGCACATTTTAGCCAGTACAACCCAACAGTCAGTGCGTATACATGCACATTTAAATCTATCTATGGCAATAACCGAGCTAATACCTTAACCAGAATGGAAGCCTTTGTCCGAGTAAACATGTCAGTTAGAAAATCGCATTACTGAAGAAGTGCGTTTGCCTCCATGACCGTAGGTGGCAAATGCACCCTTTCATGATGGCAATCTTCCGGTTACCCTAAAACGTCACTAAAGTCACAATAGTAAACAACTACTGGAGGCAATGAAGCAGACAGAGTAAAAGCACGATATGAACATTGAGCGAAGAAATGGAGTACAAAAACGCTGCAGCATAGTACATTTTGGAATTACTGTTCTGTTTGAATGTGTTATGGTGGTTGTTGCTGCTGTGTTGTTGACGTACCGGTGTTGTTATTCCCACTTCCCCGGTCTCGTCACTTCCAGAAGGGGAAGTGCCCACGCCAGTCCCAGCTTGTCTAACCTGGGATGTCATTATACATGCATTTAAAATTCTGAATTTAATTGGACTAAGGCAATGTTTCGGTTTTCTCTTACCACATGCAAACCCACAGAATGATACATCTGCCCAACAAGGGTGGGCTACCTATTAAAAATCAGACTGGCCTTCAAGGAGGTCATAACTTTCTGTCAATTTCCCAGAGACCATTCAGCTTTATATCAAGAAGCAGTATTTTCAGCTCTACTGAAATCCTTAATTGACTTATGAAACACTCAACATGTGTGTAGCCCCTTAAAGGTAAGTCATAATGCCAAATAACTAATGGCTCATCTTTTTCTATTCAGACTGAAAAAAATATGTTCTCTATTTTCTTTTTTAAAACAAGGTAAAAAACTGTATTTTTTAGTTGGTCTTTACCACATTGACTTTCTGTCAACAGACATAGGCAAAGGCCAACCACAACATTTAAACATTTTATGGTGAGTTTAGGTACCATGCATTCTGAGCTGTGTTAGAGTGGGTCTTAAACTAATTTGCATTCTGAACCTTTTAATAAATCTAAAGTGAGTAAGCACTCTTTCTGCCTCCAAAAAGCTAAGAAATGCACACAGTAATAAACAGAAACAGCAGCTCGAAGTGGTTGAAGCAGTTTGTCAACCATGGATGCTGTTAGCAGGTCATAATCACAGGTTGGTAGAGAATGAGTCAGTATACATATAGCAACAACATGAGCCATCTCTGACTAACTTTGTGGCAGTGGAAACAGACAGGCTAACTCTATGTCTATCTGTAGGTTAACTGAACACTCTTGTCATGACAACAGGTATGGACATTAGCACTGTTGCGGACACACAGCCATTGGGTGGCGCTAACCCACATTCTAGCTCCGACAGGAGAAGAAGAGGACCAGAGGTTATATAAGGCACCGACGCAGACTTTCAAATTCTCTCCAGTTCTGGCATTCAGCCAAACAGCGCCAGGAGAGATCCATGTTTCCTTCGCTGGCGAGGGAAAAGACGCGAGTTCTGGGAGGAACCCACTTCAAGGACGACAAGACTGTTGATCAATCAGTTGAATCGCAAACCCAGTGTTTTCAGACAAACCCCACTGTTCTGCCCTGAGCCCTACAGAAAGGAAGCGTGAGGAAGCGAACTGCTAACCAGCTACAGTTGCCGCAGAGCCGAGTCCAGACTACAGCCGTTACATCCACCGCCGACGGAGCTTATGTGAGATGAACGCTGTGCTGGAAGCTGCGAACTAAGGTACTTTCAGTGAAAGAGGGTAGAGCTGATCGCTGTTTAAGCAAGCGGGAGAGGACAACGACTTTCCAGCGCCATGGCTGCTACGCTACAACAGCCATACAGCCTACCGCTGCTAACCGACCGCAGCTATTGCTAGCCTGCCGGCTAACGTTGTGTTAGCTTCGCCCATCATCCACGGAGCGACTTGGAGAACTTTAACCGTTCAATAAGGTCTGTCTGGGCAGAGGCAGATTGTTAGGTTAGTTTAAACAAGATTTAAGGGTTGTTTATTTTCACTGTGATTTGTTACTTTGTGTAAGATTTCATTTATTGTTTGGGTACAAACAGGCCGGTCGGCCTGGAGGTTTAAACAGTGGTTTTCGAGTTTTCCGATGGAAAGTCGTTTTATATCCTGCAACCTGAGTTACTCAATCCGACAGTTTTTCCTTTGTTTGGTGTTTAATAAATGAACCAGAGCGACTTTAAGCAGCGCCACGTGAGCCATGCGACCCGCCATTGACTGCCTTTTTATTCATGAACAATAGACTGCCATTAATGCTATTCAAAAATAGAGATCTACTTAAAACAGATAGCTTAAAAACTAAACTAATCTTTTAAGTCATTTTTGAGACCGCCTTCTTGGTAAATCAAAATACAAAATTAGATCGACATAATTGGTACTGCCGTTAACGTCAACATAAAGTCTAACTATTAATTTAGATCAATCACTGCGGTGACTGATCCATTAAACAGAATCAATCATTTAAAGGTTATTGATTTCTAATTCAGCGAATGGTTTAATGAAACATTGCTTCTTCCAAATGTTTTTCTTCACTTCTGCTTTGCATTGTGAATTAGTGGTTTGAAAACAAACCAGAATGTGCTGATTAGTCTTAAACTAATCACAATTAGTTTAAAACTTACTTAGCTTCATTCCCAACACTGTTCAATACAAGCCTTGGTCTTTGAGCAAACATTCATTCTGAACTGTGACATCATTATCAATTTATTGTTTATTGTTTCTATTTCTGTGCATTTTTATCACTTTTACTGTTTTACTTCTGAGTGTGTTTTATTATCGTTATTCTGTTCTTAGTGGTTAAGTTGTGTGTTACTAGTTTGGTGAGTTTGTTGCTTAAAGTATGTTAACTGAAACTGAATTATTTTTGTAATAAACTCTTGTATTTTGGAAAACCGTTGTTATTTCACCTACATGTGTTGTAACTTGCTGTTCAGGTACGCCAAGAACTTATACCTTCATATATTGTTTAATTACCTCAGCCTTATCAGGCAGGTAATCATAAACATAAACTGAGACTGAACAATTTGGCTACTGATATACCTGGAATCCAGGTGGTGCCCCTTAACTTGGTAATTTTTGCATAAAATTATTAATCTGATTAATAATTGCCCTAAGCAATTATTCATAATTATTCATAGCAAAAACCTACCTCTGTGGCACAACAGCACTCAACACTGGTCAAATGCAGAGGAAAGTATGAAGTAGTTGGTAACATTGACCACCCCACAGGTAACAGTGCTAAATTTAAAATGTGAACAATGAAAACAGCTTTATTCAGCTATTGCTCTTTTTGTACAAGATTTTTTAATTTATTTTAAATAAAATTACTAAAAATTTTCATACTCTGATGCATCGCTATATTAGTGGACATTAGTTGTATACACTTTAACCAGAAACCAGGTTAGTTCACTAAAGTTATGTTAGCACTTTATCAAGTTGCCTGTCCCCTACACAACAGATGCAGTTGGCAATTCAAACTCTCAAACCTGCACACATTTATATACGCAGTAGGCAACTTGGGGTTAAGTGGCTTCCCCAGAAAGCTGGAATCTGACAATCTTCTGGCAATCTTGCAAATGCAAGACAAGTACTCTACCACTGATCCACAGTCTTCCACACATGATTTCAGAACATCTTTTTAACCATAAAGAGTGTTTACAGGTGTGGTTACAGGTATGAAATGAAAGTAGGAAGGATCAAAATGGTAATGCTATATTGGTTTGAAAATCAGCTTCAAACTAGTAAAAAGGTGAACTGGTCCGGCAAACATCAACATGTGTAAAAATACATATAGACCCTTTGAAAAATTTAGAATATAATGAAGAACTTTATTTATTTCCATTATTCCATTCAAAACGTTAAACTTCCATAGATTATAGATTCAGGCCCCACAACTTAAACGATTTCAAGTATTTACAGTGGCTTGCAAAAGTACTCAGCCCCCTTGAACTTTTCCACATTTTGTCACATTACAGCCACAAACATGAATCAATTTTATTGGAATTCCATGTGAAAGACCAATACAAAGTGGTGTACACGGGAGAAGTGGAATGAAAATCATACATGATTCCAAACATTTTTTACCAATATATAACTGAAAAGTGGGGTGTGTGTAATTATTCAGCCCCCTTTGGTCTGAGTGCAGTCAGTTGCCCATAGACATTGCCTGATGAGTGCTAATGACTAAATAGAGTGCACCTGTGTGTAATCTAATGTCAGTACAAATACAGCTGCCCTGTGACGGCCTCAGAGGATGTCTAAGAGAATGTTGGGAGCAACAACACAATGAAGGTCAAAGAACACACCAGACAGGTCAGGGATAAAGTTATTGAGAAATTTAAAGCAGGCTTAGGCTACAAAAAGATTTCCCAAGCCTTGAACATCCCACGGAGCGCTGTTCAAGCTATCATTCAGAAATGGAAGGAGTATGGCACAACTGTAAACCTACCAAGACAAGGCCTTCCACCTAAACTCACAGGCCGAACAAGGAGAGCGCTGATCAGAAATGCAGCCAAGAGGCCCATGGTGACTCTGGACGAGCTGCAGAGATCTACAGCTCAGGTGGGGGAATCTGTCCATAGGACAACTATTAGTGGTGCACTGCACAAAGTTGGCCTTTATGGAAGAGTGGCAAGAAGAAAGTCATTGTTAAAAAAAAACCATAAGAAGTCCCGTTTGCAGTTTGCCACAAGCCATGTGGGGGACACAGCAAACATGTGGAAGAAGGTGCTCTGGTCAGATGAGACCAAAATGCAAAACGCTATGTGTGGCGGAAAACTAACACTGCACATCACTCTGAACACACCATCGCCACTGTCAAATATGGTGGTGGCAGCATCATGCTCTGGAGGTGCTTCTATTCAGCAGGGACAGGGAAGCTGGTCAGCATTGATGGGAAGATGGATGGAGCCAAATACAGGGCAATCTTGGAAAAAAACCTCTTGGAGTCTGCAAAAGACTTGAGACTGGGGCGGCGGTTCACCTTCCTGCAGGACAACGACCCTAAACATAAAGCCAGGGCAACAATGGAATGGTTTAAAACAAAACATATCCATGTGTTAGAATGGCCCAGTCAAAGTCCAGATCTAAATCCAATCGAGAATCTGTGGCAAGATCTGAAAACTGCTGTTCACAAACGCTGTCCATCTAATCTGACTGAGCTGGAGCTGTTTTGCAAAGAAGAATGGGCAAGAATTTCAGTCTCTAGATGTGCAAAGCTGGTAGGGACAAACCCTAAAAGACTGGCAGCTGTAATTGCAGCAAAAGGTGGTTCTGCAAAGTAATTGACTCAGGAGGCTGAATAATTACGCACACCCAACTTTTCAGTTATTTATTTGTAAAAAATGTTCGGAATCATGTATGATTTTCGTTCCACTTCTCACGTGTACACCACTTTGTATTGGCCTTTCACATGGAATTCCAATAAAATTGATTCATGTTTGTGGCTGTAATGTGACAAAATGTGGAAAAGTTCAAGGGGGCCGAATACTTTTGCAAGCCACTGTAGTTGTTCATTTGTACATAATTTGGGTTTCCAGCTCATAAAACCCACAAAAACAGGAAATCACAAAATTAGAATACTTGTGAAGAAATTATCATTTACTTCTCAGTTTTTACAGAAAAAAAAAAGAAATTAGGATCACATCAAATCAATCAAAATATGGTACTTTCCATACGATATGCTGCGTGGCATTGAAGCATCAGCCTGTGGCATTGCCTGGGAGTTATGGAAGTCCAGATTTCCTTGATGCTTGCTGCCAGCTCTTCTTTGTTTTTGGGTCTGGTGCCTCTCATTTTCCTCTTGATAATACCCCATAGATTCTCAATGGGGTTTAGGTCCAGGGGGTTTGGCTGGCCCCTCAAGCACTGTGATGGCATGGGCATCAAACCAGGTTATGGTGCTTCTGGTGACATGTGCAGGGGCCAGGTCCTGCTGGAAGGTGAAATTTGCATCTCCAAACAGATCCTCAGCAGAAGGAATCATGAAATCCTCTAAACATTCTGGTAGACTGATACGGTGACCTTGGATTTAGAAAGCAGAGTGTCCCAACTCCTGTACCGGACATTGCACCCCAAATCATGACTGACTGGATATTTCACACTGGACCTCAAGCAGCTTGGGTTCTGTTCCTCACCTGTCTTGCTCCAAACCCTTGGACCTTGATTCCTGAATGAAAGGCACACTTTACTTTCATCGGAAAAGAGGACCTTGGACCACTGGCGAACTGTCCAGTCCTTTTTCTCCTTGGCCCAGTTGAGATGCTTCCTACGTTGGCTCAAGCTCAGAAGTGGTTTGACCCGAGGAACCCAACAGTTGTAGCCTATCTCCTGGATGCGTCTGAATGTGGTGGTTTTTGAAGTTGTGACTCCGGCCTTATTCCACTCTTTCTGGATCTCTGCCAGATTCATGAATTTTCTCTGCTTGATAATCCCAGCTCTTCTGCTGGTGCATCTTCTGCCATATTTTGCCCTTCCACTAGACTTTCCATTGATATCATGGAAACAGCACTCTGTGAACAGCTAGCCTCCTTAGCTATGAACGTTTGTGGCTTACCCATCCTATGGAGGAAGGGTATCAATGATGGTCTTCTGGCCAGTTGTCAAGTCTGCAGTCCTCCCCATTTTGAACCTAACTGAGACAATTGAACCAAAGTGAAGCAATTTAATGACCCCTGGGAAAATCTGTGCAGGTGCTTTGAGTTTAGTAGATGAGTAGTGTGTGACACTCACTTAAAACATTCATGCCCTGTAAAATTTGGGCTGATTTCTTCACAGTATTCTAATTTTTTGAATTCCTGTTTCGTGGGTTTTGTGAGCTGGAAGCCCAAATTATGTACAAATAAACAACTAAATACTGAAATTGTTTAAGTTGTGGGCCCTGAATCTATAATCTATGGAAGTTTAATGTTTTGAATGTAATTATGGAAATAAATAAACTTTTCCATGATATTCAAATTTTTTGGAAAGGGTCTGTATATATAGGGACCTGGTGGTGGGTTTCCATTGGTGTAGACCCACCACACCAGAGAGGCCCCATGTCCAGTCCTCGAGAGCTACGGTCCTGCAAATTTTAGGTGCATCCCTGCTCCAACACACCTGAATCAATTAGTTGAATTCCCTCAACAGCAGGTGTTCAGCTCTGCGGAGCCATGGTGACGAGCTGTTCATTTTATTCAGGCGTGTTGGAGGATGGATGCATCTAAAAGTTAGACTTTTGACTTGGGCACCCCTTCACAAAACTGACCTCAGTGACCATCCAGGAAATGGACATTGAGATAGCAGACTCTTATTCAGTAGGTGTTTACCTAAGCAAAAATTAAACCTGACTCAGATGAACTTTACAGAAAGAGTCAGAGCAGACTCTACCTGCTGAGGAGACATGCATCTTTTCGAGAGCAGGGGGCACTCTTGGAGACCTTTCTTCATTCTGTGGTGGCATCAACCACTTTCTATGGTTTTTTTCTGCTGGAGCAGGAGCCTGTCAAACCTGAGAGGAACTTATCATCATGAAGATCTGCTCCGTCATAGAATGTCCCTTCAATCCAGTGCTGGTTGTGGGAGGCACGAGAACTCTAGCAAGGTCCTCCCACAGTCAAGACCATGACTGTTAGGTTCATTGGTCTCTCGAAATTGTCCTTAGGTGCGAGTGTATGTGTGTGCAAGATAGTTTGTCCTGTGTGTCTCAATGTTACCCTGCAATTGACTGGCAACCTGTCCAGGGTGAACCCCGCCTCTGACCCAATGAGTGCTGGACATACAGTATGCAGTAGCCCACCCCTTCAAGGATTAGTGAGTATAACCAATGAATAGATGGATTTTTATTTGTATCTCTGGGTTTCTTAACCTGTACTTCCTTTTATTAAACTATGATGCACAGAAGGTGACGGTGTTAGTTCTACTGGATCTAAGCGCTGCCTTCGATACAGTAGACCGCACTATTCTTTTAACCCGTTTAAAACAGATCGGCCTCTCTGGTGCTGTTCACAAATGGTTCATATCCTATCTCACAGACAGGACTTTTATGGTAAATTTAGATACCTGCTCCTCTAGGGTCCATAGGATTACATGTGGTGTGCCCCAGGGTTCGATTTTAGGCCCAGTGCTTTTTAACCTTTATATGCTCCCTCTTGGCAGCGTCATCAGAAGACATGGAGTTAACTTTCACAGTTATGCTGATGATACACAGTTGTACATCTCCATGTCTCCCGATGACACACGGCCAATGGATGCACTTTTTAACTGCATTTTAGACATCAAATCCTGGATGGCAGAAAACTAACTTTCCCCAACTCAACCAGGACAAAACTGAAGTTTTAGTCATTGGTCCTGAGGCTCAGAGAGAGAAACTTTTACAAAAACTACAATCACTGTCTTTTAATCCTTCTTTACAAGTGAAAAACCTAGGCGTGATTTTTGACTCTGAGCTGACTTCTATCCCCCACATTAAAAATATTACTAAAATAGGTTTTTATCAACTAAAGAACATCGCCAGAGTCCGCCCCATTCTCTCTCGGGCCAAATCGGAGACATTAATGCATGCTTTCATCTCCAGTAGAATTGATTACTGTAATGCCCTGCTTTCCGGTCTTCCCAAAAAGAGTATATCAGGTTTACAACTACTACAAAATTCAGCAGCACGTGTCCTGACGAAGACCAGGAGGTGGGAGCGCATTACACCGGTCTTAAAATCATTGCATTGGCTCCCTGTATGTTTTAGGATCGATTTTAAGGTTCTTTAATGGTTTTTAAGTGTATTAATGGTCTTGAGCCTTCTTATCTCTCTGAACTGTTTTTACCATATAAACCTTCGCAGTCTCTATGCTCCTCTGGCAGCCGTCTCCTTGTCAGCCCAAAAGTCAGGACACACACTCATGGCGAGGCGTCTTTCCAGTTTTATGGCCCTCACCTCTGGAACAGGCTGCCAGAGGACCTCAGGGCCGTGGAGAACGTTCATGTTTTTAAGAGCAGGCTCAAGACTCACCTTTTTAGCCTAGCTTTTAACTGATTATTATTTATTACCGTTCGTTTAATTGCTCTGCATGTTTTATATAATTATATTTTTATCAGTGTTTTACTATTTAATCTTAGCACATTAATTTACGGTTTATTTTTATACTTTTATTTTTTTTATTTATTTTTAACGTGTCCTGTTTGGCAGTGTGGAGCTCAGAATTGGTGTCTGAGTACCAAGTAGAAGCCCAACAGATTTACTTTCACAAGCGGAGCAGTACAGCTTTTGCTATAGTACTCCACTTGATTTATGTGTGAAAAATCTTTAATATGAATTGTTGGGGTTTTTATTTCCTGATGTTATGGACACGGAGACGGAAAATTAGGGAGAAGAAAGAAGGAAGATGAAGAAGAGAGGTAGGAAACAAAATGTCATGAGGGAGGGTGAGTTGAAAATACAAAAGAGGAAGGGGAACAAAGAAAACACAGGAAAGCATTGAAATCTGCCTCCATACCCACAGGACGGCAGAGAGAGGGGGAAAAACAAAACACGAAAAAGGAACATCGACAAAACCAACCAAACATTGTGAACTAAGAATTACCCAACCACATCACACAAAAAGAGATATAAAAATACAACAACAATGTAACAGAAAAACTCATGGTACCGATTAATCAAGCTCTAGTAATGATAACCTCAGCCCAAGAATATATCCTTAAACACCAGAGACCCCACATCTATGTGTGTGTGTTAGCATGCTGGTGCATATAAGGTTTCTCCATAAGAGTGTTCGATAGTTGCTGTGAGAAGACATCAATCCGTCCCCCAGGAATCGATGCAGACATGAAGGAGATCGGAGCAAAGACGTCCAAAGGACCGCCAGAGCCCCAGGCGGACCTGGGCGGGGCCGACCGCATCCCCAAGAGAGGAGAAAAGGAGAATCCCAGGGGAACATCCAGCGGCCACTATGCAGGGGCCCGGGGGGGCAGCAGTGACGAGCCCACGGGCTCCGCCGGCAACCGGCCACGCCAGGGCGGGCCGGTCAACGGACCAGGGGAGCCGGGGCCCAGGGGCACCCCACCCCCCAGCAGGGACCCGACAAGGGACCGGCCGACGGGGGGCCCCCGGCACTGCAGGGGCCGCGGCCGGCCGACGGCAGCCACACGACACCTCCACCCTAGGCCAATCCCCACCGCCAACATCCCAGCGCCCCACCAATAGCCGCAGGGGACGGACAGCATCCCCAGGCCGGGCTCAGTCAGCATCTGGACGCCAAGTTGTGCCAGCTCCCGGGTCCTGATCCCGCGCAACGCCGGGCGCCGAGACCAGGCATCAAACGAGGGCCAGGGCCGGTCCAACCCGCCAATGAACCGGCCACACACGGTGCACACAGAACAGGTGATCAAACGAGCAGAGACGCCGGATCCGCATCCCGCCGAGCCACCGAGCAGGCACCACCCAACAATCCCAAACCTGGCACCTCTAAAAGAGGTGCCCCTACCAACCAAAGGAAGATATCGGCCCAGCGCATCGGCCGACCAACACACCGGCCCCCCCAGGCCCGGCCAGGCACGCACCAGGTCCGAACCGGATTGACCACCGGCGCACCGGCCAGCAGGGGCCCCCGTCACCGGCGGGGAGTGACGGAGGGGAAATAGGCCCCCCATTAAGTGTAAGGCCTGAGGTGCGCCAGGCGAGGGGGCAGACCAAGATCCAACCTGACAGGTAGACAAAGACATACAGACACAGTCATACGTTCCCTCCCTCCTAAATACATACATTCTCACTGACTCACCAAGACACACAAAAAAAATGACGCTGTACCCTCACTCACACACCCCATGCACACTTTATGCTCCCAGGTCCAGGTACTGACGCCCCAGTAGAGCCACCAGCCCCCAGACCCGGGAGGTGGACCCCCTACCTTCTAGGATGGAGACAAGCAGACCGCCAAGGGCCCCACAGTGGCAAAGCAGCCCGACAGCCCAGGACCCCAACCAGACCGCCTGTCCCCCTCCGGACCCCAACCCCTGATGGCCCGTAGCGAACGGCGGTGGGAAAAGACCCCTAGCCTCCATCCTCCCGCTCGAGTGTGGTGTTGATGCGTGTTGTTATAATGTGCATTTAAAACAGAGGGGTGGGATGTGGGGGAGGCAGCCACACATCCCCCAACCCCCACCCCGAGCCCTCAGTGTCTATATGTGGTTTAACAGTGGGCACCGGCACCAGAGGTGAAGCTGATTGTACCGCTCCCCCTCTGGATGCCGAAAAGGGTGCCCACCCCAAAGTCCCTACATATGTGTCGTGTGAAAATGTTATAAGTGGGAGTGTCTAAGTTGTATATTAAAATTGGGACTCAGGACACCACGGGACAGCGAGGAGGGAAGCCCCTCCTCACACCCCAGTGATGTGCCCATGCCCCAAGACCCTATATGAGTGGTAAAGTGATGGAGCGGGTGGACAGAGGTGTCCAGGGATGGGGAGGGAAGGACTGGGAGACAAAATGTCTTCCCAGGGAGCCAGCTCCCCCACTGACCCCAATAGGCACCGCTGTTCACCGGGATCCACCAGGGGAGGGAGGCCATGGCACGTCCGACCCGGGGCCCACGGCCACAGCACCACAAAGCCCCACGGACCCCAAGGCAGTCCCCCCAGCCCCATCCCAGAAGGGGAACTAAACCCACCCTGACATTCGCTCTACTCTCAAAACACAAAAGACACTAGACACCCAGGTTGAGTTCGCCCCCCACCCCCCCAACCCCCCGCCCCCCCCTTCCGCACACCCCTCCCCCCCGTCCAAGTGCCCTCGTAGGGGGAGAGCACCTGTTGCCACACAGCAGCAGCCTCCCCGCCAGCAAAGGAGGCACCCAGCGCCACCCGTACACCGGAGGCCCCCGTAGCCCGAACCACATCGACGAACCTGCCCAGACCAGTAGCAAACCGATGAGCCGGGCGGCCGACCCACCAGGCCGACCTCCACCAGCCTCAATCTTTGTGGAGCGACCACTGTTGCTCAACGGCCCGGCAGGAGACCAAACCCAGCACCCCACCCACCTGCCCTGCACGCCCACCACCCGGCCAGCCCACCGGCAAGTCCGACCGACCCCGGCCAAATGCCCGACCCCAGCGCCCCACACAAAGACCAAGACCCAGGAGCCAAGTCCAGTGCAAAAAAAAGGACTGATCCGGCCCAGAAACACCACCCAGCCGCCGCGACCAGCAGCTAGGCACCCCAACCAGCAAACAAGGCGAGACGCCATACAGGGACTGGCGATGACAATCGGCCCAGAGAAAAAAAGAGAGGCAGCTGCACATGCCGGCCACCGGCCGGCCACGACCCCCACAGCCAACAGACACCCCACGCCGGCCGACCCCCAGCCAGGACCACAGCTAGGGGGCGCGGCGCCCCCGAGCCCCGAATCCCCAGGCCCACCCCAGACCCTACCCAGGCGCAGCACGGCCACCAGGCCAGTAACCCATGTCCGTCAGTGCAACCCCCCCAAGGCACCGCATGCAGCCATCAGGAGTCACCACCCAAAGCCCAAGCCCAGGCCGGCCACGACGTCCAGCGCCCCATCCGCCCAGTGATCCCACCCCCCGGGGTCCCCCCCAGTCGCCTCCAACCCCAAAACCCCCACATCAGCAACAGTGTCCCAAACGACAAAACCAAGTGCCCCCCACCCCCACTAGGTGATGGAGCCGATCAAAGGAGCCCAGAGAGATTGATCAGATATGGAGCCAGAGGCCGTCTCAAGACCAATATGGTCCAACAAGAGATTTCTATACTGATTAGTATTAAGAGCTTTTTTATTTTTCCCGTTCAGGAGGATAGTTTTCTTAGCGATGCATAAGGCAATGTGAACCATTAGAACTGATTTTGTGTCCATGGTGACATAATTTAAATTTCCTAACAGGCAAATTGAGGGAGATGGTGGGATGTTACATTTCAGACACTTTGATAAGTCCTCACATATCTGGCACCAAAATTTCTTAACAGGTGGACAGAACCAAAGCGCATGAACATAAGTATCTGGTATATTGCTTGTGCATTGTAAGCAGGTATTAGACGATGTAAAACCCATCCTAAACATTCGTTGACCTGTATAGTGTACTCTATGAAGGATTTTGTATTGTATTAATTGCAAATTAGGATTTTTTGTTATTTTAAAGGTTCTTAAACATATCTGAGACCAGACGTTTTGGTCAAAGCTGGCTGATAAATCCACCTCCCATTTTGAAATAGGGATGGCTATATATTCATCTAATGTAGATAAAGTTTTGTATATTTTAGACAGCAATTTGGGGGGGTTGAGATTAAGAAAATCTAAAACTCTTGCTGGAATTTGTAATTCAGCTGTATTGAGCCTAAATTTACCTTTAATAATAGATTTAAGTTGTTGATATTCTAAGAATTTGTTTTTATCAATTCCATATTGTGTAATTAATGTATTAAATGGGATAAAGTATGTTCCTTCAAATATATGTTCCAGGTATTCAATTCCATTGCACCTCCAGACTGGGAAACTTATCATACATTTTTTTTGCAAGATTTCGGGGTTATTCCAGATGGGTGTACGTCTGCATGGGATTATTGTGGACTCTGTCATTTTTAGAAACTCCCACCATGCTGTCAGAGAGGAGCTGATATTTATGCTTTTAAAGCATTCATATTGTTTTATATTTGAGCTAATAAATGGTAAGTCTGAAAGTTTTATCTTATTACATAGTGTCTGTTCTACATCTATCCAGGACTCGTCTAGGTAGCTATGTTTTAACCATCTTGATATGTATTGGAGCCTGTTGGCTAAGAAATAACGATGGAAGTTTGGTAGATCTAGACCTCCTTTTTCTTTGGTCTTCTGCAGTGTTTTTAAGCTGATACGTGGGGGTTTATCTTTCCAAAGAAATTTAGAGATAGAGGAGTCCAGAGATCTAAACCAGTCTAGTGATGGTTTACTTGGGATCATTGAGAATAAGTAGTTGATTCTGGGCAAAACCATCATTTTTATTGAAGCAACCCTTCCCATAAGTGATATGGGTAGAGATTTCCATCTGGCAAGATCATCTTCCACTTTTTTTAAAAGTGGGATGTAGTTTAACGTTATTAAATCTGCCAGTCTTGGTGAGACATTGATACCTAAATAGGTAATATTCCCTGACTGCAGTTGTGTATTAGTTGGATTCTGGACAGAACAATTGATTGGAAGAACTGTAGATTTTAACCAATTTATAGAATAATATGAAACATTTGAGTAAGAGTTTATCAACCTGATTACCTGAGAGAAGGAGGTTTGTGAATGCTGGAGAAAAAGTAATACATCATCTGCATAAAGACTGATTTTATGTTCTATGTTATTGCATTTTATGCCTTTAATATTGTGAGTTTGCCTGATCGCTGCAGCTAGTGGTTCAATAAAAATAGCGAACAGGGAGGGAGAGAGAGGACATCCTTGCCTGGTACCTCTGTGAAGATAAAACCTAGATGATGTTTGGTTATTTGTCCTGATACACGCTGTTGGTGAACTGTATAATATTTTCAACCAGTTTATAAAAGAATTTCCAAAGCCAAATTTATGTAAGGTTACAAATAAGAATTTCCAGTTAACTCAATCGAATGCTTTTTCTGCATCTAAAGATAATATATTAGTTTTAATGTTTTTACAGTTAGAAAAATCTATTAAATCTATTAATCTACGTGAATTTGTGGATGAATGTCTCCCTTTAATAAAACCAGTTTGATCAGGATGTATTATAGGATGGGTTACTTTCTCTATCCTTTTTGCGAGGGCTTTGCAGATTATTTTAAGATCAACATTAATGAGGGATATGGAACGATAGCTGGTAGGAAACAAAGGGTCTTTACCTGATTTTAGTAGAAGACTAATGTAGGCAGAATTCATATTTGGTGGGAGTCGGCCATTTTCCTTGGTTTCCTGCAGCATTCTGTGGAATGTTGGTGCCAGAATATTCCAGAATTCTTTATAGAACTCTGCTGGAAATCCATCTGGGCCTGGAGCCTTGTTATTGGGCATGCCTTGGAGGGCCTCCTGGAGATCAGCCGCTGTTAGTGGTGAATCCAGGGCCATCGCTTGACTTTCAGATAATTTAGGTAGTGTTATGTTATCAAAAAAAATTTCAATTTCATGATCCGATGGATTTATCTCTGGTGAGTATAAAGCCTTGTAAAATTCTTTAAATGTGTTGTTTATTCTTCCAGGATCATATACTGTATTCCCGGTCTGATCTTTAATAGAGGATATAGTTGTTTTTTCTTTATTAATTTTTAGCTGGTTAGCCAGAAATCTACCTGATTTATTACCTTGTTCAAAGTTTTCTATCCTAAGTCTTTGAATTAAGAACTGGGTCTGTTTATTAATAATTTGATTTAATTCTAGCTTTGCTTTACGGATTTTGTCTAGTCTCCCCTCATCTAGAGAAGCTTCTAATGAATTAATAGTTTCTTCTAATTCCTGAATACGTTTATTTTCCATTTTCTTTTTATTTGATGAGAATGAGATTATTTTACCTCTAATCACAGCTTTTCCTGCCTCCCAAAGAATGGATGGCGACGTACCAGGGAGGTCATTATATTCTAAATAAGAAGCCCACTCTTTTTCAAAATATTTTATAAATTCTTTATCCTTAAGTAAGGATATATTAAATCTCCAATTTTTGTTTTGAGGTGTTTTTGTTTTATTTACTAAAGTTAGAGAAACAGGAGCATGATTGCTAACAGCTATAGGATGTATCTCAGTGTCTGAAATGTCAGTCAACAGTGAGCTGCTGACTAACAAATAATCCAGTCGAGAATATGAATGGTGGACATTTGAGAAGAAAGTATATTTTTTATCATACTTTAATTTTTCTTAATCCCCGTTCTAGTGTTTCCTCTGTGTGAGCCCTCTGCCCTGGGAGCGTGGTCGGCTGTGGCTGCCTGGGTGATCTCCAGGTGACGCTTGGGTGGAGGTGGAGGTCTTGGCCTTGTCTCCACTGGGCGCCAGGTGTCAGCGCCTCGGCTGCTGCTGTTAGTCTACCGCTGCCGGGGCAGATGGCTCCTCTGATGGCGTTTTTCTTTGCATGGTTCATCTGCACTCGGCCCAATGTCCTTTTTTACTGTTGCTTTTAACTGTGTGTGTGCATGGGAGTTGGGTTGGGGAGAGGGGGGTATAATTGTGACCATGCTTTTAAATCTGTGGGGGAGGGATGGGAATGTGGTTTTATGTGGGGTCATTTTAATCTGTAAAGCACTTTGTGATGCAACTTCTTGTATGAAAAGCGCTTTATAAATAAAGTTTGATGATGATGATGAAGTTCTGTTCTTCCCACTGAGAGACAAAAATATTTTGTAATTGTAGGCCTATATATGGTGTTCTATTGTATTCTATTCTTACACTGCAGTTCTCTTTACAGTATCTTTTACAGTAAGAATATATAGCCATAGAATCTGCATGGTTCAAATTTTGGTTTCATTGTTATTGTTTTTTGTAACCAAAAGAAATGTTACAAAGAATGTGTTTGAAAAAATAAGTAGCTGTTTATTTATTTTTTAAACCATCAAGAAGAAATCATTTAATTCCATACTCCCTTTGGCACGAGGACAGTCAGAGATTCACTAATGATATCCTACACCACAAGTGTCTGATCCTACTGTCTTATGTTTATGCTCTTATCTATTAGCAGTCACTAACAACCTGGGGGGGGGGGTGCTCAAGGTCCTGAGAGTTTCTTTGCCCATCACGAGTTCGTCCATCTCTCATTTTAAAGTCGCCCTGATCTCGCACTGTGCAGTGTCAACGTAATTTACTGTCTCATAAAGCAGGACCCTTTGGGACTTTAATGGTGATTACAGGCTTTCCCGAAAACCAATAACAGCAGAGAGCTGAGATGGGGAGGGTCCCTTGCTCATCTGATCACCTATACTCCCTGTCAGCCAGGGCAGTTAGTCTTTGACTGCTTGCCTGTTGTCCCTTCAGGTGACCCTCCATAGCGAACATTGAATCACATATCATCAAATCCTGGCTGCTGTTGTGACAGACCATTACTTGATGTCACGGGGCAGATTTTATATATTTATTGGTTTTGTTCTGTTGTATTTTACTGCAAAACAGGCAATGTTTACTTGTCATTTTAAAAGTCTGGATAACTGAACACTTTAATGTGCCCCAGCGCACCTGTGGCTATATGTAGCTTACCACCATCAGTGTGTGAATGTGTGCTTGAATGGGTGAATGACTGAATGTGGTGTAAAGCGATTTGTCGTCATCTGACTGAAAAATGTAGGTCATTTGTCATTCCAGTCTGTGGCTTTGAGACCATTCTGGGGGTTATTTGAATTAGTAAAACAAATGTGTATTCATTTATTTTTTCCTTCTATAGATCTGGTGTGGGGGGCATTTGATTTTATTTCTAGAAAATTTGCTGATTGGAGCACATTTGTACAGCAGCAGGAGTTGGTCAAATTTTTTCTTTGAAAATCAGTTCATTGTTAACAAGTATTACTATATGTTTGGAAGAAAGTTGTTCACAAGGCATGTTTTTCAAGTCAAGTTTCAAGTTTTCAATTACTGAAATCAATGTTCCCACAGCAAAAGAAGCAAGTTTATTCTCTTCTGGTCGTCATCAACGCAGCAGCCTTCAAAATGCAACCTATCCATGTCTCTCTCTGCTGCATCCAGCAGTCCACCTATATAAACTTTTTAACCCCGGTTTCTTGATTCAGATGGACGAATCAGTCACCTCAACCTTCCATAGAGGAAATACAAAGAGGTTCAACTTTCACATGAATGTCACCATTAATAATTATCTATCAATAATGAAAAATGAAATATCAAATATGTCATGTATACACATGCACCATTTAAGAGTCATTTGTTTTCGGTTCATTTCTTTGACTTTCTTCCCATTGTTAACCAATCAAACTCACTTTCTATATAAATGAGGCGGGCTTCCTCTTTACTTGCAACAAGATGGCTGCCACAGAGGACACACCCATATGGTAGCGATAGCCAAATGAAGCTTTCTGAAGCACTGAAGCTTGTATAAAAAAAAGGGTTCATTACTCGAAGCATTCTAACACAGTGCTCTTGGATGACATCTAGTGGCCTTTAGTATAAACACCAACTTCAATCAACCTGCTTCTCAATTGATGAATACACTGTCTTTAAACTCATGCCTTGTTTGGTGTCACTTTTCTGTCGATTTCTTAATGTTTGTAAGGATACTGGAGCAATTCATCCCAGAATTAATATAGAGCAGTTAGAGACGAATTTAGTGCTTTTTAACATAAATACATATGCATTCAAGAAACAGGTGAAGAACTGGTAATATGGAGTTTTTAAATGAATCATAAAGTGCACTTGTTTTAAAGAACTGTTGGTTTCTATGCATTGATAGTAGTAATTAACATCTGTTTTCCTCATTCTCAAAATATTCTTTACTGTTAAGTTTAGAAGCCCTGTTTCTCCTTTTCTCTGATCAGGAAGATAAGCATGTTTTTTGGAAACCATGATCTAAAGCAGCATTTAATACTTTTGTCAAGTCTAATCAGTGCACAGTAAATAAACAATTATCAATAAATTATCAAGGAACTAGGCCCATTTTCAGATAATGAAAGAGAATATTGAGCTGAAGTATCTTTGTAATGATACTAGTTTAGCCAGAGATCAAAATGTCGGACACGAGTTAAGTTTAAGCTTTATTTTGTTTCAAACGTTTGAGAGACGTGTATGTGTGGTCATTTTCTGAAACTGCAGCTTTGATATTCAACTGATTGTTGAATATCACAGCTGCAGTGTGTGGATCGCTTGCTGCTGTTAAGTCCTTTTACTGACATCTACTTTCAAGAAACATTAGAGAACCCATACAAGCTGTGTGAAGCATTACCATAACAACCAGTCATTTGTATACTCGTTGGGATTCAAGTCCAAGTTGTTTTTCAACTGTTATTAGGAAGATGAGCTTCTCGACTCTTTGGGACCAAACGCTATCCTCCAAGATGTCAATACTTGCCCCCCACAGAGCAGGGTTTTTCAAACTAGCTCTAGTATTTGGGAGAAGAGGGGATGGAATGAGCTCCCTGGAGTGCTGGCCAATACAACCACATTTGCCTTCTTCCATCAAATACTGGTTGAGAAATAGGATGCCATCCTACTGTAGTATTTGACCAAGCAGGTGATAACCACATAAGGCCCTTGTTTGTGAAATGAATAAATCAATAAATTGCCAATATGTCTTGTTTCTTCAAACTTAAACAAGAGTCAATAGCTCAACCCACAAATGCATTTTCCTTAAAAAAAGTGGCACCATATTAAAAGGAATAAAGTGGCTTTCCGGGGGTGTAAGATTTATTACCAAGAGAAGCTGTGGCTGCAAAGAAATAATCAACTGAATACCAATTTCCCTTTCTTTTTGTGCTTGGCTCATGATTCAAAGAGAAAGTAGAGCTAAGATTTTTTTAATTAAACATCAGAATCCATTGCGATATACACTCTCTGCTCATACTTGGTAGCTTGTTGTATAGGTCTCCAAATGAGCAGCTACTGTCCAGGTTTGTTATCAGCTTTTAAAAGTGGGGTATGAATGGGGGGTCTGGTCATAATCCATATTTACCTGTCAATATTTTTAAATGATAGGATATTCAATAGTTTTTATTTTTGTATTTTAGCCAGCTTCAGCAAATACACCTAAAAACCTAAGAACTACAGATCAGGCACAATATCTATATTTAATGATGGACTCAGACCTGAACCTCCAGGGTCACATAAAGGCAATCACAAGGTCAGCCTTCTATCACCTGAAGAACATTTCTAGGATTAAAGGACTAATGTCGCAACAGGACCTCAAAAAACTCATCCATGTGTTTGTCTTTAGTGGGATTGATTACTGCAACAGCGTCCTCACAGTCTGCCTAAAAAGTCAATCAGACAGCTGCAGGTGATCCAGTACGCTGCTGCTCGTGTCCTCACTAGAACCAGGAAAATTGAGCACATCACCCCAGTTCTAAAAAACCCATCTGTTTAGAGCTGCCTTTGTAAACTATATATAAAAAATGTAATTAAACGATTGCACTTAATATACTAACAGTTCACCTGCTATGGCCTAAACGCAACTTCCTTCTGCTCCGCATGCAACTGAAATGTACATCCATCCTTCCATTTTCTGTACCCGTCATCCCTATGCAGGGTTCTGAAGGCTGAATCCATGCTTCGCTGTCACACTGGAGACTGGAATTAAGCAACACTTAAACCAAAGTTTTGAAATGAGGGAACGCTTCTCCAATTGAAGTGATCAGAAGTCGGAAAGACTCTCTGAACGAGCCGTTTCCTGACCCGCGAGCTTCAGCGGAAGGTAATCCCGCAGCATGCACCAGTGGTGGGCTCTTGGAAGCGATGCACTCCAAAGCCTCAGTAACTCTTCAACGTGCTGTCAGCTAGAGAGATGCATTGTGTATGGTGTCCAGGTCTTAGATGATGCTCAGATGCTCTCATGGGAATCTTTTTGATTGATTCAGTTACCTGTACTCCATGCGTAAAGTTGAAAATGTCTGTGCATTTGCACCAGGTTCTCAGAGGTGTGAAAACTAATCTGTCAAAATGACGGACGGCCTTCAGATTCTTCCGTCAGCATTCTAAAACAATAGTTAAATCCAAAAAATATTTGGTTAACGCGAACCCTGCTCTAAACACAGCAAACTCAGTGGCAGGGGTAATCCAGGATCTCCAGACCTCTCAGTCGTTGATAAGATTACAAGGTCTCAAATGAAATAGAGACATGAGTAAAGGTTTAAAGGCCAGGAAGGAGCCAGCCAGGACTGAGGTAATGTCACTGCTGTTCCAATGTTTATTGGGAGCGGCACACACAGATCCCCTTCAAACACCACACACACACATGCATTTCACTGTATTGATCTGTCCAGAAAAAGAGTTGAGGTCAGCAGGCATATGTCTAAATTTCTTTCTCTCTGTCGCTCACACTCCATTTGTCTCTGTCTGATTCGATACTCTCTGTCCCCCCCATCAGGGGGCCGTGCCTCATCCGTACATCTGCGACTCCCCCTTCCCTAACCCGCTCTTACACTCCGGAGTTTCTTTGTCTCCGTCTCTTTGCCCTTCACTTGACATCCATAAATCAATCAGTCCAATTTCATTCAGAACAAAGCCTGATGGATTTGCTTCGGAGCCACCGTCCTGATAAAGTAACGGTATCCAGAGTGTAATTACCCATTGAATTAGATGATGTGGCTATGTGACCAAGGATTTGATTTTGCTTCATTTACAGCAATATCTATCATTCACACACAAACACACACACACACGCACGCACACAAATAAAATACAATCCTGTTTTAAAGGTTTTTAAATACCTTCGACTTTTCACAAAAACATTATTTTTTTACTTTTCACTGTTGGTTATTGCTTATTTGTGGACTGGAAGACTGAAATACTTGTTTTCATGTCACCCCCCTGGTTTGAGAACAGCTGTTTGATGGATAAACTTCAGTACTTACCAGTCTTCGACAAGAATCAAGCAAGAACCTGAAGACATCCTACTGATACCCGGACGTTAGGGAGCTGGAACCCATCCTACCCGTCAGGCCGTTACATGGAAAATATGGAAACACAATGCCTTCAACATGCTCAAAGTCAGTTTAGAAAATACAATTAAATTACCATGCACATCTTGGACACCAGGCGGAAACTAGACACTGTAGATAATTCACACATGATTAAAGATTCAGTTCTTTGCAAAGTGTTCATTGATTTTCTGTTAAAAAGTGTTCCCAGCTCCCTTTATTCTGTTACCCCGAAGTTAAATCCATTGCAGCCAACCTCTGAGCTCATGGTAGTAACAGTAAACAGAGACCACGTGTGTGTAATTTAATCTCAGTATTAATTCCGCTGTGCTGTAAAGGCCTCAGAGGTTTGTCAGAAAGCATTAGAGAACAAATAGCATCTTGAAGACCAAGGAACACAGCAGATTGGCGAGAAATTAGCTGTCGAGAAGCCTAAAACAGTCCCAGGATTCAAGTTCCAGCAAGAAAAAGACCTTAATGATACAGCCAAAGCTACAATGCAATGGTTTACATCAAAGCATACATGTGCTAGAATGGCCCAGTCATAATCCATGCCTAAGTCTGATTGAAAACCGATGTTCACAGATGTTTTCCAGCCAACCTATTGGAGCTTAATATATTTTGGGGAGAAAATTTCAGTTTCTAGATGTCCAAACCTGATAGAGGCATACTCCAAATGCGACTTAGAGAGGGATGAATGCAAATGGATGCCACACTTTGACTCAGATTTAGAAAGAAAAAAAATCAAGAATCCCTTTCAGTCCACATAATAATAATAATAATAATAATAATAATAATAATAATAATAATAATAATAATAATAATAATAATAATAATAATAATAATAATAATAATGATAATAATAATAATAATAATAATAATAATAATAATATAATACATTTAATTTATAAGCTCCTTTCAAGACACACAAAACACCCTTTAAAGGATGAACTCGCTATATTGATGAACCTAAAATCTTGGATTAACTCGTTGCCGTAGCCATTCGACTGGACAACCGGTTGAGAGACAGAAATAAAGAAAGAAGTAGACAAATTCAACTGCCATATCTTAACATCTCTGTTCCATCTACACCTAGCATGTCTCCACCATCTTCCTCCAGACCACCACCACCAGAACCAGAACCGATGCTTCTTGGTCAGACCAGTTTTTCCCTGGAAGAACAGCAGCGAAGAGTGCAATCCAACCTCTGCATTTACTAGGGTAATTCAAGTCATTAAATCTCATCCTGTCCAGTTCGGTTAAACAAGAAAGTCCGTAGGTAGATACGGAGAAACTGACATACACACTCCTCCCAGGTACCAATCCCCATTTAATACTACTTGCCACAACAGTGATTCTATCAACCTTGAAACCTTAATTGATTCTGGTTGCGAACAAACCCTCATAGACAAGACTCTGGTCAAACAGGACAACATTGAAATCATTCCCCTGAAAAAAAAACCTTCAACGTCTCAGCTCTGGATGGAAAGATTCAACCCCAGATTACACACAAGACCAAACCCCTTCAATTAATCCTCTCAGGTAACCATCATGAAGTCATTTCCTTTTTTGTTTTCCATCTCCACACTCCCCCCTTGTCCTTGGTTTTGACTGGCTCCACAAACATAATCCACATCTGAAGTGGTTTGAATCCCGCATAGAGTCCTGCTCCACTATCCATCTCCTCTCCTGTTTGCAGTCTGCCGTTGCTCCAAGCCTGAGCAACCCAAACAAGTCGACCCACCTAATCTACACCATGTCCTAGAGGATTACCACAATTTCAAGCCAAGTCTTCAGTAAAAGCAAAGCTCACAGAAAGAGCCTCCACATCGTTCCCATGATAGTACCTCCTCCCTGGTGCTCCTCTGCCTTCTAGCTGTCTCAGCACGTCCAGATCAGAACGTGAATCCCTGGAAAAATACATAAAGGAATCACTAGCAGCAGGCATCACCCACCATTCTTTATCTCTAGTGGGACCGGGTTTCTTCTTGGTGGGTAAGAAAGACTTTTCCCTCTGACCCACTGATTACAGAGAACTCAATCAAATCACCGTAAAAATTAAATATCCTGCCTCTCATTGCCTCTGCCTTTGAATCGGTCCATGGTGCCACAATCTTCACAAAATTAGACCTTCAACACCTACCACCTTATCCATATCCACCAGGGAGATGAGTGGAAAACTGCCTTCAGAACACCACTGGGACTTTTTGAATATCTTGTCATGCCTTTCGGACTCATCAACGCCCCTGCATTGTTCCAAGCTTTGGTTAATGAGGTCCTCTGTGACTACCTCAACATCTTTGTCTTATTTTGCCTGTCTGGAGGACATACTCATTTACTCCAAAAACCTAAAAGATCACCAGAAACAAGTCTACCTTGTCCTCCAACATCTCCTTGAGAATTACCTCTATGTAAAAGCCCGAATTATATAAATTTCATCAGCCATCAGTTACCTTCCCAGGTTACATCCTTGGGGGCAGACAGGTTTGCACGGATCCCAATAAAATGAAAGTAGTTCTGGATTGGCCCATCCCTGATTCCCATAAACAGCTAAAAAGATTTCTTGGTTTTGTGAATTTGTATCTCCAATTCATCTGCAATTACAGCCAGACTACTGCACCTCTTACAGCCCTCACATCCACCAAGACCACCTTATTCTGGACCCCTGAAGCTGACTCCACATTCCACCAGCCTGACCAAAAGTTCTCACAAGCTCCCATCGTGGTTCAGCCCGACCCCCATAAACAGTTTGTAATGGAAGTGGACACCTCTGATAGGGGGGGTTGGGGCAGTCCTTTCTCAACATTCTGACACTGACAATAAACTTCACCCTTATGCCTTCTTCTCCTGCCGTCTTACACCAACAGAGAGCAATTACGACGTGGAGGATCGGAAACTCCTACCCATAAAACTTGCCTTGGAGGAGTGCTGTCATTGGTTGGAGGGGGCTGAACCTCTCGTACTGGTTTGGACTGATCACAAGAACCTCTCTTACATTCAGTTTACCAAACTTCTTAATTCTAACCAGTCTTGTTGGTCCCTGCTTTTCTCCCGATTTAACCTTTCCATTTCATATCGCCCAGGTTCTAAGAACGTACAGCCAGATGTCCTTTACACCCTTGGTCATGGGAGTGACCGGAACATCTAAATTCAATGATCGGGAGTAGTGAGCAAATGCTTTTAGTGATATAGTGTATGTTTTGCTTATTTTTTTCTGTAGATTTTATTTTCTGCTGGTTGGCAGCTAATTATTTCAGAGTGAATACAATAGTAAGGGGGGGCTTTCTGATGAGAACAAGAGCTACATCCACTCTTTGTTAAAAGGGCATGTGAGCACAATTAACAAAAGAAAGTGAATCGCTGAAAGGATTTGTTTTATGCTGGTATTGATTGTTTGTCTCATATTACAAACTCTAATATAGAAAATGAGCTTCTATCATTCAAAACGAAAAGGATTTTTTCCCCCTCAGGACACAAATTGTAATGTTATGTCTTTTCCAATAAATCTTTCTAATTGTTTGGCTCGAATGATTAAAATGACCATTGTTCTATGGATTACATTTGGGTTGAACCTCAATACTAAATGAAAAATCTGAAAGCCTGTTTATACATCATAAATCATTTTTACCAGAAACTCCTTTTCTTTAAGTACAGTAATCTAAATGCAACACGTCAAAATAACACACGTGAACACGTAGAGGCTGTGCTCTGACTGTAGCATCAGGGAGGAGAATAATTAAACAAGCCATGCCTTAATCTTAACGCTCACCCTCACAGATAGAGCTGATAGCTGATCAATACCTGCCAGACTCAATCAGTCAATAACGTCCTGCAGCATAACTCGGCTCTCAGTCACTGTTTCAGACCAAGCTGCAGCACTCCGGGGTCCTCCAGTATCAGGTCCTCCAGCGTCTCTGTCATTTGTCTTTAGGTTTGCCTTCATCTGAAAGCCACGTGCCCTCATCCCCCCACTCAGTGATTTATGCTTGTTCCCGGTTGTCACTGCAGGACACTGCAGGTCTATGCTCCTTGGCACAAACTGATTTAGTCTGGTTCTCACAGTGAGTTGACACAGATATCCATGTTGCTGAAACATGTTTTATTTAATGAGCAACTGACTTCTGTAGAGGCGGTGTGAGAACAAATGACTCCCCCATTCAGCCATCTTTTTTGAAATAGTGAGGCTGTTTCATTTGACTTTTTGCTGTGTCATGCTTTAAACCAAATTTGACAGCACGTTGCATAAAAAAATGTGCAGCACATGCTCTGTCTCCCCGCTTTGCTCTTGGTGTGTTCCTTTAATTTTTTACTTTCTCATTTTGCCCTCAATGTCTCCCTCTACAGGCAATTCAAGAGGGCAGTGAAGTGTGAAGGAAACAATTTGTTCTCATATACACAGCCGTGGTCAATGACACACGAGAGCTTACATGCAGACTGTTTGAAAGTGCAGCTTTTTAAAGCAACCGTCTGAAAGCTGCACCTACAGAGGAGATAAGGAACTGATGACAGAGGTTTTTAGATGACCCCAGTTACTGTTTCAGGGCCTCAAGTGCAGGGGCAGATCTAGAAAAGTATTTATGGGGTGGCAAGAAAGGGGCAAGAATTTTTCAGGGGTGGCACCATATGCCAGAATTTATATATATATATATATATATATATATATATATATATATATATATATATATATATATATATATATATATTGGTTTTATTGATCAGTCAAACACATGCTTCACCTCTTCACTCCCCAGTATTTACATACATGATAGATACATACATGTATTTGTTTTGCTTCAGGTTATTTAAGCACATTAAAGCTGCATTGCGCAATATTTTTGTTAAAATAAAACTACTTTTTTTATCTATAGTCAGTTTTTTCATCTCCTGACGATACAATTGAATCAAGTGCTGTAGTTTGCTGTAGTTTGATTCTACCGCGGTTGCATGTAGAGGCGGCAATTCCATTTATTTTGAGGTGGTTCAGGATGCGCGTGGGGGCTTGTGAGAGCGAGTAGCGTGACGTAATGATGCACGTACGTACCCATGTACGCGGGCTAAGCTACCTTAGATAAGTGTAGCTAGCCAGCCACGACACCTACACAAGCTCCCCGTAAGTCAAAGAAGAAAATAATTTTATCCAGCATTACAAAAAGAGCAAAAATGGCCTCTGCCGTCGCAAAGCTCGGAATAATGAGCACACGCCTGAAAGTCATGGGAGTGCGCATTTTGCTAATTGCAGTTTGTCTAACGGCCACATGATGCACTCTCTGCAGCACTTTCAGCAAACTAGCAGTATCTAGCAATATAATGCAAGTATTTTCATGAGCTTCAACCAATTTTACCCCCTTAACATTCCTGCAATTTCCGCCCTACATTTTCTCAAAACGCATACCCAAAATTAACTTGAAGCTGTTCTTGAACCATTTTGAGTGGAGACATGGCTGGGATCTCTTTGGAAAGCAAACACTCTAAAATGTATCCCAGAACTGTGTTAATATCTCGAGTGGGATTGTTACCAAGCAATATGAATTTTTTTTTTTTTTTGAACTCAGTTTTTATTTCCATTTTTTCCTTATTCAAGCAGCAGTGCATTGCATTTACATACAGTATGCTCTCTTTCTTTACAGCTGTATCCATTCACAATTATGGGTTATTAGTTCAAATAATTACAAAATCCTTAGGTTATTAAAGGATTACCCCAGTATACATGATGCTCACTCCAGGACATATAAAACAATCCCAAACATCAGGAAGAAAAAACAAAAGAAAACAAACAAAAAAAAAAAGCAGAAGAAGGCGAAGGGAAACAAATGGAGGAGAGGTGAAGAATATTCTACATAGGGTATTGTATGTATCTTGATAAGGTCCAATGTTTCACTCTACTGCATCACCAAGGGTACAACTGGGCTCCATCGCCCCTCAAAAGTAGTTATTTGAAGCCTTAGAGTGTATGTAATCTGTTCCATCTGGTAGAGGTCCCACACTTTCTGGATCCACATATTATAAGTAGGTGGATCTGACTTCAGCCATTTAATGGTTATACACTTTAATGCAGCAGTAAACAGTATGTTTATTAAGTATTTCTTGTCCCTCCCCTCTATTCCTTCAGGTATCACCCCTAACATCACCACGGCAGGTTCTTGTGGAATATTTTGTTGGAAAACCTCTTTGAGTGCATCAAAAATCTCCCTCCAGTAAATACTTAATTTGGGACGAGACCAAAAGATGTGTGTGTGATTAGCGATATGTGCCCCGCAACTCCTCCAACATGAACTTGTGACAGCTGGACCTAGTTTGGATATTATTTCTGGCGTCCTAAAATATCTAGTGATTATTTTCCACTTAAATTCTCGCCATGTATTTGAGTTTGTAGCTAGATGTGCCTCAGTGCACACCTGCCTCCATGTGTCTTGTGGTATAAGTATGCTCATTTCCATCTCCCATCTCTGTTTTATCTGCATGGAGTTGTGTGGGTTCATAGATAGAAACACATGATATAGTTTGCTAATCATCTTCTTGCCTTTCCTCCCCGATTGTAGTTCTACTAAAAACTCCTCTATGGGAGTAGGTGTTATCAGTTTTGTCCATTCTTTGTGTGCTGTCAGGAATGCTCTTAACTGCAAGTATCTTAAAAAGTCTGTCTTCGGTAGGTCAAAGTCACTTTTTACCTGTTCAAAAGTCTTAAAAATCCCATTATTAAATAACTGTCGCAAATACACCAGTCCATGATTTGACCACTTTCTAAAGCCAATATCCAGGTTGTTAGGTATAAAGGTCTTCATAAGTCCAATATGAGTTAGTAATGAAATTGTCTTTGGTAACCCAACGGTTGATTGTATCTTCTTCCAGATTCTAAGAGTTACCTTTGTCCAATCTGCCAGTTCTTTCATGGGCGTATCTAGGAAGGGTAGAGTTTCCATGGGTTCTGGGAACATACTTTGTTCGATGTTGAGCCACCTAGTGTGTGTCTCGTTTTGTATCCATGCTTTCAGAGGCTTCATTTGTGCAGCCCAAAAATAATACTTTAGATTTGGAAGCCCAAGTCCACCTTCTAATTTAGATAATTGTAAGGTTTTAAGTCTGATTCTAGGGCGCTTTTTTTGCCATATGAAATGTGATATCAATTTATTCAGCTTGTCAAAAATTAACTGTGGGATCTCTACCGGAAGCATCTGAAACAAGTAAAGCAATTTTGGTAGGATATTCACACGAATACTTTCAACACGACCGATTAGAGATAGGGGGAGCTCAGTCCAGCGTTCCAGATCATTAGTAATACTTCTTATCATCTTATTATAGTTACTGTCATATAAGTCATGCAGGGAGGGGGGAATATGTATGCCAAGGTATTTGATACCCTTTTCAGGCCATTTGAATCCACTCTGATGTTTCATGTCTCCTGGAATGTTACCACTTATCTCCATTGCCTCCGTTTTATCAACATTTACCTTGTATCCTGAATAATAGCCGTACTGTGATATTAGTTCCTTTAAGCATGGTATTGTCAAGGTTGGTCATGTCAGGAAAAGTAAGACATCGTCTGCGTATAATGATATTTTATGTTCCTCTTTGTTTATAGTAATTCCTTTTACATTATCACTGTCTCTGACAAGCTGAGCGAACGGTTCAATGCTAATGGCAAATAGCAGAGGAGATAGGGAACAGCCTTGTCTGCATCCTCTTTCTAGTGTGAACTTGTCCGACCTGTATCCATTTACTTTGATAGCTGCCTGTGGGGATGAGTATAGTGTTTTAATCCAACTTATAAAATTAGGGCCAAATTTAAATCGCTCTAGTGTCAGGAAGAGGTATTGCCATGAAACCCGGTCAAAGGCCTTCTGTGCATCTAGAGACAAAATCATTGATTCTAATTTCTTTTCCTTTTGATGGGATATTATATTTAGTAGACGTCGTAAGTTATCTCCGTAGTATCTTTCGGTTATAAATCCTGTCTGATCAGGGTGTATAATTTGGGTAATTATCTTATTAGTTATTAGTTTGCTGTGAATATCCGTAAATCAGTATTTAATAATGATATTGGTCTGTAGGACTGGCATTCAGTGGGGTCTTTACCCTCTTTGTGAATGACTACGATTGTTGCCTCTGTCCAGGATGGAGCCATAGTTTTAGATTGCAGTGCATAGCAATACGTTTCTAATAACAGGGGGGACAGTAGGTCTTTAAACGCTTTGTAAAACTCATTAATATATCCGTCTGGTCCGGGACTTTTGTTATTTTTAAGTGTCGAAATCACCTGCTTGATCTCCCATTCTTCTATTGGCTCATCTAGCTCCTTTGCTGCTACTTCGGGTAGCTCAGTCAACTTGATATTATTTAAAAATTCGGAAATTTCTACATCGTCAGAGCATGTATCAGTATTTTTATATAAGGATTCATAAAATTCTGCAAAGGTTTTGGCTATACTATCTGGTCTTGTGGCATAGGTACCCTGTGATTTTATTTTTTGTACTGTATTAGTTGATAGTTGTTTCCTCAATCTAAACGCTAGTAGTCTACTTGCTCTGTTGCCATATTCATAATACTTTTGGTTGGTGAATCTCAGATTTCCCTCAATCTTATCTGTTAGCAGACTGTTAAGTTCTCTGCGTGCAGCATTCAAGTCCTTTGTGAGACTGGCCGAGGCAGATTGTTTATGTTTGTTTTCTAGCTCTTTTATCCTATCCTCTAGCCTGTGTCGTTGGGCATGGATCATCTTTTTCTTAGCAGATGCGAAGGAAATTATGCGCCCTCTAATGTAGGCTTTGGCGCAATCCCATAAAATAAGGGGCGTTGTTTCAGGTACGGCATTAATATCCAGGTAGCTCTTCAGTTCCGTTGAGATAAAGGAATTAAACGATGTATCATTAAGTAAAGAAGCATTAAGTCGCCATTGTTTAGATGTTGGCCTCTGACCTATATCCCATTTCATTAAGATAGGTGCATGATCAGAGATGGTAATTGGCAATATGTCAATGTCTTTAATCCTATGTAATTCGGCCTTGGGCGTAAAGAGGAGATCAATCCTTGAATAGAAGTTGTGTCTGTTTGAGTAAAAGGTGAAATTTCTAATTCTTGGGAATTTGCTCCTCCATATATCCACAAGGCCTGTTTCTGTGGATTGGTGCTTGAGTATTTTACTCATTCTAGACATTGGAGCCTTAGAAGCAGGTTGTCGGTCCAATAATTGTGATAATACACAATTAAAATCCCCTCCCATTAATAGCACCCCTGAGCTGTGTTTCAGTAGTATGGTGAATATTGTTGTAATGAAACTAGGGTCATCCTCATTGGGCGCATACACATTTATAAGGGATACCTGCATGCCATCGATTAGACCATTAATCAAAATAAACCTCCCCTCTGAATCTCTTTGTAATGATGTTTGTGTGAAATTTATTTGTCTATGTATAAGGATGGATACCCCCCTCTTTCTGCCCGATCTGTGTGATGAGTAGTAGATTTTGTCTGCCCAAGATTTTTTTAGTTTTTCATGTTCTGTGTCAGATAAATGGGTTTCCTGTAGAAATGCTATTTGACATTTAAGGTGTTTTAATTGTTGCAGAATTTTCTTCCTCTTAATAGGACTATGAAGACCTTTGACGTTATAACTTACTACATTAAGGGTATTCATTATTCACAACTTGCGGTTGATATCTGAATGGCCTGGTGGTGTACGATAAGGGAGGTAGCAAAATATCTATTCTGTAGTGGCATTGTCACATGGGTTGTAGGGAGTGGGGTCAAATGATTAGGCTGGGATGAGTAGAGTGAGCATAAGTATTTACAGCTGTACCAATATTTTTTAACATCAACTAAAGTAACAGGCTGAATAAGAAAAGAAAGTAATAACATTGCTGTTTCTGCATACCATGGAGGATCCTCAGGGAACAGGAGGATCAAAACAATGAGAACATAAAACACAAAAAAAACATAGTTATCTAACATTGGTAGTAATAATACAGAGGGACCTTGTCCCTATAGCCACTAAATGAGCAGCCAAGGTGTACAGTCCAGTTGGAGTTGACCGTATTCTTAGTGTGCTAAAACAGTTAGTAAGTCAGGCTCCTGCAGGTGAATTTATAAAATTATAACAGCTTGAGATAAAAAAAAAAAAAAAAAAGGAGCGTTGCCTTCTTTAATTGAAACTTTTTGAAGGTTGCCATATAGTACTAAATGATAGAGAGAAATTAAACATTAAAGCTGATAGTTTCATGAATCTGTATAGGCGACACGCATCCGTTCACTCGCACACACAATTACGAGTGCGCCTATAGCGGCAGGCATAAGCTCATGTGCTCAAGCGCGTGCATGCGCGCCAGGGGAACAATGTGCGCAGGCGCGCACGCCAGCGCTCAAACTATCAGAAGTTCGCTACATAGCCTACAAAAGGAGAACATAAGCAATTTAGCTGTTCCTTATATCTAAGAACGTGTCCAAACAAACCAACAATGAAAAGGGAAGAGGTTGGAAGTTGTTTCCAGGTCTACAATATTTTCAAGGCTAATTCTGATCGGCATACAGATAAGGATACTCAGCCTTCAGACTCTGCAGAAGAGACGATGGACTTCTGCGCAAACTCCATGGCCTTTTGGGGGTCCAGAAAGTCTCTGTCTTCACCTTTGTATGAGATCCGAAGTCTGGCCGGATAAAATAGCCCGTATCTCACTCCTTGGCGTCCTCGCAGTACCCTTTGTACGTCTGTGAATGCAGCTCTGGCTTTAGCAACGCTGGATGTGTAGTCTGGGAATATGGCGATGCGGCTCCCATTGTAAGTGAGGGGAGCCCGGTCTCGGGCTCTTCTTAAGATCTCCACAGCATCTCCCTCGTAGTGCAACTTTGCTATTATCACCCGTGGTCGACCTCCCGAGTTCCGGGGAGCAAGGGTGCGATGTGACCTATCTATTTTTATGTCTCGAACCATCTGAAGCACTTCTTTAATAACTTTGGCCACTGCTTTAGGGGAACTAGACTCCGGTTGCTCTTCAATCTCCACTGTACGGATGTTCCCCCTTCTCATTCTTCCTTCCATATCCTCGCATCGGTCTTTTAATGTCGTCATTTGGCCTTGGAGGTCGGTTACCGTAGTCTGTAGCACAACTACTTCATCGGACCATGTTGACAGTCCACCTTTTACATCGCAAATATCCGTCTTCATGTTATCGATTTCAGACCTGATTGCTGCCATGATGTTTTTTATCTCGGACCGTATAGCTTGCATTTCTGATTTAAGGTCGTCAAAGTCCTCCGCTAGTGCGTTTTTAAGTTCCTCTATTATGACTGTAGAAAGCTCACTCCGAAGGGAGGAGATAATATTCGTCTTAATCTCCTCAGGATCCATATCCGAGCAGTCACTTCGGGGGGGTGAAGGCTGTACTTGACTGTCGGGATTGCCCTGCCTCGTGTTCCTTGCGGGCCGTGGAGCATTAGCATTTCTGCCGTATTTGTATTTTTGAAGCCTCTCTGCCATATAGGCCTGATTTTAGCTTCGAAGGCTATAGTATATCACACTAAAGTGTGTTCTGTGAGACAACGAGCGAGTCTCTGTGGCAAAATAGCTGTTTTTTTAAAGAAAAATAGCATGTATCCTGCAGGAGCTCTGAAGAAACGTCTTACTCCATGCTCTGCTCACTAGCGCCCCGCAATATGAATTTTAATACACTGAAAAATAATTTTTTTATGTCTGATTATTTATTTTATATAAATACATGGTGTAAAAATGGCTTTAAGAATAGGTTGGGACCTAAAACACACTGTGGGTCTAAAGCCTGAAGTATTACTTTCATCCACACCAAATCTGACAGCAATAACCAAAAAATGAGTATTCTGCACACATTTTTCTAACTACTGGTCAAAGGTGGTCAAAAGTGTGCCATCTCCCGGGTAAATGCCGTAGTCCTCACTGAATTATAAATATCAGAATCATTACTGCATCTTCTCATATAAAGCTCCACGGCTTCCTTCAATGTTGTATTTTGATTATAAAGGGTGTTTGGACATGGTGCTGAAACAGTATGTTACTGGTACGCACTGTGCGTAATCTCTTCATTAATAAGACATTTTACGCACGTCATATACTATGGCAGTGCCCAGTCCACCCGGTCAAGTTATATATCTGCGTTTACAGCATTACATTGGCTATTCGATACGTCAATCATCAGAGTTCTGGACCTCGATTGGTTCGAGTTACTTACCATAACGTGATTTTTCATCCATGCGCCATTGATTGGCGGATGAATTTTTTTAACCTTCTGGGCATGCTCAGTGACCTTTGTAGGCGGAAGTACAAGCGAAGGAATCGGAAACAAAGCCTTAAAGACTACAAAAAGGGCCATAGACATTTCGGAAGCACATTTTTTTATCGGTTTTGCTGTTGTCCTGGTCTAATCACTTTATTGGAGGACTTTAATCGGACCCTTATTGATGTAAAAAGACCATTTTTGTTCGAAATGGATCGGTTTTGTCACGTTTATTGGACTACATAGTGGTGAGTTCCATATTTTTATACCTCCGTCAGGAGAACGTCTGTGTTGGCAAAAACGCTCACTGTGTCTACAGTTATGATTGTATCCTTGATCGCCATCCATTATTGGAATCACAAGACTCTTAGCTTTCCAATGATATAAAATATGTATAGGTTCATAGCAGTTAGAAGTCAGAAAATCGATGGATTTAAACTAGGAAATGGGCTGGGCCCGCCTGCGGGCCCACGGAACGTTAACGGGTTTGAATTCATAGCTACTAGGGTGGCAAGGCTTTCTTTTAGGGTGGCAACTGCCAACCTATGCCACCCCAGTAGATCCGCCCATGCTCAAGTGTAATTTGAGGCCTTGAAAAAAGTCCTTTGTGTAATTACTGACAGCTCATTTTGGTTTAGCTTTGTAAAAAACATGCTTACACCTTAAACTTTTTCATATTTTGTTGCATTATGGGCACAAACCTCAGAGTATTTTCTACGATACGTCTTTCCATTATTATGGCCCTCACCTCTGGAACAGGCTGCCTGAGAACCTCAGGGCCGCAGAGAACGTTCATGTTTTTAAGAGCAGGCTCAAGACTCCTTTTTAACATAGCTTTTAACTGATTATTATTTATTAAAATCTGTTTAATTGCTCTGCATGTTTTATTTGATTTAATTCTTTTTAGTTTAGCTTTTAGCTGGCTATTTATCAATTATTGTTTATCTGCTTAGCATTTTTATTTGATCATATCTTATAATTGTTTTAATTTTAATATTTTAACTTATTTTAGTCTTCCTTCCAGTGTTTCCTCTGTGGGAGCCCTCTGCCTCAGTGGCGGTGGTCGGCTGTGGCTGCCTTGGTGCTCTCCAGGTGGAGCTTGGGTGGAGGTGGGGGTCTCAGCCCTCCCTCCTCTGGGCTCATTGTGGGTCATTTTTAATCTGTAAAGCACTTTGAGAAGCTTTGTTGTGGTTTGAAAAGCGCTTTATAAATAAAGTTTGCTTATATGTGTAGAGAAAGAAAAAGCTAGATGGTTTTCAAATGTTCTTACCAAGTAAAAGTTGTTGTAAAATCTGAAAATAAAAAGGTTTCAGTTTATTTTATCGGCTTTTAGAATATAACGTTTCATTTTATGCATCATTATAAAATTCACCCTTTTTTGCAGCTCTAGACAAATTTTATGTTCTTGCACCGAGTGCAAAGGGGGCTCTTTGAATTAAAAAAGTTGCTGACCCCCGATCTAAACCATACTACTGCAGTTCTGACTGAGTTTGGGGTGAACCAGACAAATTTCTTTTTAACCTCTAACAGGTTTTCTTCCAGGAGTGTCCTGCATTTATCTTCACACACTTTCCCATCAACTCTGATCAGATTCCCTGTTCCTGATGAAAAATGCATCCCCACTGCATGATGCTGCCATCGCTAAGTTTTACTGTGGGGATGGTGTGTTCATGACATGCAGTCTGGCTTTTGGCAAGCCGCAAGCAAGACTTATGTTGACTTTCTATCAGAGAGACTTTCTTGTTGCCACTCTTCATAAGGCAAGGCAAGGGAATTTTATTTGTATAGTACACTTTCAACAACAAGGTAATTCAAGGTGCTTTATATGATTAAAAAGGTCAAATCAAAATAGCAGTAAAGCACAAAGCATATAAAGTAAAAACAGCAATAAAGCAAGAAGCATACACAAAACATATGATACATCAAAGCATTACTCAGCTCTAAACAGATACGCTTTTAGTTGTGATTTAAAATAACTCAGTGTTTCAGCAGCTTTGCAGTTGTCTGGAAGTTTGTTCCAGAGGCATGGAAACTGAAAGCTGCTTCTCCATATTAGGTTCTATTTCTAGGGATGTTGAGTAGACTGGAATTAGAGCACCTGAGTGGTCTGGGGAGATTGGTATAGTAACAGTAGATCTTCAACATACTTTGGTGCTAAGCCATTCAATGATTTATAAACTAGTGAAAGTATTTTGAAGCCTATTCTCTGAGCTACAGTGAGCCAGTGTAAGGACTTTAGAACTGGGGTGATGTGCTCTACTTTCCTGGTTCTAGTGAGAACGTGAGCAGCAGCGTTCTGGATCAGCTGCAGCTGTCTGATTGACTTTTTAGGCAGACCTGTGAGGACGCTGTTGCAGTAATCAATCCGACTAAAGATAATCGCATGGATGAGTTATTTGAGGTCCTGTTGCGATATCAGTCCTTTAATCCTAGAAATGCTCTTCAGGTGATAGAAGGGTTACCTTGTTATTGCCTTTATGTGACCCTGGAGGTTCAGGTCTGAGTCCATTACTACACCTAGATTTCAGGCCTGATCAGTAGTTTCTAGCTGTATTAAAAGAAGCTGTGTGCTGACTATTGATTGTTCCTCTTTAGGTCCAAAAGTAATTACTTCTTTTTTGTTTCTGTTCAGGTGGAGAACTTAATGGCACATCCATCCATTTATTTGCTAGATGGATTTACTTAGGATTTGGATGGGTTCAAAGTCACCTGGTGACATTGTAATGTAGCGCTGAGTATCATTTGCATAGTTATGGTAGCTACTCTTATTGGTTGTTGTAATCTGGGCCAGTGGGAGCATGTAGATATTAAATAAGAGGGGCCCCAGGATGGAGCCCTGGGGCACCCCACATGTGATTTCTGTTCATTCTGATGAAAAGTTTCCTATTGAAACAAAGAAGTCCCTGTTCTTTAGGTAAGACTCAGAACCAGCCAAGTAGTGTACCAGAGAGTCTGGCCCAGCTCTCCAGTCGTTCCAATAAAATATCATGATCAACAGTGTCAAATGCTGCACTGAGGTCCAACAGAATCAGCACTGTGGTTCTACCACAGTCTGTATTTATGCGGATGTCATTGAAAACTTTGACGAGGGCAGTCTCAGTGCTGTGGTAAGCATGGAAACAAGACGGAAAAACATCTAAGCGGTTGTTCATTGTTAGGAAGCTATTTAACTGCTGAAACACAGCTTTTTCAATAATTTTATTGATGAATGGAAGATTAGAAATTGGCATGTAGTTATGCATTAACATGTTGTCCAGATTGTTCTTTTTAGCAGTGGTTTAATAACTGCTGTTTTTAATGCCTGGGGGAAGACACCTGACAGGAGTGATGAGTTAACTATTTTAATCAGATCAGACCCAATGACAGGGAAAAGTTTCTTAAGGAAAGCTGTGGGTAGGAAATCAAGACATCAAAAGGAGGAGCTTAATTGGTTAATAATTTCTTCAAGGTTTTTTTGGTTTAATTCATGAAATTCTGACATTTTTTCTACATTGGTCTTGGTTAGGTATAACATTGGTAGTCAGTTCGGTGCTGCGGTACAGACTGACTGTCTAATTGTTAGAATCTTTCAAGTGAAACCGCTAGCAAATTCATTGCAGGCCCTGGTAGAATTTAGTTCAGTTCAGTCTCTCTTTATAGATCTCACAGTAAACCTGGGGTCGAGTTTTCCACCATTTTCTCTCGGCTCATCGACACTCCCTTTTTTCGCTACATGCCAGTGGATCGCTTGTTCATAGAGACTTCTTTCTACCTGAGACTACTTTCACTTTAGTTGGAGCAATGGAATTAATGATGTCTGAGAAACCATCTACCTGCTTGTTTACTGAGTTGGAGTTGGGAGATGAGTTAAGTTTTGGGGGTTTATATAAACTTATAAATAGAGCTTTTTTAGGCTCATTTATCTGGGTGGCTAGGTATTCAAAAGAGTCAAATATGCCCAGGGATACCTTTTTAAAGTTCACTGAGTTATGAAAAATTGTGGCTACGCCTCCACCTCGTCTGTGCTTCCTGCTGTTGCTTAAGAAATTGTAATTTGGAGTAGATTCTATCAATACAGATGTTTCATTATTTATGTCTAGCCAGGTTTCTGATAAAAAAAGGGCATATATTTTATGTTTAGTGATGAATTCATTGATTAGGAAGGACTTTCCTGATAAAGACCTAATATTTAATAAAGCTAACTTAAGTAGTTTGATAATCGGTAGAGAAACCTTCTGACAGGTGATTAATTTGAGATTTGTTTTATTATAAGAGCGTTTGACTTTAGTTTTTTGTTTACTCTTGCTTGTTATGACTTAAATAATTTTTTCGGGGTGGCCGGACAACTTCTGGAAGACGGAGGGGGAAGAATTACTGTCTGGTTCCCTTCTATATCAGATGTCTGTTATTACCAGTGGGGGCATGTGCGGAATACATCCAGTGTTAGTCCCAGAGGCCTGATGTAGTCCAAGTTTCTGTGTTAGTTGTGATCCAATTCTAATTTGTGCTTTCAGTCTATCTGAGAAATCTCTAAATGGAGAGTCATTAGGTGTCGATGAGTCTGATGACTTTGGAATACTTGAAGAACACTTTGCTGAGCAATGTACATCTTTGCTCGCTGCTGGAAATGTTTGCTCTCTGTCAGTCCATGCAGCTGTCTGGGCTGGTTATGTCACTTGATTTGTGTAGGGAAATGTTTGTTCTCTGATAGCATCCACGGGCCATGGTTCGAGGTCAGCTCTCGGGTGCTTTATCAAGTGTTTATTCAGATAACAGAAAACATTTGAGGTCAAGAGTCTCAGTCCAGCTCTATTAAGATAACGTCCATTTATCTTGAGCAAGTGCTTTGCACATCCAATTATTTTAAGTTATTAATAAAAGGGATCGATTTTTCAACAGATTTTCTCTTTAACCATTTATGGAGCATGCAAAGTCTACTGTACTTTTCATCATTTCCTTCAGGGACTGGTCCGCTGATATAGATGTTTATGTTAAAGGGGTGGGTGGCATGTTCTTCTTATGCAGAAAGAGCAATTCTGAGGTCCAGTACATCAATAGTTTAACCTGAAATAGATCTGTAAGTTCAATAAATGATTTATACTACCTATTTGAAATTTTGCACTCACAGCATGTCCGCACTGAATGCCTTGAAAATAGCTGCATGTCTCTTTAAGAGTCTCGGACATGCCCCCTTCAACACGCTGCCGTCAACGTCATCACAACATTCTCCAGTCGCATGGGGACGAAGCATTACAGTACTGTAGCATTGGTGCACCGGACTTTTGGAAGACAGGCATATCTTTTGGTTTACTATGGCCACGCAGGACATGGTCCAAGCATATGCATTTGATCCCGTCTCTGACCCTGAAAGTGAAATATTGGATGAACCGGAGCGCGTTCAGCGGCTCGTTTAAGACATGTCTGCTTGGTAAAATATTGATGTTTCATTCACAAGAAAAATCGAACTTGTTACTTTTCCCCCCAAGTTATTAATATCTGTAGTAACAAAACTCCTTGTAAACACGAAGCCATCCAAATGCAATTCCGTTTTTGTAATAAAATCAGTCTAAATTTATTTTTTTAAAAATACAAATATATGTAGTATGAGTGCTACCTGATTGCTGCTGACGACGCTCTGTTTTAGTGCTCTGGGTGCGGGGGAGGGAGGGCTGTGGAGAGAGATGGGTGGTAATCAAAATTTAGGGGCGTTGCTGGGAGGTTAGGGCATTCCTAGGAGGACCCTGGCGTTCAGTGCTCAACATGGCGGCCGCGAGAGTTTATAGATATTACTCAAACATACATAAATAACCTAAGAAACACTTTAGGCATGTTTTTAAGGAGGGAATGGCATAAGAATGCAATGAAAAACTTTAAAAAATGGATTTTACATGCCACCCCGCCTTTAAGTCTATCAAGTCTCCGTAACAGATCAGAGTAGTCTGTTCTAAAATTGTCTGGATTTTTCTTGATATTTCTCTCACTGTATTCTTGGGGCAGCTGATAACGCTAGTGTTCTAACTACAGAAATCTTCGATACCATTAATTGATCCTTCATGTATGATGAGAACTTTTGCTGGGGGGTTCTTGCTTTCCTATATGTCCGCTTCATATGGGTGGATTTCTCCTGGTGACCTTGACTGGTCCCAGGGGATGTTGTCTTTCGGGGAACTGAGGGCTGCGAATCTGTTTCTCAGCGGTTATCCAGGGGTAGTGATGTCTCCTGTTTTGGGTTGTTTTTTTTGTTTTTTTTCTTCCTCGGAGCAGAGAAAGCAGGGTTAGATTCTGTGCGCTTTAAAGCTGCCAAGTCTTCGTCAATTTTGGAATAGGGTGTTCTACCTGTTAAACGCCTTTTGGCTGGAGGAGTAGCGTTGTTCTGTGGCTTCTGTGCGAGACTGTTGGTCCGAGATAACACCGGGCTGCCAGATTCTTCCTTCCTGCGTGTAGTCATCGGCAAGGTTGTCTCATTTCCATATCCAGTGTTTAGATCAGACTTAATCTGAAGATGGTGTAACTTCATCTTGATTGTTTTGATTCTCTGGAGCAGTTTCTCAAAGTCCTCAGCTTAGCAAAACAGCCTTTTGGTAATCCCCAGTCTTTCAGAAAGTAATTCAAAGAAGAGATCCTGTCTAATACAGTGACTCCAGAGCTGGGTGTATAAAGTAACTAAGAAAAAAAGCTAAGAAAAGGAAATGAGAAAAGAGAATAAGGCTAGAGATCGGGAGAGGTCGGGAGAGGATGCTCCCCCTTCAGCAGCCAGCCAGTAAAGCACTCTATGAAATGTCCAAATGTCTTGATGCATAAGGTGACTTCACTTTAAACCTCTCCCCATCCTCCTCCCTGATCTGTCTGCTTTGTTCCTTGGCATTCATCATGCTGTTTGTTCACTAATATTCTTTAACTAACCTTTGAGGCTTTGATAGAACATCATAGAACAACATAGATTTATATTGCGATTAAATTCACAAAAGGTGGACTATTTACTAAATATGTGAATGAATGGCCTTGTATTTCACTGGATTTTATTTATAGGTATCAAACTGAAAGGGGGCAAATGCATTTGTATGGGATTTTGTTAAAGATTTTTAAAAGCTATGTATCATTTTCTATCCTTCTCACAACAATCCTCTGCTGTGTGTGTGTGTGTGTGCGTGTGTGTGTGTGCATGCGTGTGTGCGTGCATGTGTGTGTCACATGAAGCCATCATTTAATATATTAAAGTTTGTGGTATATGTGGAAGGTAAAAAAAAAGTTCAAGCTGTTTGAATACTTTTTAAGGCACTGTATGAGGGCATTGATCAGTCAGCCTGTCATAATGGTGCTTTGCGAATGCTTACAGGAACTAGGAGATGAGAACATGCAAATCCATTGTTGTTCCAAGATCTAATCTGAAAAGTACAGGTGGTTACTTCTTTGCAGTTGTTTTCGTTGCTGCAGTTCAACACTGTAGTTCAACAGCTTGCCTTCTCACACAACAACTCAGTGTTTTGCATACGTACAGTATTATTGTTTACTATTTGGCTTTTGATTCAGGTGGTGCTTGACATCTCAGGTTTTATATTGTTTGTTTAAAATTCAAGTTTTTCTTTTATTGTATTTAGTTGTGTTATATTGACTAATTACACTATTTATTTTTACTCCTTTTGTTCTATTGATTCGTGACTTTGTGGTTTATTACTGTTTTAAACTGTTATTTCAAAGGTTTAATCTGTGTTAAAGTGTTGTTTAAAGTGCAATGTACATAATTTTTTCCAGCTCACATTCATAAAACTTAGCATGCATTTTAACCTAAAATGTGGCTAAAAGCTCCATCAGATAAAATAAAGATACCGTTCTGGCTTCAAACAATTTATTCATGCAATCCACGCAAGAAAAATAAAAGAGAACATATTTTATCATCTGTTAATATGAAAGGCATTTCCATTTTTGAGGAAAACAGTGCAGGAATTTGCAAGCTTATGTTTACAGACCCATAGGACCCCATCATTGATCATCTGTTTAAAGATTCAATAAGACAACATTTTACTGGGTAGTTTTAAGATGAAAGGTTAACATTTTTATTTTTAGTGTAACCGGTAACATTATTTTTCAAATATACTTTTAAAACAGAGAAAACGTTGAAAAAGAATTAACAGCTCTCAAAAGGACATCAGATTAATGACATATATGTTCTAAGATCAAAACCAAACTACATTTTAATATGTCAGATCTTATTCACCAAAACATGAAAATCTTGTAAATATTTTTACAATATGTAAAAGGCAGCTGTAAATAATATTAAAATTAAATGACAGAATTGATTATTTTGTCATGTATTTTGTCAGTTGGCATCCACTTGCATGATAAAGACAAAAAAAAATTTTGGAGTAGATCTTGATCCTCAAACATTAAATCATTAATAAATGATTAAGTAACCAAAACTGAAAATAATTAATTTACATTTGTATTTCTTATGTGTTAAAGGTCCATCCATCCATCTTCTGTACCTGTCATTCCTATACAGGGTTGCGGGGCGGGGGTGCTGGTGCCTATCTCCAGCTGTCATGGGGCGCATGGTCGCCAGTCCATCGCAGGGCAAATCAGAGACACACAGGACAAACAACCATGCACATACACACACCTAAAGAGACCAATTCACCTAACAGGAATGTTTTTGGACTGTGGGAGGAAGCCGGAGTACCTGGAGAGAACCCACACATGCACAGGCTGGGATTTGAACCCAGGACCTCTTATGTGTTAAAGGTATATGTTATTATTTATGTTGTTTAGTGAGAAGAGTAGTTGTTTTGCAATTGGAGAAGTTATGGGTTGGAGTCCAGCGTCACCTCATGTTGCAAAAAATTGTAGGAATGTGTGGGTGCACCTGGGTGAAGGACTGGGGGTTTATTACTTTTGCCAAATTTCAATGTTATTCTACCTGTCAGTCAGACCTATGAAATACCTATCAATAAGCATTAGTAACCTGGCTATAAGCAAGGTGATTGGTTGCATTTAAATTGCTCTGCCGGTCAACCAATCAGATTTTATGTCTCATTTAAATTGTCACATGAACAAATATTAACTTGACAAACTATATATTGGACTGTTGAAACGTTTGTTTTTCAAGGAAATATTGAATGACTTTGACCGCCGGGTCGGTAGGTGGCAGCATGCGCCTGTGAAACCCCAACCAGGAGGAAGTAGAAGTGCGGAAGAGACGTGGCACATAAACACACAGAGGAAGCAGACAGCTCAGGTTTATGATGACATCCTCTGTAGCAGCTTTGGTGGCATAGCTTCAATGACAGCATTGCAGCATTTCTTAAAACGAAGGACTCTTCTTTAATGTCAGTGTGACAGCTAACTAGGTGAGTGTTTACCTTTGCTACTTCCTTAGCTCCTGCAGCTAGCCGGATTAGCTCGCTGAGCTAGCAGCTAACCAATGTGAGAGTCGATAAATGTGGGAGTGAAGCTGTCAGAAGATGGTTTTAGCTGAAAACATGACAAACCTTGACAAACATGATAAGAATTTTATACCCTATGCTTTCTTAAAAAGTCTTAGAGTTTAAAATAACGGGTGGTGAGAACGAATTCCGGCTTGTATGTATGAAAAACTGCGTGGTGTTTAGTAACTGCTGGTAACATGGGCTGGAAGTACGACGTGCTTTTGGTACATTTATTAATAATAGGCTAGTAATGGTGTTTTAGGATCGTCCACCATCAGCTCGTCACATCAATGTATGCATTCCGTTCAAAGTACAATTAAACCACGGATAAACGTGAGAGCAGTAAACCAGGCGAGTCAACTTGATTTGTATCCCACACGTTCAACAACAGGGCAATTCAAGGTGCTTTGGGTGATTAGATGGTTAAAATGATTGCAGCAGTAAAGCAGTAAGAAAAGCATGAAACGCAACATTAGAGACACAAAACATATGACACATTAAAACATATAACATTCCAGGCAAAGGCAGCTGTAAACCGATTGGTATAGTCATAATAGATCTTCAAGATACCTTGGTAGTCAGTCAATGTTTTATAGACTAGTAAAAGTATTTTGAAGTCTATTCTCTGAGCTACAGGGAGCCAGTGTAAGGACTTTAGAACTGGGGTGATCTGCTCTACTTTCCTGGTTCTAGTGAGAACGTGAGCAGCAGCGTTCTGGATCAGCTGCAGCTGTCTGATTGACTTTTTAGGCAGACCTGTGAAGATGCTGTTGCAGTAATCAATCAGACTAAAGATAATCGCATGGATGAGTTTTTCTAGGTCTTGGTGCGACATTAGTCCTTTAATCGTAGAAATGTTCTTCAGGTGATAGAAGGCTGACTTTGTTATTGCCTTTATGTGACCCTGGAGGTTCAGGTCTGAGTCCATTACTACACCTAGAATTCAGGCCTCATCAGTAGTTTCTAGCTGTATTAACTGAAGCTGTGTGCTGACTATTGATTGTTCCTCTTTAGGTCCTAAAATAATTACTTCAGTTTTGTTTCTATTCTGCTGCTGACAATTATGGCACATCCATCCATTGATTTGCTCAATGGATTTACTTAGGGACCACATTAAGACCCATTAGGGACCACAATCCGCTTCAGAAACGCTACATTGCAACCTATTAAATTGAAATAATACTCATTTTATTATTACTTTTCAAAGGGACCTTTTTAAGGAGTTTGTTGTGTACATGAGTAATGTAGTGAAATATTTTATGTTGACACTGGCACTATAATAATAAACTAAATGATCCTTTGAGATGCTTAACAGGAATCTGGTCAATATAGTTACAGTCATTTTGCGTGAGATGTTTCATACCCCTAGGATGGCATCAGGGTGTTTGAAATCTTGAAATTCAGAAACTGTTTAAAGTAAATATTTTATTCATTCCAACTTTTAGAACACCTCATGTTGATCCAGAGTATTGTGCAATATGGAAGACCAGACTTACGGTTCGCTCCTTTTTTAAAGAAACTTGTAAATCATCTTTTTTGGCTGTTTGATTTTTTTTGTGTGTGTGTGTGACCTAAAGCCATTTTACCAACCTTGGCGTGTATAAGTACGCAGTTCTCATACATACAATCAGAATTTTATCTGATTTTACTATTCATCTGATGGGATGTTTCTTTTTATGGGGACTTTTTTTTTAAGGGACGACTGTGGCTCAGGTGGTAGGAATTTGTCCTGTTGCTGGTTCGAATCCGCGCTCTGTTTGTCTCGGTCGTTGTGTCCTTGGGCAAGACACTTAACCCTGTTGCCTGCTGGTGGTGGTCAGAGGGCCCGGTGGTGCCTGTGTCAGTGTGCCCCAGGGCAGCTGTGGCTACAATGTAGTAGTTTGCCACCATCAGCGTGTGAATGTGTGCGTGAATGACTGAATGTAGTGTAAAGCGCTTTGTGGTCCTCTGACTGAAAAAGCGCTATACAAATGCAGGCCATTTATTTTTTTAATTTAATTTAATGGTGAATCCAGACTCTTTTTTTTTTTTTTTCAGGGATCCTACACAGTCTTAAAACACATGGGGGTCTTATTTAGGTATTTTACATGTCTGGCTAGGTATTGAAAAAAACATTGTAAGAGTATAAAAAATATAATATAAAAAATATTTCGAGTTCAGTCTGTGTTTTTTGCAGGTTTTGTATTAATGTAGTTATTAATATCATAACTCTTGAGATTGCATTCTGGGAAAACTTGAAATCATTACATATTTCACTCTGGGTAGGTGAATTCAAATGTCCACTCAGAAACTAGAAGCACTCGCTGGTCAGGTTTTCAGAGCTGCGTTGTTTCAAAGGGAGAGTTTTCATTCCCTAATGGCATTTTTGTGAACGTGTCAAGACCTCAATCTGGTACTAAATACAGATGGTAAACTCTGGTCTTCACTTTGATGAAACAGAGATGCGTTTTTAGGTAAAGGCTGGTCAGAACAGGGACAAAAGTGTTTTTTTCTAGCTTATAAACGTCATAATGATTCATAACAATTGCGATATTTTTTTATGTTTATGTTGTCCCTCTGCAACCAGGGAGTCTCCATCAGCTATGTCAATCCATGTTCACAGGAAGAGTTTTTCTTTACAGCTACCATTTCATTCACATGTGAAATATTGTTAGATAAGCCCAGTAACAGATCTGCATTGTTTTACCCCCCCAACACACACAGCACATGTGGCAATGGGTCTCTGCAAGTGTCCGAAGAGGAAGGTGACCAACTTGTTCTGCTTCGAGCATCGCGTGAACGTGTGTGAGCATTGCCTCGTTTCCAACCACAACAAGGTAAATGGGGGCCGGGTGTGAGGACAGGCTCCGTCTTGTGATGTCCGTTTGTTTTAAACTCGTAGATTTGCACTAACGTCCTGCGTCTCAACATGCCGCTCCTCAGTGTATCGTGCAGTCTTATCTGCAGTGGCTTCAGGACAGCGATTACAACCCAAACTGCACTCTCTGCAATAATCCCCTGACTTCACAAGACACAGTCCGACTGATCTGCTACGGTAAGATGAAATCTTTTTGTGCTTTTCGACGGATGTTTTTAAAACCAAGAACGGTAGAAGTGGAGGAGAAAAAAGAAAAAAACAACCACCCCCCTCATCTCTTTTTGTCAATGTATAGATGTTTTCCACTGGGCGTGTCTTAATAACCTGGCATCTCGGCTGCCGCTCCATACGGCCCCAGCGGGGTACCAGTGCCCCACCTGTCAGGGTCCCGTGTTCCCGCCTTCTAATCTGGCCAGCCCGGTGGCTGATGTGCTGAGAGAGCAGCTTTCGTCTGTTAACTGGGCTCGAGCTGGTTTAGGGTTGCCTCTGGTAATGACCCTTTTAATGTTAAGTGCTTTCTTATAGGAAGACACAATGCTACATTAATGTTCATTACACATGTTCTTTGGCAGATTGAAGAGCCTGTCAGGGTTCTTGAAGAGACGACGGCTAACGATGTTTCTGACTACACAGACTGGTCAACATTTGATGGTGAGTCAACTGTGCGGATATGAAGAAAACTATTTATACCGCTTGACCTGCATCACATTGTGGTCACATTACAACCACAAACTTCAACGTGTTTAATTGGGATTTTATGTGATAGACAAACACAAAGTAGTCCATAATTGGTATGTAAAAGGAAAATGATGCATACAAATCTCAAAGGAGCATCTGTGCTAGGGGTGTAACAATACATGTATTCGGATATTTTGGTACGGCCCTGTCAGTTCGGTACGCACATGTACCGGACAAATGCAGCTCTTTTCTACCTGAACACGTGTAGAATGTTTGTGTGGAACTCACTGCGGTATTGAACACAGGGCGATCCTAAAAACAGACCTCTTGGTGGCTTCAGAAAAATTCTGAGTGGGGCCGTGGTTTGCTTTCCAGCAGGATAAAGACTGTAAACATACAGCCAGAGCCAAGGTGGAATGATTTAGATCAAAACATATTAGTGTGTTGGGATGGCCTTGAAAATCGATGTTCACGGATGCTCTCCATTCAACCTGACTTAAGTCTAGTCCAGATGTTCAAAGCTGACCAGTGATAAACCCAATTCCAGAGGTGGGACAAAGTCATTGTTTTGCAAGTCACAAGTAAGTCTCAAGTCTTTGTCCTTGAGTCCCAAGTCGAGTCAAAGATGAGGCAAGTCCCAAGTCGAGTCATAAGTAAAAGCCAACAAGTCTCAAGTCGAGTCAAAAGTCCTACCATTTTAGTTTCGAGTCATTTCGAGTCCTCTTACCACAGATATAAATTTATGAAAATCATGTATGTCTCTTAAGATTTGTATTTATTTAAACTTCTATTTATACAATAACATTAATCAAATACAGTAACAAACTGAAAATTAAATTTTCACAAAAAATGCTTGTATTTCAACAGCATATTGCACTAGAACAGCTTCAGTTCTGTATTGTATTGACCTCATATTGCAAAACAGTTTAACTATCAAATCCACATGGGTCCTTTTAACCTAAACTTTTTTAAACATGTCATCAATAAAATCCTCACCCCTTAAAATGATCACTTCTGTCAAACTGGACCAACCTGATAATATAATTGGAATGCCTCCATGGTGTGTAAAAAATGTTCCCCCCAGTTTTCATGGGAAGTAGCAAGTCTTCTCAAGTCAAAAGGCGCAAGTCCAAGTAAAGTCACGAGTCTTCGAGTTTCAAGTCTTTGTACATTTTATCAATTCGAGTCTGAAGTCATCAAAGTCATCAAAATTGTTCTTGGGACAACTGTGGAAAATCTGGAGATGATAATGCAAAGAAGGATTCTTCATAAAATCAAAAAAATTATGGACAACCCTGAGCATCCTCTTCATGAGACAGTCATACAACAACAGAGCGTCTTCAGTCGGAGGCTTCTTCAGTTTCGCTGCAATACAGACCGCTACAGGCAATCCTTCCTGCCCACAGCTATCATCATCTACAACAACTCCTTCAAGAATTAATTATATGAGCTATACCAACATTTAATTTCCCTCTGGGATCAATAAAGTATTTTTGAATTGAATTGAATTGAAATTCATGACTCGAGTCTGACTCAAGTCCAAGTCACATGACTCGAGTCCACACCTCTGCCCAATTCCCAGGACAAGGTGGTTCCACAGAGTATGAACTCAGGGGAGCTGAATGAAAACACACTATTGTTTTCTGATTTGTATTTGTAACACAGTTTTGCGATCCATGTGTTATGCTTTACTTTGTGTTGGTTTATCATGTAAAATCATCAAAATACATTTCAGTTTATGGTTGTAATCTGACAAAATTTCAGTAAATACTTTTTGCAAGCTGCTTTCTATGTGATGTTTCTTATTTATTTATTTCCCCCCCCCCCCCACAGGACAAGAAAAAAGTAACTTATATTCCAGTCACTCCTATAACACTAGCCTCAGCCCGCCTGCTGCCTCTCCTCCGACGCAAGACAATGTTGGGGGTCTTCATAAAAATGGGGATCCAAACATGCCAGAACATTCTGTGGTCAACTTTCCTGCTGCTACCACCAGTGACACTATTACAATACACACAGGTAGAGTCCAAGAAAACCTTTTTTATTTTTAATGTTTTGGAGGGTTTAAGAAGAACTTTGCATCTCTAGATGTGTCCTAAAACACATGTTTTCATCCTTCAGCGTCATCACCGAGAAAGATCTACGACACACGCGAGGTCCACAACACTGTCACACAGATCGACTTTGATGACGACAAGTACCGGCGGCGACCAGCACTCAGTTGGTTTGCCCGAATTTTAAAGTAAGTCTCTGAATACTTTGGCGTCAAGCTCAGTCCTCTTCGTTCGCTTTGAGACTAGAAAGTACAATATATAGAGATTCTGTTTATCTCAGTTTGATCCCCTTTCCTTAAATCTTGTCAGAAACCGCACCGGAGGAAAGAAGACAGCTCTGTCCTGGAAGCAGCGGGTCTTCATGCTGCTCTTGGTCGGAGTTCTGGGATTCTTCACGTTGATAATCATCATGGCTAAGCTCGGACGTGCCTCAGCCGGCTCAGACCCAAACTTGGATCCACTTCTGAACCCCAACATCCGCGTGGGGAAAAACTGAGGAGCAGCAGTGATCTGCTGTGTTTTGTTTTTTTCCCTTTTACCTGCGTGTTTCACAAGACAAGCATATGTAAAGGAGGAAAGCGACTGAGACACGGACAGCCCACCAGAGGGAGCTCTTTAACCAACTCTTTAAGAGGGTGTTCCTCTTCCTTTCCTTCAGAGTATGCCTGAGCCCTTCGGACTGTAAAGATGCAATTCTTGCACCATTCGGGAGGTTCTTGTGATCCAAGTACAGGAACACAGAACCTTTAGAGGTGGCCAGGGTTCGGCACATTTAAACAATTTATCCAGATGTTGTTGCTTTGGTGAAAAGGGGCAATACTTTATTCAGCTAACATTTCTCTGTGATCTTTGCAAATGAATTCATTTCTGTTTTTTAGACTCCATTTAGATGCATTGTTAACGTTGAGGAAATGTCTCCTGCTGGCAGAAATGTCAGTACATACTACTGTCTGCAGTATAAACTGATTCCTATTCATCTAATTAAAGTGGCTCTGTTGCCATGGGACCTGAAGTCAAACTTATCCAACACATCCTACATTTCTACAGCTACGATGATCTGCATTACTTCTGCAAACTGAGTGCTTTGCTTTTAGATTTGCCATTCAATACTGTATGTATATTTTCTTGGTTTTTTTCTTTGTGTCCATTAAATTGGAATCCCTAAAAATGACACATTTTACTCTGCTGAGTCTTTTCACTTTCCTCTGATTCAAACCCTAAAGCACAAAGTCAGAAAGTACAAGGGGCAAAGCGTCCGACACCTTCGTTACGCGCTGGTGTAAAAATATCTCCCGCACGTTGTCGTGTCATTATGACAATCCGGATTATGCAGAGTTCCTGCCTGTAAGCAGCATATTGACGCTAACACGGGAGTGGAAGCATAGCAGTCGATAAGATTCCACATAATGGATGTGGTGTTCTGCTCTTGTCGGTTATTGTTGCTGCCAAAATGACATTGAGAGATTTATTAAAAACAAAAAAGAAAAAGCTGCAGGGATTGTACCGGGACACAGCAGTTTTTTATCCCAACGCTTTTAGGGAAGGTTTTGTGTTGATCTGTATTTCTACTCAGGCAAAGGTTGTATTCAGCTGCTTTTAACTTTTAGGGTTTTTTTTTTAATTTTCAATACTGGTTTCTGTGGGAAACTGGAGGAAACGGGGATAAATCTCAAAAGCTTTTATTACTAAATATATTGCCTTTCTAAAGCTTTTTCACATTTTGTTACAACCCCAATCTTGTGTGATGGATCAACACAAACGACAGGAGTCGATGCTTTTCCTTTGGCACATATCTCAAATTATTAGCTTTTCTTTGCAAAACAGCTCAAACTGGGTAGGATTTGTTAGAATTCATTTTTCTACAGATTCTGAGCTGGATTTTGATGTGAATATGTTTTCCTTTGTCCATCTGGAAGGCAAAGCTCTGCCCCAATCCTAATCCTTTAGTAGGCTAACAGTTTTTCTTCCAGTGTTCTTCTGCATTTGGTTTCATCTAGTCCCGTCAATTCTGACAACGTCGCCTGTCTATGCTGAGGAAAAGCATCCCCAAAACATGATGCTGCTGCCACTGTGTTTCACTATGGAAATGTTAATGCTCTTTTTTTTTTTTTTTTTTTTTTTCTGTTGTAGGCTTGGTTGGTTTTTGGAAATGGAACAGTTCTTCATGAGGTCTTAAAAGCTTGGGATATTGTTTTATATTCTTACTCAGCTTTAAACGTCTCCGAAGTGTTCTCCTTGACCTGTCTGCCGTCTTCATGATGCCGGTTGTTTTCTAATGAACCTCTGAGGCCTTCATAGAACAACTGGGTTTATTCTACGAATAAATGATACCCATGTGGTCTCTCTGCTCTAATTTATTTAGAGGTAGCAGAGAAAAATGTATTTAGAGGTACCGGAGTAAAAGGGGGACTCAATTTCATATTTGTGAAAATATTTAAACACAATCCATTTTTAAATAGTTAAATTTGATTAAAAAGTTAAAGGGTTGTGAAAGCTTTTGGCAGACTTAAAAATTGTAGAGTTGATGTTTACAGTGTTGACAGTTCATCACTTCTGTAATAAAGAACTTTGAGTGGTCAGTATGACTAGAAAAGCTATATATCTAGATATAGATAGAAAGAGATATATATATCGATAGATAAGGATATATAGATATCGACATAGATACAGTGGCTTGCAAAAGTATTCGGCCCCCTTGAACTTTTCCACATTTTGTCACATTACAGCCACAAACATGAATCAATTTTATTGGAATCCCACGTGCAAGACCAATACAAAGTGGTGTACACGTGAGAAGTGGAACGAAAATCATAGATGATTCCAATTTTTTTTTACAAATAAATAACTGAAAAGTGGGGTGTGCGTAATTATTCAGCCCCCTGAGTCAATACTTTGTAGAATCACCTTTTGCTGCAATTCCAGCTGCCAGTCTTTTAGGGTATGTCTCTACCAGCTTTGCACATCTAGAGACTGAAATTCTTGCCCATTCTTCTTTGCAAAACGGCTCCAGCTCAGTCAGATTAGATGGACAGCGTTTGTGAACAGCAGTTTTCAGATCTTGCCACAGATTCTCGATTGGATTGAGATCTGGACTTTGACTGGGCCCTTCTAACACATGGATATTTTTGTTTTAAACCATTCCATTGTTGCCCTGGCTTTATGTTTAGGGTCGTTGTCCTGCTGGAAGGTGAACCTCCGCCCCAGTCTCAAGTCTTTTGCAGACTCCAAGAGGTTTTCTTCCAAGATTGCCCTGTATTCGGCTCCATCCATCTTCCCATCAACTCTGACCAGCTTCCCTGTCCCTGCTGAAGAGAAGCACCCCCAGAGCATGATGCTGCCACCACCATATTTGACAGTGGGGGTGGTGTGTTCAGAGTGATGTGCAGTGTTAGTTTTCCGCCACACATTGCGTTTTGCATTTTGGCCAAAAAGTTCCATTTTGGTCTCATCTGACCAGAGCACCTTCTTCCACATGTTTGCTGTGTCCCCCACATGGCTTGCGGCAAACTGCAAACGGGACTTCTTATGGTTTTCTTTTAACAATGGCTTTCTTCTTGCCACTCTTCCATAAAGGCCAACTTTGTGCAGTGCACGACTAATAGTTGTCCTATGTACAGTTTCCCCCACCTGAGCTGTAGATCTCTGCAGCTCGTCCAGAGTCACCATATTGGTCTTTCATGTGGAATTCCAATAAAATTGATTCATGTTTGTGGCTGTAATGTGACAAAATGTTGAAAAGTTCAAGGGGGCCGAATACTTTTGCAAGCCACTGTATATAGATAGATAGACATATATAGATATAGATATATCTATATAGATATCTATATAAAGATATCTATATAATGTAAGTTTTGCAACACCTAGTTCTTTTTTATGTAGTAATTCCCTTGGTATAAAAAAAAAAGTATAAATTTATTCTTTCATTCATTTAATCTGACTCCATTCCTGTGGTTCACATTTATCGGGCGCCACTTCTTGAACCTCACTTTAGTTTGCAATATGCTTCTTAATCATCCATTTAGACATTAACAATGCATTCTAAAATATGTCTGCAATCTACTGGAACTATTAGCGATATCTAAATTTTCACTGCGAGGTAAGAGTTTTGGGGACAGAGGTGAGAACATTGTCTTGCCAAAGGACACAGCCAGCTGAAGGATAGAGAACTCAAGCCCCGGAATTTTGATTCATAACTAAACTCTATGAACTGTTTTCAAATTGTTTCATTTGAATATTTCATGAAACAGTTGCTGGCTTCCTGAAGGAAAAGAACTGTCCTCACAAAAATTTGGCCTTTTATTGTGGACAGTATAAGGTACACCTGTGCACTAATCATGACGTCAGATCAGCATCTTGATGTGGCACACCTGTGAGGTGGGATGGATTATCTCAGCAAAGCAGAAGTGCTCGCTATCACACATTTAGACTGATTTGTGAACAATGTTTGAGAGAAATGGTAATATTGTGTATCTGGAATGAATTTTAGATCTTTAAGTCCATCTCATGAAAAATGGGAGCAGAAACAATGGGGTTGCGTTTATATTTTTGTTGAGTATATATATGTATATATATATATATATATATATATATATATATATATAGTTCCTTGCGAAAGTATCCACACCCTCTTGAGAAGTTTTTTTTTTTTGCACATTTCTCATGTTATAATAACCAACTTCAATCCATTTCACTGGGTTTTTATGTAATGGACCAACACAAGGCAGTGTTTATGCTAAAAATACTAAACTAAGGAAATCTAATAAGGCACACACTCCTGAACACCAAGCTCTTGGTTAAAGGTGGTGGTGGTAGCATCATTCTGTGGGGATGCTTTTCTTCAGCAGACACAGGGAAGTTGGTCAGAGTCCCAAGGATTATAGATTGAGCTAAATATAAGGAAATCTTGGGAGATAACCTGTTACAGCTTGCAAAAGACAACGACCCTAAACATACAGTCAGACTAACAATCGAATGGTTTAGCTCAAAGCCTGACCTGTCTGCTGTGTACCTTGGTATTCACGATGCTGTTTGTTCACTAATATTTTCAAAGAAACCTCTGAGGCCTTTACAGAACAGCTGGATTTGTACTCAGAGTAAACTACACACAGATGGACTTTGCTGCACTGGATTTTATTAAGGGGGCATCGCCATAATGGATGCCAAACATTTATATACGTAGGCCTGCCACACTTCAGATGTTCCTTTTTTAAAATATAATTTAAAGTCATGTTTTGTTTTTTTTTGCTTTACAATTGAAAAAACGTAAGCTACTTTTTGTAGTTTAATCCCATACCATAAAAAAAGACACTGAGGTCCATAGGTGTAAATTCACAAAGCGTAAAAAAAAAAAGGTTTTGCAGAGTGAATAGTTAGATTAGATTAGAACAAACATCCTGATTTAGCCCTTATCAAGACCTTTTTCTTTTGTTTAGGTCTATACACACTGAAAAAAGAAAATAGTGGATCCAATTTAAATAAATTACTTAATTTAGTAACAAGTAACTTAATTAAGTTTGTCCAAGTTAGGTTATGATGTTCATTTAATTTGACAATTGACGATTTATTTAGGTCGGATCAGCTATTAAATTTTTTCAGTATTTATGTATAGTAAACTGGCTTCAGTAAAACAGATGAAGTGTAGTGGCCTTTGTCACATTATTGGAATTCGATGCACCTCACAGTAACTGAGTTATTAGCTTGTCCATTGCACTGACATAATAGGGACATACTTATCAATAATTTGACTTTGTTGTCTACATGCCACTCCGCTACTTGCACCTCTGCTATAGAGTGTATTTATTTTAATGGCAACTTTAACACAAACTAATGCAGCTGAAAGTGCTTTACTTATACGTTTCAGACAGAAATTCAACTTAGAATTATTCATGAGCATTAAAGCAAAGCAGATGACACAAAAATATCTGAATTAGAAAGCAAAAAGTTGAAGAGTAAAAGTGTGAAGACAACAAATTGAATGGTTGTAGCTGGTGCTTTTGAAAAAAAAAATTTTTTTGGCTTTACATCTGTTATAAATACAAGACATTTTAAAAGGTACTCCTGCTTTTAAAGTTAAAGTCTTTTTTTCTGCTTTTTTTTTTACTTACAATATTTTCATGATTGTTGTGACAAAAAGTATTTAGTGTACACAGATAGCCAAGGGAACATGTTGTGTTGTAAAATTAGGATAGATAAAAGGCAGAGAAATCTAATAACCACCTAAAAGTAGCAGGGCCTTCTGCAGACTGACAACAACGAAGCAGCTCAACTGTTTATTTCTGCTGCTGTTATACAGTATATGCAAATGTACACACAAGGATATAAATAAAGATTTATACTACCATGTGATATCTTCAAAATAGCTCACAAAGTCTTCTGTAAAACATGTTTTGACTCCTCAGATTCCCCCCCATTTTTTCTTTTTCTGCAAATTTGAAAATCAAACAAATATTGCCCCTTACCCTAAAAATTGGTTGTACCCCGCTTGGGTACCATGAAGAGTTTGGGCTAACTTATACTAAGATTTTTATTGTGGAGGTACTGTTTTTACTCGGCCACACTGGTGGATTTCAAAGAAGGAAAGCGTATTTAAGGTCATTAATCAGCATCTCAAATTGATTTAAGTCAGAACTCTGAGTAGACCTAATTATTTTAAAACACCTAAGGGTGGTCTTGATTATGTTCTTTACCTAATTGTTCTGCTGCACTTGAGTTTTAGGGTATGAAAAGCTGGCCAGAATCAGTTTTTCAGGAATTTTACCCACCATAATTTATGGTTCCTTGTCACAACAGTCCCACACTACCACCACCATGTTTGACTGTCAGTATGTTTGTTTGTCTGTTTTTTTTCTTTTTTAATTCCGTGAAAATTTTACCCAAGATGTAAGATGACCCACACTTTCCAAAAGTTCCACTTCTGTCTTGTAAGTTGGCAGAATATTTTCCCAAACGTTTTGAGGATCATCATGATATTTTTAGCAATGCGAGACAGGTTGAAAGTTTTTGATCGGCAGTGGTTTTGGTCTTGAAACACTCATTGATGCCATTGTTGCTGTTACAGTTTCACGCTTTCTCACTGCAATGAAGTAGCTTCAGAAATTGCTAACACATCCATCGGCTATACCTGCTTATTCTTGCAGGGTCATGAAGGGGCTGGCGGCTATTTCTGGCAGTCACTGGGTGAGAAGTTGCTAACCTTTAACAGACTAATAGATGTTAATGACGTTACTTTTTCTGTTTTTTTTGTTGTTGTTTTTATTCTTTTTGCCCCAGAGGCCTTTTTATGATAGGTGCGTGACAGGAAATCAGGAGAGAGAAAGTCGAAGACATGCTGCAAAGTTTTCGAGGTCAAGTGTGAAACCTGGGACGGCTGCGTCGAGGACTGTAGACTCCACATAGCTACTGCTATGCCACACAATTTCCCAATCCCGTTAATGACATTTCTAATCTGTTCTTTAATTTATTGTCAGATTGGGGCAGGATATGTGGCTGGTTGAGATTGTTTAGCCTACTTTATGTCACCACAGAGGTTCTATGTAAGTGATTTCCTGATTGTACAAGTCTGGCATTAACCATGTTAGGGAGTGGCTAGTTAAGCTGTACCAAGTTTTCCAAAAATATTGTTTGCAGTTATTTCACCATTCAACAAGGGGGATTTCTTGCTAGTTATGTTTGGGGGGGGGGGGGTTGCTTTTCAAACAAGGCCTGGTTGACTTGCAATGCTTTCTTTCTTAAAGAAACAAAACCTGCTTTTTGTATTTATTATGTTATCTTTATCTGGTCTTGAAAAAACGTTTGATTTAAAACATTTCGGTGTGTCAAAACACCTAAATAAATCTGTACTGGAACAATATGTATGAAAAGTTTATAATTATTATCTATATTTATATGTATATATATGTATATATTGTACTCATTCATGTTTTTTTTTTTTTTTTTATTGGTCCTTGCATAAGCAGTTACACACTACCATTTTCTGTGGAGCTCAGTTCAGATCAAAGCCCCTCTGTCATTGGCTGGCACAGAGATATATATTGATATGTAAGTGTGGGTTTGCATGTGCATTCCTGCTCAGTTAGAGGGTGCATCACAGAGGCAACATCAGTGTGGACACCACTGCTCTCATAACAAGTAAGTACTGACACTGACTGTATGGCCACTGTAGGTCACTTAGTTACTTAAAAATTGCTGAAATATTGTCTTCTTTCGAAATGTTTAGACTCGCAGTTGGGGCAGTGCTCCATGAAAAACCGTTATCTCTTAAAAACTTTCTTGCAGTTTTCTGTTGTATTTTTTATTTTTTTAATAAATAAACATTTCATAGTTGTTTTACTAGAAAGCAATCATCATTTTTGTTTTATGTTATGGTGTTTTCATCGTATGTCAAGCTTACATTAATGATTAAATTCATATAAATAAGCTATAGTAGTATTTTAATTTAAGTGTTCAGAAAGTTATAAAAGCAATCCAATGTAAACTGATTAAATAATGTTTTATTGACGACAGATAATTCACCAGGAATCAGTGTCAGAGATTAGTTTTCAGCTGCTGAGTCGCTGGATGAAGAAATAGGTCAGACCAATATCAAAAGCCTGAAATGTGTGACCATCAAGATAAAGAAGTGAAAGAGAGAAAAGCCACCAGCTCAAAATCTAAGCAAGTGATGCAGCATCGCCATCACCAAGTACATCACCACCATCATTACCATCACCGGTCTGATGACAACACCAGCCAAGAGTAAGTCTGTAACTGTTTCTCACTGCTGTAACCCTGTCCTCAAAGTCTTGCCAAAAAGATTTACGTCGCTTTAACTTTTTTACATTTAGTCACATTACACCTATGAACTTTAGTGTGTTTGTGTGACGAATAGACCTACACAAGGTAGTGCATAATTGTAAGGTAAAAAATAAAAATTAAAAAAATCCATATTTTAGATTTTTTTTTTTACATACTAAAATCTGAAGCTTGTGGCATGCATCTGGATTTGACCCCCTTTTAAACTGACACCCATCAAAAAATTCCAAGAGAAACTTTTCTTCAGAAGTCACCTAATCAGTAAAAAGAGTGTGTAGTTCAACCTCACTATTAATCCGACTGTGCTGTGACAGGTTTAGTTAGAATGTTTGTTAGACATCATCCTTGAGCAAACATTATAATGGAGACCAAATAACACAGCAATAAGGTCACGGATAAACTTTTGGGGAAGTTTAAAGTAACGTTAGGTTTAAAACATTATCCTGAGCTTTGAACATCTCCCAAAGCTCTTCTCAAAATATCATCTAAAGACAGCACTACTGCACACCTACCAAAACGTGACCATCCACCTAAACTGACAGGCCAGGTAAGGAGAGCATTAATCAAAGGAGCACTGAAGAGGGCCATTGTAACTCTGAAGAAGATGTAGATACCAACAGTTAATGTTGTAGAACCTACCAACAGGACAGCTTTTGGTTGTGCATTCAACAAATCAGACCTTCATAAAAGATCAGGAAAAAGAAAACCCACAAAATCCCATTGTAGGTAGCTACAAGCCCTGTAGGGAACACGGCAAAAGTGGAAGAAGTTATTATGGTCAAAACTAGGATTTTGGCCTCTGTAAAAATAAAAAAGCCATGTCTGTCAGAATACTAGGACCACACCGTCACAATAATCACAGTATCCCCAAGAGGAAACATAGAAGTGTCAGAATCATGCTGCCGGGACGCTTATTTTAAGGAAGGACAGGGAGCCGGTCAGGACTGATGGGAAGATGAATTTAGCTAGAAACTGGTCAAAAACCTGGTGTGGGGATGCTTTTCTTCAGTAGGGACTGGGAAGCTGGTCAGAGTTGATGGGGAGATGGACAGAGCTAAACAAACAAAATCTGTTAGATGCTGCAAAAGAAATAAGGCTGCTGCAGATGCCCCCCTTCAGTGGGAGAAGGACCCTAAACATACAGCCAGAGCTACATTAGATTGGTTTACATTAAAGTATTCAAATTAGAAGAGCCACATCAAACTCCAGACCTAAATCTATTTGAAAATCTGTGGCAGGACTTAAAAACTGCTGTTAACAGATACTCTCCATCCAATCTGACTGGGTTTGTGTTGTTTTGCAATGAGGAACGGACAATAATCCTAGCCTCCAATTGTGCAACGCTGGTAGAGACATTCTCCAAAAGATGTCGAACTGTGGCTGCAATGAAAGGTGGTTCTACAAAGTGCTGACTTGCAAACACGCTTTTCCGATTGCCAGAAGTAAAAAACTTTGAAAATCATCTTTTCCTTCCAACCCACAATTATGTTAAACTATTGTATAAAATTGCCATAAATAAGAGAAAGGAATACTTTTGAACTGTATTTTGATTTATTTTTTCCCTCCTCATTTTACATTCTAAGTTAAATTCTCATAAATGTGATCCAAACATTCTAACTATGTGATGTATTTTCAACAGCACTCTCTCAACAGTGGACAGCAGCAATCATCATCCTCACCATCACAAGGAACATGATAAAAGCCATTCTTCACACCCTCACCATGACCACCATAGGCAAAAGGATCGTAAGATTTCTGTTTCGGAGACTTCCTTTGATTCGTCATCTTCTTCATCTTTTTCATCAACATCCTTTTCATCCTCTTCCTCATCCTCTTCATCCTCCTCCTCTTCTTCATTTTCCTCCTCTTCCACAACATCTTCTTCCACTTCTAGCCTCTGTGCTGAAAACAGCAGTGACTCCTCAGACAGATACACTCATAGGAAGCCCCAGCATTCCCAGTCTTTTACTGATATTTCTAGGAAACATCAGTACTTTGAAGAAGAAGATGACACTGCCCCTTTAATAAGTAAAAAAGGAAGTTTAAACCGGGCATCTGCAAAACATAAAAAATGCATAGAGAAGTCTTCCCCCATATATCCCATTAAAGCAGGATTCAAAAATCAGCAAAGAAGTACAAGTGGTTTAGGAAATGATGGAAGCTTCCGTAAGGCCAAATCAATGGAAGATCTCAAAGCACCCAACGACAAAGGAGGAAATGGAAGCAAGGATGGAGATGAACAGGAGATGAGTAAAAGTGAAGCTAAGAAGAATTTAATGAAAGAAAAAATGATGTTTTCTGCCTTCCTTAATGAGATTACACGGCAGGTGCTCAGCCCCATGAGACTTACCTCTCTCGGGGTCACAGATGCTCAAAGACCCTGGAGCCCAGGACAGGTTTCCGCCAAATCCAGGGAGACAGACAGCAGCACTGACAAACCCAGACAGCAGAGAAGTCGTGCTGCAAGTGCAGACTCAGTTAGCTCAAGCAGACATTCCCATACCAGCAAGCATTCCAAATCTTCTCGTCTGTCTCACTCTAAAGCTTCCCATTGTCCTGGTCACCGTTCTGATAGCCCATCTGGTCATATGAAGCACAGACGTGGAAGCTGTCACTCAAGCTCCCCAGTTCGTGTGCATCAATCTCGATTGCCTTCTCGCAAACACTACCACCACCATCATTCCGATCACCATCACCATAACTATGAAGACTGCAACAGCCCAGGTCATCACCAGAATGAAAGATATCACTATAGTCATCACCATCACCATAGACACCACAACACACCACATTGCCATCAGTATGGAAACAAGTATCATGACCAGCATCACTGTGCAAATCACAGTCTTGACCACCACAAAGATAACTGCAGCCCAACTCAACATCATGAAAACCATCGCAGTTCAACTCACCACCTTCATGGCCATTCAAACTCACGCCCTACCACTCCGCATCTGCATAGACGTCACAGTTCAACCAGTGATGTTGGAGGTCATCACAGTCCAACACGTACACACCACCATAGTGAGCACGAGGGTGGACCTCATTCCTTTCAATACGGAAACCACCCCCATTTGGATCACCATCAATCCCTTAGTGAGCAATGCAATGAAATCCACCAGCACTACCATGTAGACTCCAACAGAGAGGCTAATCGAGATCATCATGAAGACCATCACAATCCAGGCCTCAATCACCATGGAAAACGTCGAAGTTCAGGCCATCGTCATCATCATCATCATCGTGGAGACCACCACAGTCATGGCCACCTTCATCTTGGAGACCACCACAGTCCAGGCCATCAACAAGATGTAGACCACCACCATCATGAAGATGAAAACAATCCAGGCCACCATCATCAAGGAGACCACCATAGTCCAGGCCATCATCATCATCATAGAGGCCACCACAGTGAAGGCCATCTTCATCATGGAGACCTCCAGAGTCTAGGCCACCATCATCGTAGAGACCACCACAGTCCAGGGCATCATCAAGATGTAGACCACCACCATCATGGAGATGACGACAATCCAGGCCACCATCATCATAGAGACCACCACAGTCCAGGCCATCCTCATCATCATGGAGACCACCACAGTCCAGGCCATCATCATCATGGAGATCGCCACAGCCCAGGCCATCATCAAGATGCAGACCACCACCATCGTGGACATCATCACAATCCAGGCCATCATCATCATGGAGGCCAACACAATCGTGGTGGAGACCACCATAGTCCAGGCCATCATCAAGATGGAGACCACCATCACCATGGAGACCATAGTCTTGGCCAGCATCAAGATGAAGACCTCCATAGTTCAGGTCATCATCAAGATGGAGTGCGCCATCATCATGGAGACCATCACAGTCTAGGTCCTCATCATGATGTTGACAACCACAATCAGAGCCACAATCATCATAGAGAGCATTACAGTCAAAATCACCATCACCAGCAAGACCACCAAAGTCCAGGGCATCATCATGATACAGAACACCATAATTCAGACCACCATCATCATGGAGACCAACACAGTCCAGGTCACCATCATCAAGGAGACCACCACAATTCAGACCACGATCATCATAGAAACCACCACAGTCCAGGTAATCATCATCATGGAGACAACCACAGTCCAGGCCATCATCATCATGGAGACCACCACAGTGCAGACAATCATCATGATCATGAAGACCATAACAATCCAAGTCATCATCCTCACCAAGAGAATCACAGTCAAGGCCATCAGCATGATGCAGAACACCACAATTCAGACCACCATCATCATGGAGACCACCACAGTCCAGGTCATCATCATCATGGAGACAACCACAATTCAGACCACCATCATCATGGAGCCCACCACAGTACAGACCATCATCATCATAATAAAGCCTATCATAGTTCAAGCCATCATTACCATAGAGACCCTCACAGTCCGGACCACAGCCACATTCCAGGTCATCATACTCATCATAAAGTCCACCACAGTCCAGACCATCATCAAGCAGAGTACCATAGTCCAGCCCATACCCAACATGGAGACCACCAATCTTCAGGCCATAATTATGAAAAGCATCTCAGTTCAAGCCATCATAACAGGGATCACCACAGTCTAGGTCATCATCATGGGGACCATGAAGACCAGAAAAATCCAGATAATAATCATGGACATGACCACAGTCCAAGTCATCATCATGGGGACCACCACACTCAAGGCCATCTTCATAGAGACCACCACAGTCCAAGCCATCATCCTGAAGGCCACCACAGTCCAGGACGTGATTACGAAGACCGTCGCAGCTTAGACCACGCTCATGAAGACCAGCACAGTCTAGGTGACCATCATGAAGATCCCCACTGTTCACACAATGATTACAAAAGCCACAGCAGTCCAGGCCATGAACAGGCAGACAACCACTGTCCAGAACATGAGCATGAAGCCCACCAAAGTCCAGCTAGTCATTATGAAGAAGACTGTCAAAGTCCAAACCAACACCATGAAAGCCACCACAGTCCAGGTCATCAACATAGAAACCACCCCAATATAGGTGGTCAGCATCATCGTGTTGAATACCACAAAGCAAATTTTCACCATGACCATCACCCTGAGTCAGATGTGAGCCTAAGCAGTGATCTTGAACCTAACAGTCTTGATGATCATCATACTTATTTAAAGGAGTATTCTGCCATTAATCCACCTTCACACAGAACGGCAGAATGTCTTGTCAGCACCGCTTCCCCTAGTAACACAAATAATCCCTCTGGTCTTGATGAAGAACGGACAAGTTTCTCCAGCCTATCCCATGTTAAAGTATGGTTTTACTTTTCAAGTCTAAACTTCTGCATGCCATCTACGTTTAGAGCTTGTTCACTTTTAGGGAAGAGTAACAGAAAAAAAATCATAACAAGTTATGTAACACTATTTGTCTCATTTGTTTTCCTATTGATTCTGGTGAGTGCATGTACGTCATACTGGAAAACACATTATTTGCTGCAGAACAATAGATTAGTCACTATGCACAAAGTAATGGAAATCAATTCAGCATCCAAGCTAATGTTTTTATTCTTATGTACTTTTTACACCTCTTCCGTGTTTAGGCTTTAGCAGTATTCAGACTTTAGCCTTTTGAATATTTATAAACTCATCAATAACTTTCTTTTTTTTCCCATACAGGAAAAAAAACATCAGTTCGGCAGAATCATGTAAGGCCATCGTTTTTCTTTACGGTAATTCTAACGTAAAGGTTGAATATGGAACATGAACACTATAGCGACATGTAGTGGGTCTAAGTTGTAGCTACAACAATAAAAAAATAATTACCGCTGTTGGGTTGCCTGGTTCGCTGCCGATATGCCCAGTGACCAGCCTGAACTGTGTCCAGTGAGGAATGTATTTTAGAGCAGTTTAACTCTGACAGCTAAAGTTAGCAAGTGACTTAGCTTACCAATCCAGGAGGAAAGTTGCCGTTTCCGTGTGTGTTTGACGCCATGGACATGTTTTATGCGGGTCCATCTAGTGTAGGCTTCCCCTAAAACTACTCTAGTTTCTGTTGTTCTCCGGTCACTCCTCTCCTGACAAGGATAACGATATTTCCTCCAGGGCTCTGAAGCTGCTGCTTGACTTGCAGATTCAGCCATTTTTCCCAATACCAGCCGAGTTGTACTGACCACATAGTTGGATCATAGAGACTGTATCTGGCACCCCGCGGCCGCTACTGGTGGTAGGTGTAAACATTACGTCATTGTCGTGCCCGTTAAAATTTATATTTTATTATATTTTAATCCTATTTTGTTATATTTTAATTCAAATTGTTTCATTTTGCACCACTTGAAACACCCGTGGAGGTATTATTATTATTTTTTTTTATAGCTTTTTAAGAAAATGTTCCATATTCAACCTTTAAGAAGTCATTGCGAAAGTGATGGTAATAAGTGACATAAGGCTTTTTTCTTTTGATCGTCTAGGATTCTGCAGAACCAAAATGAAGGTCTGCATGAAAGTTTACTGAAGACAGCAGTGAAGATGGAGTGTTTGGGAGAAGAATTCATCAGCAGCCAGAAGATCCTGGAAACTGAACTTCAGAAGACACACATGGAGCTCAGTAACCTCATGGACAAGTTTAACAGGTGCCTCTAAAATAAAAGCAACAAAGTGGGATTTTCTACACCCTTACATACATACACTCATGGGTCACTCTGTTAGGCACTAAATTACTTGAAAGTCCATCATATTGCAGCAACTCAATGCATTTAAAGATCGAGATGTTATGGAGAGGACTTGCTGATACTCAAACTGAGCATCAGAATTGGGAAGAAAGGGAATTAACCTATAGTAACTTAGTTGGCATAATATACCTGCATCAGACCATAGGTCACTGCTTAACTCCAGTGTTACTGTGAAGGTGCAATAGTTTATCTTTCTTTTGTTGGTTTGTTTAGCTGGTGCGGGAGTAAGCCTACGCAAAGATGCACGGAGTAGAACCCTATTTTCTAACTATCCGTCGAACGAAACGGAGAGTGCACGCCTGTAATTGGTCAGCTCAAGATCAGCCAAAGATCATTTCACCAGAGCGGTGCTCTATAGTTGATGTAAGAAGTAGTCATTGCAGCTTCAGACCACTAGATGCTTTATATTGCAAGGCCAGTTTATCTAATATGGTCTTTTGGTGATTTTGAACAACAGGAGGTGTAGAGAACAACAAAACAGACCGCTGTGTTTATTTGTTTCCATGCGTTTTTTGAGTATTGTATGAGCTGAACTTCTAGTAAAAAGCTATCCAGCTCAATCAAAACTCACCCTGTGTCGGCCATTGCTCCTTGAGTGAATGTCCGCTTACAAGCTGAAGTAAACAAACTTTCTTCAACCAAAGACATCACTGCAATGGTAGACAGACCCGCCAGAAAAGGCCTGCCCACCCTGCTGTCTAGGTGGAGAATTGCTTTGCAACACTGACACACCAACGGAGAAGTATAAACGGAAAATGTCTCCGTCAATACATCTGCGTGTGGGTGCGAACTTGCTGATGGAAAAGTATAATCCAGGCTTTAGAAAATAGGGCTCTAGTCCATGCGTCCTTGCGTAGGTTACCGAGAGACCTTGCGTCGACGGATAATGCCGTTGCATCTATTCGTTCCGACGTAGACGTAGAAGTACAAACTAGGCTTAAGACCAAACGGCATCTACTCCACTGACCTGCAGCCTATACTAACTTTTGATGTGGCATTGTAGTTTATGTTATATGGGTTGACCTCAGCATATAAGAAACTGATGGTTAATTTGAAATTTCATCATCTCAACAGAGGATAGTCTGTAATTGAGAACATATCCTGTGTGTGGGAGTTGTGTGGACAAAAGTGTCCCGCTAATGTCAGAGATCAGAGGAGAGTGAGGAGACCAGTTCAAGATGATAGACAGGCAACAGTAGCTTTAATAACCACTGATTCCATCCAAGGTATGGAGAATACTTTTTCCCTAGGGCATAACAAGTTGAACCTTAAAGCAGATGGGCTATAGCAATGGAAAACCACACCAGATGCTATTGCTTTCACCCAAAAATAGTAAATGGAGGCTACAGTTAACCCAGGCTCATTAAAATGGTACAATAAGAGATAGGAAAAATGTTACCTGGTAATTTGAGTCTCAGTTTTAGCAAGAAAGCAGACTCATCCTGTCTTGCATTGATAGTTCAGGCTGGTGGTGGAGATGGATTTATGGTGTGGAGGATAACTTCTGGTACACTCTGGGTCCCTTAGTACCAATTGAGTATTAAATAAAAAAAGAAAGTAGAAACATAGTCTATCTGAGTAGTGAGGCTGACCACGTCCATCCCTCTATAACACATGTGTCAAACTCAAGGCCCGGGGGGCCAAATCCATAGCCCTATATCTGGCCCTCTAAACTCTGGAGGACCAAATAAATAGAACCTTTAAATTCAATTGATGTGGACCTAAATACTATTTTATCCATCAAATCAGTGTTTATTTGAACAGTCCTAAATCACATCGTTGTGAACAGATGTTCAGTATTATTTCATTTTAAGAAGTACTTGTCGAATGCGGAGACATATATTTATTAATATTTCAACACTTTGTTAAAGTTAGTTATATCAATACTTCCTGCCACAACCGGCCCTTTTAAGGACATTTATGATCTTGATGTGGCCAAAATAGAAATGACTTTGACACCCCTGCTCTATAACCACAGTGTACACATCTTCAGATGGCTAACTCCAGCGATATAATACGCATCATGATAGATGTTTGTATTTATTTACATTGTAAATTAATTTAAAGAGACAGGAATAAATGATTGAGCCGTGTTTGCAATGAAGAGGTGTAAAGGTAAAAGGGCATCCAACCCATTACTAGCAAGGTGTATCTGACAAAGTGCTGAGTGATTGTACTAGTAAAGTCAGATGCCACAAATATGTGTTCACTACAAATGTTCCTTACTCTGTCTCTGGCTGTTTTGTAGGCTCCGTGATGATTGCTCCTCTACACAACAGACCAATAATCTTCTGGAGCAAAAGCTTCACTCAATGGTGAGGCAGCAAGTCTTCCTCAGTTAACATCCTCCTAAATGTTTTGGGGGATCTATACTGTGAGATAATGTTCTTACTTAGTGAAGTTATGTGTTGTTGAACGTGCTTCCCATGTCTGCCCTACCAGCTTCAGAATATGGAAGGAGAACGGGAAAGGTTGAATCTGCGCATCTCAGAACTGACTGAGCAACTGAGTGATGCTCAATATGCCACCACAATGGAAAAAATAAACGTGAGAAGTCTACTTTTGTTATTACATTTGAAGCAGACATATACATTCATTAAAATTGACCATAATAATGTAAAATACTAATGTATTCTGAGTGGTGTTAGTTAGTCTTTGATTTTTGTTGATTCTTAATATTATCTTAACCAGTCATAACAGTGCAGAGTATTTAAAACAATACAAAGTAATTGTGAAGTGGAAAGAAATGATACATGGCTTTTAAAATCTGAGGTATGTCTATGTGTAAGTAAATAACATGTTAAACCACAATTACTCTTAAAGCTGCTTGAAATTTTTGGCAAATTTCTATTTCTAGAGGCTGATTCTTTTTTTGCCCTGCCTTCTTTGCAAAACACCTCAAATTCAGGCCGATTAGAGAGAGAGAAACTGTAAACATTAATTTTTAGGTTTCCCCACAGATTTTTAACTGCATTTAAACACAGGAAGAAGGTTTGACCTAAACCATTCCTTTGTAACGCTGGCTGTATGTTTAGCGTCCTTCTCCTGCTGGAAGGTGAACCTCTAGCCTCCAACAGATTTCGATTGTTCAGCTCTATCCACCTTTAAATTACATCAACTCTGACCAGCTTCCCAGTCCCTAATGAAGAAAAGTATCCCCACACCAAGATTTGTTTCACTGTCTTGCCACCGCTGCACAAGCGGCAGATTTTTTGGCAAAACTAAAAGTTGACCTTTCATTTACAGATTCTCACACCTGAGTTTTGAACCTCTGCAGCTCCCCTAGAGATATTTTCTATCATTAGTGCTCTGTTAGTTGTTTTGTAATCTAATTCTGCTTTAAATGTCTCCATGGATTTATCCCTATCCTGTCTGCTGTTTTGCTCAGCTTTCGTGTTGCTTTTTTTCACTAATGTTCTCTAACAAACCTATGATCCCTTCACAGAGTCGCTGGGTTAATGCTGATATATTAATTAGGGGGAGGTTTACATGTGGTCTTTTACTTAGGGGCATCAGAATAAAGGCGGCTGAACATAAATTCATTCAATATTTTCAGAATAATGCTGATAAAAACTTTTGAAAACAATGGCATAATATCTCAGTAAAACACACTGGAGTTTGTAATCATAAAGTGACAAAATGTGGAAAGGTCAAAGTGGACTAAATGCTTTAGTGAGGCACTGTGACTGACTAGGTTTCAACCTCTGCTCACTTTAGGCAACAGCTGCTATCAATCTACAGACTCATTCTGGCGATGCCTTTCCTCAGATGATACCTCCAATCGCCCCCCCTCCGGCTCAGTTCATGGACAGCCATAGCTATGGGAAAGAAACTGCCTCTGCACCGGAGCAGGCTTTGGGGTCGGTTCCAGAGGAGGAGGAATCTGACTGGTCTGAGGTGGGAGAAGAAACCCCATGCCTTTTACAGACAGGATCAAACAGAGGTCAGGCTTGGAGACAGCAAGAAGCCGACATGGACAAAGACAGCGAGTCAGGAAGTGAGGACCTTGTCAGGAGACATTTTCCATGCCCTCTGCAGATACCTCACCTGCAGTTCACCATTCACAACGAGTTCATGCCATCATCTCACGCCAGTACTCTACCCTCTGGCTTCAAGAGTCTGTCTGACAGCACGCGTAGCGAGGAGAGTTACAGGATCACCACAAGTTCAAATGTTAAATCTGCCATCCTGATCCGGTCTGCGAGCCTGGAAGAAATCCCTCTCATACGGCATGATGAAGAGCTCAGAGGATCAGAGGCTGTGAGGAACCTTCATCATTCAGCTGACGAAGCGGTTGAGGATCTCGACAACCAGATAATTCATCACTGGAGAATGAGCAGCGATAGGGACACAGTTATCAGAAGGCTGATGAAGAGCAGAGGACCTGAGGAAGACGGCATCCTAGCCAGCCTGCAGTCAGCGGAGCAGTTGCTCAGTCACTTCATATGTGACACACCATCGAGTGAAGGAAGAGAGCCGGGCAGGTTTGAGATGCATGGTTGGACAGGGGGGATTCCAGAGGAGGTTCTGAAAGGGGAACGAACACAACTCTGACTGAGCAGTGTAATAAAACCAGCTGAAGATTGAGTTTTTGAATGCTTACTAATGTATTAATGTTTTATAATAAGCTGTAAATTAATAGGTAATCTTACACGTTAACTTCTAATAGGGTGTAATTTTCTTTTCATTATTTCAAGACAAGCTTTCGCCTCTCTTACCCTCTGACATGTTGCTGAACTGAAGACAATCCTAGCTACAAAACTGTTTTTTCCTCTTCTTTTAGAAATATACCTACAATATTCATTAAAGCAAAGCATCAAAGCTTTCTTCCCAGCATGGAGATTCCTTTTAAATAGGATAAATGGCTTTGAATTGGCTGACATTAATGGGGGTAAGATACATAAAATGGTATAAACACTTAAACACCATGGTGCAGCTTGAATTCAGCCATTAGCAAATTTTGTGACAGGTTTAGGTATAGTAACCTCATTTTTTTTGTTCTCTATGCTGGCTAAAATTGTAGACACCATCTTGTTTGTATGTATACATATAAAGTATTTTGTTTTTATGTAACCTCATTGTACCTTCTTGAATGTGATGTGTCATGCTGTAAACTATAAGTATCAATATTAGATTAAGCGCCTCACTTTAACTTGTCAAAACACCTGATCAAAATACATGTAACTATGTCTATAGTGCATCTAATAAAGCAAATGAGTTAGACTTAGCATTTACTTAATGTATTTGTTTTATTTCTTAAAGGTTAACAACACAGATCAATATAATGGGATCTAAGAGAATAAACTCATAGTTTTCTAACTATAAAAAATAGTTTTAGAGAGAACTGAATCTTAGCTAGAAAAATAATTCAAATTTCATTGAAACATATTTTGGAATCGTGATGTTCAATAATAGTTCAGTATTAAAATAAGCAACATTTGCTACTTTATTTTCCACCTAAAGAAAGACTAAATGTGACTGGGTCAGGAAAAGGGCAGCTAACAACCCTACAGACCCCACACATCCTGGACACAAATTATGTTTGACTCTTACTTTCAGGATGGCGTCACAGAGTGCTATTAGCAAAAAAAAGGCCACCACAGAGACCCCCCTCCGAAACCCCCCCACCCAAACGGGTTGTCTCTCGGACTAACACAATTAGTCGATTACTCTATTGTGTAACAAAAATAAACGTATTTGCACAATCATCACTTTCTTTTCTTTTTTTTTCTTTTTAAAAAAATAAAAATTGGCTTCACATAGGCTTAAATGTTCATGCTGTTCCTTTGATCCTTTTTTTTTTTCTCTAAAGTTTAAAGATTCATACTTTACACAATCTTGGCCAATAGAGGTGATTCTGATTCTAAACCACAGATGGAAACCCCTGTTAGCTTCATTCATCATGTGCAGTTTTCCTACAGATGATGAAAATGAAATATAAAATGAAATACGAAATATAATAAATAAATAATACACAGTAAAAGTTAAAAAAAAAAACATTAAGCTTTGCTGAGCAACAATTCAAGCTTTAGCTAGCTTAGCCACAATGCTAATGCTAAAGTCAAACTAGCAAGTTGAGATTCTGAGGCAGAGGAAGCTGTGGTTGTCAGGGAGATGGGTCTATATGATGCCACTATACTTAAATATATAGCAAGGATTTTTTTTATTAGTTCTGTAACATTTCTGTGCACTGCGATTACTTGAAAAGCCAATTTTCTTGTTTCTTGTATTCACAGGACCTTGGCCATAAAAGTGGATTTTGATTCTGATTCTGACCTTTAACTCCTCCATCACAAGCCAGTTCTTTTTATATGTTCTATTGAACATGAGAGAATAAACCAGATGAGCAGAATGATTATTTAAAGTTATTCAGAAATTCTGGGACTTCTTAAGTAGAATCAGAAGACTTAAAATTTTAAATGAAATGAACCAATTTATTGTTTTTTTTCTGTTAAAGCTACATAAATTCCATTGAGGAAAAAATGAAATGAAATTTACTTAAAATTGGATGTTCCAACAGCACAATGATAACAAACTCACATCAAAACTGGGTTTGGGCCATAGACTGTATGGTTTGGGCTAATATGAATATTCTGGAATTCCCCTGACCTCCATCACACAGAAAATCTGTGGACTACGTTTAATGCAGGGTTTGTGCCATTTAACCCAACAATCTAACAGAACTCTACCAATACTAATAAGAAGAGTAGTAATATACAAACCTGGTATTATGGTAGAAGATTTGTTAAGGCAACAAAAAGCGTATGGTCATAATGCAACGTGAAATTTGATATTTAACCAAATGTTAGTGGGAGTGTATGTATAATTATGATTTGATTTTGATTCATTGAGGTTGTATGTTGTAAAAGCATTTGAACTAAAAAAAATAACTGTTCAAATGAATTATTCATTGGCCAAAATAAAATCACATCCATCTCCATATTGATTGATTGATTGACTCACAGCTGTTGTTTGTGTTTCCTAAACTTTTTGATTTCTGTTCATTTACAGTTATCATACATAAGGCTAATACTGTTTTACCAGGTAGGGAATATTATGAGCCTCTTAATGCTGTGCTGAGAGTTATATTTGTCTCTTTAAACTCTCCGTTAGCATAAGAAGATAATCAGTACTAAGTCTCTGCTACTTCACATTCCCCTGGTCATTGAAGCAGAAACATTTCATCTTTGTAAAAGTTGTCAAACACAATGCCATTTCTTGCTCCTGAAATTTCCAGCGCTTCCTTAATTGTTCAAAATATCGACAGGAAAAATAAATCTTGTAAACTGGTCAATTAAGAAAAGCTAAATTAATCTATGTATTTTACATGTCTGATTTTTTTCTTTTACCCCCATATTTATTTCAATTTATTGAATAAAGATATTTGAAATTCTATCCTATGCATGAGTGTTTTCACAAATAATGACTTCAATACTAATAACATGCAATATCTTCCTGTGAGATTCAATAAGGCTTGTCATTTACGTCCCACTGTGTGAGCAATGTGTGCTGAGCAGACATTGGCCTGGATCCACAGACCGGTTTAATAGGATAGGCAGGCATTAGCAGTAAGACGCTCCCACCATCCAGGTTTGCCAAATCCAGTGTGCCAAATCCACTGTGTGGCACACAGGAAGGTGTCCAGTGGTCAGTGGAGAACTGGACTTTTTCAGGACATTTTGTGGAGACAAATAAGGTGAACTTAGGGGCATTCACATCTGTTTATTTGAGGGCACACCACTGAGAAGTCAGTGGAAAAATTTGACCTTCAAGGATTTGGAGCAAACCTTTATACATTTTTTTGTGTGTGTGTGTGCAATTCAATTATCGCCATTTTTCAGTTTCATTCACCTAATGTCATTGTGAAAATCAGTGCTGCTTCATAGCAGTCTCCCAAGCGTCTGGGGTCTGTTAACTCTAAACACTGCTCTTCTCTCGCAGACGAAACACAGCATCGTCTCCCGTTGGCTCATCGCTCTCCTTCCCCTTCTCCCCCGGTAAGACTCGGACTCCCCCGCTGCAACCATGGTGGTCATGAAGATGAAGTTCCCCTTTCAAAAACGGGTGAAGCTGGCCCAGGGACTGTGGCTCCTATCCTGGTGTGCCACAGTTGCTGGGGCCACGACCTTCACCCTGGGGTGCCTCCTAAAAACGGAGCTTCGCAGGAGAGCAGAGGTACATGCTGGAGTGATGTTTATCAAATACTTGTTACTTTTTGTGGTATAATATTAGACATTATTATTATTTCCTGAAATTATCATATCATATTACTTTATTGTAAAAGTTATTGATATGAAATGTGGAACTAACGTGCAGATTATGTTTATCTGTAGGAATGTAAGAAAAATATCGATACGCTGATATATCATATTTTATATCACAATATTGTATCGATATTCAAAAGCAATGAATCTATTTTTTAAATTTTTTTTAGAATTTGAATGGAACCATTAATGATGACAGTAATTTTTGTATTACATTTTAAAGTATGACCTGTAGTTTGTGGCTGTTTTCACCTTCTTCGTTCCAGTGGATCAACTAGATCTAGTAATAAAACTGGATGTGTTAAAGTATGAAACAGGTTGGAGTCTTTAGAATGCTGTGACAGTTTTTCTACAAATAAATTAAGTTTTAAAAACCACAATTTATAGTCTTACTCATAGTATCGCAATATATCACAGTATATCGCATCGCCCCCCTTGTATTGTGCCACATATTGTATCAGCAGATTCTTAGCTATACACATTCCTATTTGTCTGTATTAAAAAGAAAATTATAAAATCATAGATGTAGTTGCCAGAATGTTGCAGAAATAACAGGTGTTAATAAAACAATCCCAACTATGTTAAAATCCCACTATTATTTCATGCGGTAATCCTACCCAACAGATATTTTTATCTTTTGAAAGCTGTGGGATACTGTTGCTCAGTCACTTAGATACAAAATAGTAGTACATCTGACAAATATCATCATGAACTTTGAGAAAAACTTTTGATTTTGAGAAATAAATTAACATAACACAAAACATCAACAACTTTCAATCAGCAAAGGTTCACAGACCTGTGACCCACTTTGGATCCTGACTAATCATTTCGTAAATCAGGCTCTGTCAGTCTCAATCAAACTAATCCCTAATTCTGAAGGTTGTCATGTGTGCATATCATTAAAAACAGCACACTCTTATTTGATAATTTTCTCTTGATTCAATGTAAAATAATTACTTCTCATAACACACTAACTTGCTCTGAATTGCAAAGTAAAGAAAGCAAAAGTCAATTATGTCATGTTACAGGCATTATTGATCATTTGTATGTTCTGGTAAGTTATATGGTGTGATGAGACAAAGATTGAGCTGTTTGGGCATGATGTGGAAAATAATGGTTGGATAAATCAAAGTGAGGCTCTAAAATCTAAAAGCACTGTACGATGCAGTCAAGTTTGGTGGTGGTAGCATCATGCTGTGGGGCTGTGTTGCTGTAAGTGATACTGGGTCAAAATCCTGTGTCTGAATCAGAGAACATAAAACTACCTTAGGAAAATACGAAGTAACAAATATTTAATATGGTCTTATAAATTGTCAGTTTTTTGACAGATGTTGTTCACACTTTATTTTTACAAATATACATTTTATACTGAGTTATTAGCATGCATTACGCTCATCTTTAGCAACTACAGTAATTGTAGTTGCTAAAGATGAGTGCACATTTAACACCCTATTGTCTTTGGAGGCTCCCTCAAAGTTAAACTAAACATGGGTTATTATTAACATGTTCCGTCATTTTATAGAAAGCCGCAAAATAAATATACAAACTGTTGCAAGCAGCAACAAAGGAGCCTGAATATGTTTTCCATTGCTTTTTGCAGCACCACCTAGTGTTCAAATGATGCCCTCCAGCAGTGGTGCAGATCACACATGCCAGTTTAAGGTCACAATGGAAGAGCTGAGTCGTGATCTCACTTCGATATTTTTTTTAAATTCCTGCAAGGTCTGAAGATCATGCGTACAAAGGTTAAGCTGACATTTGAATTTGAACAATATAGTTCTTCAATTTGAATATGATTTCAGCAAATCAGAAATGAATAGTTTGGACCCCACTTGATCGAACTGCAGCTCAGGTTTTGAAATTCCATCAAATGGATCAAATATATTTTGGCATAAAGGGACCTCTACGTTCAAAGTGCTTCAAAGTTGGCACATTTAGAAAGCTTTTACCATTTACAAGAAGGTCTATCATGAAAAAGAAGATCTGCTAACTGTTATTCCTTGCTTGGCTATATTATACTAATATGAGTGAGACAATAAAGCCGGAGGCATTAGTGACATATTGTTATGCATTATCTCTTTGTGGATACATAAAACCAGCAGTAAATTTTATATGTATTTTTCCCTTATATTTTTTAATGATTGCACATAATTTTGTTGCATAAGGTTCACAATAGAAGAAACCTAACCTATAAAATTCACATTTTCTGCATTTTGCATGGCTGACTTTCAGGTAATGGATAACACGGATATACATATCGTCCCCAACACCCTCATGATTGTTGGCCTGGCTTCCTTGGGCATCAACTACTTTGCCTCAAAGATCTGTCAGGATGCCTTGGACGCAGGCCGATTCCCTCGCTGGAAGAACTTCTTGAAGCCCTACTTCGCTGTCTCGTGCTTCTTCACCGTCCTTATGCTGCTGGCCGTCATCATGAGCTACGCCATGAAGGGCAGCTTGGAGTCTTCCCTGAAAGCCGGCCTGAGGAACGGCATTCGCTTCTACAAGGACACGGACACCCCAGGCCGCTGCTTCCAGAAGCAGAACATCGACCGCCTGCAGATGGAGTTCCAGTGCTGTGGGAACAATGACTTCAGGGATTGGTTTGAGGTCCAGTGGATCAGCAACCGCTACCTTGATTTCAGCTCCAAGGAAGTTAAAAAGTAAGTAGATGTAACCAACAGAGTTCCCCATGAAGATACATCCATAGAGAACTTTTTCAGTAGTCTCTTACTTCTTTCCTTAGCCGAATCAAGAGCAACGTAGACGGACGTTACCTGGTTGATGGAGTCCCGTTCAGCTGCTGCAACCCCAGCTCACCACGACCATGCATCCAGTATCACCTGACCAACAACTCAGCTCACTACAACTACGACTACCAAACCGAGGAGCTCAACATCTACCTTAGAGGCTGCAGAGAGGCCCTGGTCAACTACTACATGGGCTTGATGAACACCATTGGGGCTGGAGTGTTGTCCATCTTCCTCCTACAGGTAAACTTGGAGAAAGGTTCCAGTTGACCACCACTAATTTCAAGACAGACCTTCTGGTATTTCCATAAGTTTGTTGTTCTACATTGATTCAGAGGAGAGTAAGACGATAACTTTGGCTTTCTGTTCATTGGTAAACAAGTAACAAGGTCCCTTATTGTGGCCGATTGCATAATATTTACATTGCCAAAGTCTCATTCCTTCTTCCGTTTCTTTCCCCACCCAAGGGCTCCGTGCTGGTGAGCTTGCGCTTCCTGCAGACCGCCATGGAAGCAGTGGCCGGGAAAGAGAACACAGAGGTTGAAACAGAAGGGTACTTACTGGAGAAGGGAGTGAAGGAAACCATCATGGAGTACCTCGACCCTGTGCTCACGTTCCTCCTGCTCAAAAACCAGGTGCAAGAAGGCACACCCGGAGAGACCACCCCTACACCTCCCTAGACCATACACGGTGTACACACATGTAAATAATTTTTACAGGGATACTTGATCATTTATTTCAAATCAAACAGGGGAATTTAAATAACACATTTCTATGAATTTCACAAGATTAAACATAGTATTTTTTTTATTGTCAGTTAATGATGCCAGTTATGATTATTCAGAATGATTTTCCAAATCAAATTACAACCTGGGATCTTCATTACGTGTAAAAAATAAAAAGTGCAAAATAACCAATAGACAAAAAAATGTCAAAGCTTTTTCTGGAAATACACATTCTCAAAATAAAGTACCACTTTTTTAAATTCCTTTTTATCTTGTTACGAACTTTACATGATTGGTTAATCCATCGTTGTTGTACTGTATTTGTTTGTTGCTTTTGAAAGTGATCTATTATTTGCATTCTTACAACCCTTGTTTCCTATCAAATGCAATAAAGCAGTCACAATTCGATGAGGCTGTGTACACAGATGATATTTTTTTTGGTCTTATGAAAAGTAAGATGTAAAGCTGACTGTAGAGAGACATGAAGTGTAATGCTCCGCTGCGTAACAGGACTTTGACATAATTTAACAGATGACTTATTAAAGTTTGAAGATACTAAATGCCTTATGGAGTGGCGTCACTTTTCCTTATTTTCTCTCATGTAAATAAAGCACATCTAAATATTGTACCATTATTTCTCTTCAACGCAAATCCTCCAGCCTACACCTCTGCCCTTGCTTCTCCTCTCCTATGATGGAATAGGATTACGAAGATTGATTAAGCGGTGTCAGTAATGCAGTTAAAGCCATCAAGTGTGTCCCCTGTTCCGACACCTCTGTTAAAGCTAAACTAAACCCATTTACAGCTGTAATCCCAATCCTGCTGCCCTGTGCATTTACTCACCTGTGTCAGATGGATGTAACAAGCAAAGTGAACTGCATGCATTAAAAATTCTAAAAAAAACATCTAAAAATTGTAAATGGGAACCGTGGCATACATTTTGACAAAAACACTCAGATGCTGGATATACTGTTCCTCCAACATGCATCTTATATTTTCAAGTTTGTTTTTAATTTGGTGTATTTCTTTCGAAACTGTATTAATATTTCTATTTTTATTATTGACTGCATGGTGGTGGTGGTGGTGTTGTTAGCACCTTTGCCTTGGAGCAAGAAGGTCCTGATTCTGAATCCTGAGTTTGCACATTTTCCCTGAAGGGAGACTGACTGGCAACTTGCCAGTCCAGGATTCCTCTCAGCCATTGACCTCTGCAGGTTGCCATTTTTTTGTTTCAAAAATGCTTAAACTGCTCTCTAAATACGGCAGACTGTTTTTTTATTATTATTATTATTATTATTATTATTATTATTATTATTATTATTATTATTATTATTATTATTATAATAATAATAATAATAATAATAATAATAATAATAATAATACAATTACATAATGCCTTTATATTAGGTTAATGCATTTGTTTTTTTTTCTATTTGTTTGTAGGGTTTTATTCTGGTTGTAATCTCTCATTTGTGGATGGATCAACAAAGACTTGCTTGGATAAAAAACAAAAATAATCTGCCTGCAGGATTACATTTACGATGATGTAACCCACACGTAACGAGTCGACTACGCGCTCTTTGACTTTCACTTTGCTTTCGGGATTAGGTCTTTTTAGACCTTGTTACGAACACGTCGCACATTTAGATAAAATGACGGTATAAACATCCAAAACTTAAGATATTCGCAATAAGACGCTTCAAGAAATAATTCTTATTCAAACGTCCCTCTGTCCCGCGGGGGTTAAATGCCTTTGGAGAGCTTTCACGGCGCCCTTGGGAGGAACCGGCCAAAACGATCGAATCGTTCAGCCTCCACACACTCCCTGCCCGGAAAGCTAATTCCGGGCGCCTGGCTAACCCTTGCCAGGGAGATACCGCAGGGAGCGAAGTGTTTGTTGACTCATGTATTTAGCAGTTTTTCTTATAATATCAGAACTCTGTCCAAGGAAAACGCAGCGAGTGGAGGTGAATTTACCGTAATACAGGTAGGTGAACGGAAGACGTTTTCATTTCTACAGACTACAGAAGACAACGCTAAAAGTTAGCTGATGGGCCAGAGATAAGTGTTCCAATTGGTATAGTGGCTGCTGAATAACATAACTATACTAAATTAAAAGCAGCAACCGTCACTTCTCGGCGGTGTTGTCTAAGTCGGTAGCATAGCCACTGTTTTGTGTCTCTGAGCTAGCTTTAGCTAACGGTAATTTGATTTGGTGATGATGGATTGTTTGTTCTCTTGTAGATCTTATCTGTTTGGCTGTCAGTCCTGATAGACCTGGTTTTTTTTTGGGGGGGGGGGGGGGGGGGGCGGGGGAGATTAGCTCATGTTGTCCTTGAGGCTTTTGGACGGTTTTTAGCAGTTTCAGTTTCCTGTTAGTAAAGACGCCAGACTCTTGGTCAAACAAGAAATTGTTTGAGTAAAAAAAAAAAAAAATCATTCCCAGTAAGGGACCGTGCTCCTAATGAGGACAGCTGCTTTATTTGAACAAACGTGTTAAATAGTAAATCCCTCTGTCCTGACTGCTGTTATTTGCATTTTTGAAGAAGCTCCTAAGATTAATGTTAATTAGAATACGGACATTGGAATTATGACATCTGTATTTATATTCATCAGTCAATCCAAGAGTAGATGAAAGAGGTAACCGGACCAGGAACAACACCTCCCTCTCCCAATCTGCACTCTTCTGCTCCTAAAGGAGGAAGACACAACTGATACCGGTCAGCAGGTTCTCCCACCTGAGCTGTGAAGGTTTCCAGCTCCTCCAGAGTCATCCTCCGCCTCTTGGCTGCTTCTCTGATTTATTGTCTCCTTGCTCTACTACTCGTCACTTCAGGTGTCGGTTGGCAGCCACGTTTTTTGATAGGTCTGCAGTTTTGCTGTACTCTCTTACATACAATGCTATCGTGCTGTTGTTTTCCCTCCACAGTCACACAGCTGTGCTTAACTTTTGGTTGGTGTGTGTTAGGGATGCACCGATATGAAAATTTAGGCCGATACCGATGTCCGATATTAATCCCCCTGTTATGGCCGATAACCAATACGCACCGATATGGTAAACAGTATATTTCCCTACTCTTTTGACGCCGTGGAAAATCAACCACACCATCTACATCGCTTCTCTGCTTGAGTTAAACACCCCCACATTCCTGCGCTGCATCACTATCGCTGTCACATGACCAAACAAACACCACATGGATAACAACCCCCCGAAACACAGACAGAAACATCACAAAGATGGAAATAAATAAACATCGGTTGTTAATATCTGCCCTCTGTTACTTATCGGACCGATGCCTATGTGTTAAAAAACGCCTAACATCGGCCGATACCGATGTTGATGCCGATATATCGTGCATCCCTAGTGTGTGTGTGTTGCATGAAAACGAACCAACTCTGAAGTTTGTGGTTGGCCACGAGTGAGGGCTGTAATTTAAACGGAGCAGCAAATCAGTTTCTTCGGTACGACAACACCCTCTTCGCTTCAGATGAATTTCCTGATCCGTCTGTCCTTCCCGTGCTCAATTTAGCCAACACTAGTGCACAGGACACCAAGATGCTTCCATTTCTCTGGGTGAGGCGGACACTCACCCTCTGACCCACGTTTCCAAACGGGTCGGTAGGACCCTGTCTGGTCAGCTGGCTGTGCTTAGACGGGTTCAAAAGAATGAGATAAAACTCATTAAAATGCACAAGGGAGGTCACAATTTGTGTTACATGCAACAATGTTGTAGTTTGTAATGTGGCTCTTTGATTCCTATTGCACGTGTCATAGTGTAATTCTGCTGCTGTGTAAATACCATAACCGCTCTAAAGCTCGACACCTGTGTTTCAGATTAAAGATGGAGGGTGACAACTGCAGTTTTCCTCCAGATCTGGCAGATGATCATTCGCAAAGAGGAAGTGTGGCTTCTTCTGCAACCCTTTCCCGTGGTATGGTGCAATTGAATCACCATGGAGAATAAATTAACTCCTTCCTCTTTATTTTTTTTTTTTCTCTCTCCTCTCAAAGTCTATTCAGATCTTTTAAAATCGAAAAGCCTTCATTGCTTTGTTGTAAACAACTTTGTGTGTGTCCCCACAGCTCAGGATGTGCTCGTGTATCTGTTTGGTGAGAGCGCAGTACACTTAAACGTAGAAGGGCTCGGCAGCTCCTCTGTGCAGGAGTTGGGCCGTAGCGTCCGTGAGGCTCTGCAGATTCCCGAGTCTGCGCAGGATGCTTTTGCCTTTTGGCTCTGCTCTCCGCTGCTCGGCAAGAACCTCCCCTTTATTTATTTATTTATTTATATATATATATATATATATATATATATATATATATATATATATATATATATATATATATATATATATATATATATATATAGTTTTGGGCATATTTTCATCTCTGATATGTTCAGAACACAACTCACTGCATTACCTTTTCTTTTATACCCTATTCTGCAGAGCTGCAGTTAAAGGCGAGGCATCAGCCGTACAAACTGTGCAGGCAGTGGCAGGATTTGCTGTATCGATTCACTGATGCGTCGGAGGACGACATTTCACAAGGTGGGAGCTTGAGCAGGGTTAGCACAAAGGTTCCTACTGTGAATATACTGATGGGCTGGGGCTGTTTAACACTGAGTTTGCATATTCTATGCATGAATGCCTCTTTTTTTTCACATGTACTCCAGCTTCCTAGGTAAAACATGCAAATTAGGTTCATGTGTAACTCAGAGGTTCACTAGACTTTTTGTTGTTGTTGTTGTTGCTGTCTGTCATTTTGACTGACGAGTAAAAAAAAAAAATCCCATCATCTATTTTAACTCATCAATCTTTAAAAAGATAATAATGATTTATTAAATAATGGTATATTTATTTTTAATCATTTTAATTAATATTCAATCTGAACGAGCGGAGCAAAAAATCTACATTGTGCCCTCACAGGTTGAGCAGATGGATAAAGGTAACTTTTTCACTTTTACAGTGACAAAAAAAAACTGCTGACTGTAGCCCCAGTAATTACATATGAACAAGGAAATTAAATAGGGATGCATATTGGCAAGAATGTGGTGATACGATATGTATCACGATACAGGGGAGACGATACGATATGCTGTGATACTATGAGTAAGACTTTAACATATATAATTTAACATATCCAGTTTTATTACCAGATCTAGTTGATCCACTGGAACAGAGAAGGTGAAAACAACTACCAACTACTAGTCATACTTTTAATTTTACTACAAACATTACTGTCATCATTAATAGTTCCATTCAAATTTAAAAACAAGTGAATACAAACCGATATATTGCTTTTAATTATCAATACAATATTGTAACATAAAATATTGCAATAAATCGGCTATCAATATTTTCTTACATCCCTAAAATTAAACGACTGCAATTACATTCTGAACAGTTTGCCTGCTGTTTTGGACTTTTTATTTTTTTTAAACCTGGAATAGATGACTTCTCAAGTGCGATGTCCAGGTTAGAGACGACGCTCTCATGGGAATCTCTAATTTAGTTACATGTGCTCTGTGCGTAAAGTTGGAAGTTTCCGCACAAAGCGGTCAGGAGTGTGATTTGGAAAAATCTGAAGGCAATCTGTCATTTTGACAGATTGCCTTCAGATTTTTCCGTCAACGTTTTTAAAACAACGGTCAGAACACGACCCCTGATGTATCTCAAAAATGGCTGTAGGTATCGAGCATCAGCTTGCGGTATGCAACCTTTTGCAAACTGCAGGGATCGTATGCCGTGCAGAGGTAGGTAGAGTAGCCAAAAAATTGTATTCACGTAAAAGTAGCACTACTAAGACGTATTTTTACTGAAGTAAAAGTACAAAGTAGTCATCCCAAAAAATTACTCAAGAAAAAGTAAAAATGTATTTGTTAAAAAGGCTACTCAAGTATTGAGTTCTTGTTTTGAGATTGTAACATATAATTTAATATTTAAAAAGTATATAATTAGACAGAAATATAAAGTTATGTGCAAATTCTAAAGATTTAAATAACTAGAAATATGTGACATAATTGTAAAATAACAAATATCCCCCCCAAAAAATCCAAAACATTTATTTTCAAAGTAAAACTAATGAAAGCAATACTTAAAGTAGGTAATGTATATATGTTAGACCAGGGTAAGGTACCCCTACTTGACTTCCAAATGGCCCAACAGCCTCAGCAGTTAGAAAACAATGTTAAAGTGATGAAGCTGGTGTACAAACAAGAGTTCTCACCACTTCAACATAAACAGTATGTGTGAGTCTCAGGCATTTTTGGTTAAAACAAGCATTCAGTTTCATGCAGTAAAGTTACTCGCTGTGGGTAGAGTAGTCAGAACCTTTACTCAAGTAAGAGTAGCGATACTTCATAAAAATATTACAAAAGTAAAAAGTACAGAAAGTACCATTATTATTTTTTTAATGTTACTCAAGTAAATGTAACTAGTTACTACCCACCTCTGATGCTGTGGACAGAGTGTGAAGTAAAGTATGGCTGCCGGGTCGAATTTTTGCAAAGAAATGTTATAAAGATAATAACCTCATAAAGTTGCTTCCCAGAGTTTAGAGTGTGGATGCATGATTTTTGCAGCTGAGGAACCATTTTAAGTAAAAAAAATATAGGTTTCATAAAACTATGAGAACATATCAAACGTATGCGAGAAGCTTAAATCTGTATGCATGGTTCCTAAAGTCACCTGCATCATGGCTTGGTGCTTAGAGTCGGTTTTCGTTCTGCAGCTGTTTTCCTTTTCCGCTCTCAGCGCAAAATAAATTGTTTGCTTGTGTTTACAGAGGGTCAGTGGGCCGTCTCTTGTGATTACATTAAATTACAGGAAAACGAGGCAGCGACATGAGTGAAACATAAACAGCTTTGGCTTTTTTTTCTTCTTCTTTTTTTTTTTTTTTTTTTACAACAACAGCATCAAAACAAATGCAGTCAGAGAGAATTTGTGCGTTTTTCTTTAGATCTTCTCTTAAAAGGTTTAATCAAATGTCATTGAGTTAATTAAGTATTTGTAACCCCTGTAATCCAATTAGAATTCTGGCTCTCAGCTGGATCTGGATCTGGATCTTAACTCGCTCTGTGTGTAAATCCTACCCGTCCAGAGGATCTTGAAAAATGTCTGATGTGCTGTTGAAGGGTAGATCTTCACAAAGGCTGGCATGAACTATGAGAACATCAGAAAAACCCGTTAGACGGTGACAACTACTGGTGGGATCATGCAGAAATGGAGGATATATGACCATAAACTACTCTCATCTGGATCTCCATGCAAGATCTTGCCTCATTGGGAGAGGAGGATCATGAGTAAATGGAGGAATCTGCCCAAAGGAAGAGCTTGTTATATACTGCGGTTACTAGGTGTGGTCGCATGATCCAAAAAACAAGCTCTTTTTGCCTCTACTTAAACCTCTCTGTTTGGAGGAAGAGATATTCCCTTTAGGACCCAAAACAACCCCACCATCCCCACAGGCAAGCACAGAGGTGGAAGCATTATGCTGTAGGGCTGTTTTTCTACCAGGGATACATCATGACTTCATGACATTCAGGGATCAATGCACAGAGCTTTGTACCTGAAATTGTTGACAAGCGTTTATCTTCCCTCACCCAGAACACAAGATGGGTTTCTGTGACCCGAAAACACTGTAAAGAAGAACTGCATTTTGTCCAGTGCTGTGGTTTAACCGCTTCCCGGGCCTCAGTCGTACTGAAAACCTATTGAGAGAGAGATGGCACTTTCCGTTGCTGAATAGCAGCAAAGAGACTTAAAGGATTATGAGAGTTTCTGTAAAGTGGAGTGGACCAAAATCCGTCCTGAGCAGCTACAAGATACACGTTACTGCTGTTCTTGTCTATAATGGTCTTCTACCGGTTTGCATACTTGTAACATGCCTACTTCTGTTTTTAATCGTTTTTTAATTTCTTTTTGTATTCATATCTTGTTTCTCTTCACATTAAAATTGAACTGTAATAAAAGTCTGAGAAAGTTTTTTTTTCCTTTGTCTTCCAAACCTGGAAATTCAGCAGAGAGTCAAAACATTATTTTCCCAACGGTAATGGCTTGTTTTCTATCATAACTGATTTAAGAATGCATTTAAAATTCCCAATAGGACAAAGACATTAATGTTTATTTAACAGTCATTAGTTACAGTACCTGCTCATTATTATTTAATCAAAAAAATTTTGATTGTTGCCGTTTTTGAGATGAAAAACTGATGGTTGTAGGCGGCTGTTGGATATGAAACCTTTTATATCGCCTCAGACCTTCATGATGTGAGTGCCAGACTGAAACATTTCCCCTTGGATTAGAGTTGCTCTTACAAAGCAACGCAAAACACAGTACAGTCTATTGTAACGTTAAAGACTGAGAACACAAATGAGACGTTTTACACCAGAAAACTGTTAATTCTCTACATTGGAGCCGACTTCTATTGAAGTGCTGCTCCTCTCTAAAAGGCTGAGAGGTGTGAGCTGGTGACTCAGTCTGCTGTTATTTTCTTCCCCATGGTTTTTAGCAATCAAAGTGGAAAAGCTCACATTTGTAAAAAAAAAAAAAAAAAAGGACAGCGACCGCTAAAAATACCACCGAGAGTAGCAAAGGGAGTATTTAATCGCCTGAAAAGCTTTTTTCTTTCTGTTTAGGAAGTTCTGCCCACAGTCGAGGGTTGTCAGCCTGCACTGAGTGGGTTGGAAGGGCTTGAGTTGTCTGTAGCCTCAGTGCTTCATTCTGAATTAACAGAATCTGGTTAAGTGTCAAATGAAATGACCTAAAAACCCGCCAACATTGACTCATCCTTGTTTTCTGCTCTGTTTTTTTTTTGTTTGTTTTTTTCTCAGACGAACCATATCTCCAGTACAGACGCAACGTGTTTTATCCCAAATCTAAAGAGCTGCAGGTAGTGTCCACAGTGCAAAACATTCATTAGGATTTTTTTATGACTGAATTATGATAACCGTTATCCACTGTATGAAGCTCGTCAAGCTGTTTGCATTAGAAATCGTCACCATTGTGTGTACTCCTCCACAGATTGAAGATGAGACAGTGTTGAGACTTCTCTATGAAGAGGCCAGGAGCAACATCCTCTCGGGCCGGTACCCCTGTGACCCCGAGCACTGGGCGGGACTCGGAGCATTGTCCATCGCTCTTGAAGAGGGGGCAGGTCTCGACAGCCAGCAGACCACCACCAGAATCAGGTAACTGGGCGGATTTGTCGGTTTAACAATCAATGCTAAAAAGTAAATCTCTCTAAGCTCCAGTTTGTCTCTTCCTGTATTCCTCGTGTAAAAGAAAACCTTACTTTACCTTCTGAGAAAATGCTTTTAATCAAATCAAATCAGTTTATTTATAAGACGCCTTCACGTGACAAACAGCCAAAACAAGGCGCCGTACAATTGGTCAACATAAAATGAAACAAGGAAAAGATCACATAATAATAAAACTCCAAGAAGCAGGGAAACCGAATCTCATACTGAATCAAAAGCTTGACTATAAAAATAAGTTTTAAGAAGTTTAAAAAAAATGCAGATTGAAGTCGACTGGCGAATAATCAATGGCAATGCATTCCATAGGTTTGGAGCACAAATAAAGAAGGCACGTTCCCCTCGTAGCTTCCTCCTCGACCTCGGAACCTCCAGGAGAAGCTGATCTGCCGACCTGAGGCAACGTGTTGGCGTGTAGGGAATAAGAAGCTCAGAGACAGATGCCGGCGCAACGCCATGTAGGGATTTAAAAACAAATAAAAGAATCTGAAAATTTACCCTAAAACACACTGGCAGCCAGTGTAGGGAAGCCAAAACAGGAGTAATGTGTTCCCTTCCGCGTGCTCCAACCAGGACACAAGCAGCAGCATTTTGAACCAGTTGGAGACGTGAGAGGGACACCTGGCTGATTCCAAAATATAAGGAGTTGCAGTAATCCAGCCGGGTGGTGATAAAAGCATGGATCACCGTCTCAAGATGTTGTTTAGATAAAAAAAGGCTTCACCTTCACCACCTGACTTAAATGAAAAAAACAGGACTTTGTCACAGAGCTAATCTGGCCATCAAGTTTAAAATCACTATCCATTTTAAAACCTAAGTTTGATACGCAGGTCTTTACATGCGCAGTCATTGGTCCTAGGTCAATTGAGGAGGGGTTACAGGGGCTACTAGGGCCAAACACCATCACCTCAGTCTCACCATCATTAAAACTCAGGAAGCTCAATGCCATCCAGTCCTTAATGTCATGCAAACATGACAGAAGGGGGGTGATTGAGTGACCTCTTTTTATTGGCAGGTATATTTGGGTGTCATCAGCACAACAGTGAAAGGACACACCATGTTTACGAAGGATGGAGCTAAGTGGATGCAGATACAAAGAAAACAGAAGTGGGCCTAATATAGAACCTCGAGGGAACCCCCACAACAATGGGGCAGAGGTAGAGTAGGGGTAGAGTAGTAATTGACATGTTGAAGGGATGCACTGATCAGGGTTTTACTGGCCAGTACCAATTTTCATCAGCAGATCTCTGGTCAGAACCAATCAGCTGAAAATCAGTTCATTGATTGGTGCATCACTTCTATTCCAACATTGAAATCAGCAGGCCAGAGGTAAAAGAAAATTGGTAACGGCCGATACAACTCTGATCAGTGCATCCATGCATTTTCTAGACGGGTCAATTAAAAGCATTCTCTCAGAGGGTAAAGTTGGTAAGGTTTTCTTTAACACAAGGACCAGAGGCAGAGACAAACTGCAGGTTATGTTTTCGGCAGGGGGGTTGAAGAAAGAATGACATTTTTTGCTGTTTGATTTTTGTTGTTGTTTATTGTATAATGAACACCATCCCCATGGGCAATAATCTGAATGGATTATGGGTGTATGATGTGATATCAGACCGTGAAGGATTCAAACATGATCTGCAAGAGTAGAGACCTTGCAATATTTTTTACAAAGTGCATTCTGTAATCTGTTGTGTTTGAGAGATGCTTCAGTTGGATTTTTTTCCCGTCCATAATGTAGCTGCCATGTATTAAGCGAACACTGTACTTACTGTATTTGCTTTTTAAATTAAAATACCACATTTTGAGTTGTGGTGTAACGATACATGTATTCGTATTCTAATTTTTTGGTTCAGTGCACACATGTACCGAATGAATCCAGCTGTTTTCTACCTGAACACATGCAGAATGTTTATGTGTGGAACTCAGATTGCAGTGCAACACCAAAACAAAACAGAAAGGACTCGCAGCTATCACTAAACTCTATTTGGGAACATTAATGGTTTCTCAGGCAGCTACAGTAGAAAAAGAAAGATGGACCAAACCAGAACTTTGTCAGTGAACGCATCTTTCAACAGCAATAAGGTTCATAACACGTTCTGCACTGAACTGATTGACTCACCTGAAACAATGTCAAGCTGAATGTAAACATCACTGATACTAGAGAAGAACCAGCTGACGTCCACATGGCTACCAGTAGCATCCAACCAGCCCAAACTCCTTATTTTGTATAAAACAAGTCAGCGGAATCCATGTTGATGAGAGAGGATTTTCCCAAAAATTGGTCATGCTGCATTCACATACAGCTGGGAAACTAGGCTGTCAAAATAAGCTCCAAAGTGATTTAAGCATGTTTTATTCTCAAACATGGGCAAAGTGTTATTTAAACATTTCTTAACATTAACACAGACTGTTTTCAAGTGTTTACATTGTTTTCTGCTCTGGCTATATCTGCTTGTACTATTTTAGTTATTTTTACAAAAATCCAATCAGTTCTATACTTGTTTAAGTCATAGAACATAATAAAATCCAATTAATTTCAGGAGTTGATAGGAAGGCATTCAGGAAAAAAAAATTCTTTGTTGAATGCTGTTAAAAAGTCAGATGCACATTTGTATTTATTTTTGTTGATTGTTAGTACCAAAACGTACCGAACTGTGATTTCTGTGTACCCTTACACCCCTAGTTCTGAGACAGGGTGTACTTCCAGTGTTATGTTTCAATTTTTTATTTTTTTTTAATACATATTCTTTTAGATACATATATCATCATGAGTGTTATTTTGCCTCAAAGATTATTTTAATGTATCTTTGCCATCCCTAGAGCAAGTAATGCCTTTAAAAAAAAAAGTCAACTGTAAAATGTGTTTGTTCTTGTTGGATTAATTATTACAGGAGTAGAATTCAATTTCATTTTTGCCCTCTGTTGCGCGCAGGGAAAAGAAGCTGTCTTCCTTTGTGCCGGCTCATGTTGCCATGGGCAGTGGAGGTTTTTTCTCCACTCTGCGTGGGAAATCGAGCCGCCAGGCGGAGCTGGAGCACAAGCTCTCCGAGGAATACCTAAAGATCAGCAAATCCACTGGAACCTCTCCCGAGCCTCAGCAGCTCCTGCACCAGTACCTCAGCATGTGTCACATTCTGCCTTATTATGGGTAGGAACTGTCATATCAGGCTATTTACTGTATGTATATGCTGCTGTTGTTAACCACAATTGCATTTTTTAAAAATGGTTTTAATAAACACTAAATCCACTAACAGGTGCGCGTTTTTCTTTGGGGAGATCGACAAACCAGTGCAAGGCATCCTCCAACGTGGAAAACGTAAAGCCGTCAGTGTTGGGATCTGCCTAGATGGAGTTTATGTGATGGATGTGAAGGAGAAGGTGAAAAATTAAATTATTTTTTTCCTTTCATTCATTTATTTATACATATATAGATAGATAGATTATTTTCAGTCTTGTACACAGTTGGATAAGAATTAGTTTGTTTTACTTCTTTGCATAAAAGACGCATCCTGCTCTCTCTCTCGTTGATCATATCTCCTTGCAGCATGTGCTGCTTGGGCTGCGCTTCAGCGAGCTTTCGTGGGACCACAGTCGCCCCGAAGAGGACGGGGACTCGCACATCCTGTGGCTGGAGTTTGACGGAGAAGAAGACGGCACTCCCGTTAACAAACTGCTGAAGATCTACTCCAAACAAGTGAGAAAACGGGGGGGGAAATACAGTAAAATAATCAAAAGATTTACACGGTCTTGCTAAAATATCCACATCCCTTGAATTCCTCTACATTTTATCTCTTTACAACCACAAACGTCCGTGTGTTTTATTAGTGCATAATTGTTAAATAGAAGGGGAATCATACATAGTTGAAGTGTGGCATGCATTTCTCCTCAGACCCCTTTACTCTGATACCCTAAATAAAACCCAGTTGCAACCTTGTCTTCAGAAGTCACCTGATAAGAAGAAGGGAGCCCACCTTTGTGTAATTTAATCGCAGTATAAATCCAGCGGTTCTTTGAAGGCCTCTCAGGTTCCTTACAGAACATTAGAGAACAACACACAGGTCTGGGAGAATGTCGTGGAGCTGTTTAAAGCACAGTTGGGTTCTAAAACAATATCCCAAACTTTGAGCATATCACAGAGCTCTGCTCAATCTGTCATCTCCAAAAGGAAAGTATGGCACAACTCTGTGCATTAACAAACTGGGCAAAATGAGAAGTAGCCAAGAGCTGCAGAGATCCACTCCTCAGGCGCTGGAATCTATCCATGCAGAAACTGTTTTGTCGTGCTCCCTGCAAATATGGCCTTTATGGAAGGTCAGATGAGACCAACATTAAACTTTTTGGCCTTTGCGTGGCAGAAAACTAGCTGCTAATCTCCCTGATCCCGCCCTTGCACCCTGAAACACTGTGGTGAAATCTGGTCAGAGTTGATGGGAAGGTGAATGGAGCTAAACACAGGATGATCCTGGAATAGAACATGCAAAGGACTTGAAACTGGGGAGGTTCAGGGTTATCATACTCCAGTCTTCGAGAGAGGTCGTCCTGCATCTTATACCGTAGATCTGTCCCCGGTCTCAACAAACCAAACCTTAAGCAGTCAGGTTCTACAGAGTCCTGCTGTTGACGGTTATTTGATTCAGGTATGTTGAAGAGGAGACACTTCTACAGTCGTAAGACTGGAATTTGACACTCGTAGTTTGAGATCAAAGTATATATCATGGCCCAATCACAGTCCAGACCAAAATCCAATCGAGAATTTGTAGCAAGACTTGAATATTTATGCTCAAATATTTTAGCAAGGCAGTGTATATCCAGTTTTGTGCTGCAGGGAGTGATAAGTGCAGTGTTCTTACATAATCAAAGGCTGTTTGAGGCACCAGATGGTGAAGGGGCATTACATAACATTAGAGGCACTAAATCATTATCACACTTGGCTTTATTCCCAGGATGCCAGCGGGGCCATTATGTGCCCCTGCTTCCCTGTTTCAAATAAAAAGGAGATTAAAGCAGTTTTTTTATGTGCAGTGAAGAAATGGTGACATACTAATAATTCCTTCTGCCACCCAGGCCGAGTTGATGAGCGGCTTCATTGAGTTCTGTGTGGAGCTGAGGTCCGCGTCAGAAGGGGGCGCTGCTGCCGAGGCAGGTGGCGAAGGAGGCGTTTCTCAGGAACCCGCGGGTCAAGAAGCCAACAGCCGGAACGGCCGCGGAGGACGGCGCGGGATGCTGCAAAGGCAGGGCAGCGTCGTGTGCAGCCGGATCAACTCCCTGAACACCATCAGCTACGTGGATAATGGTGAGCACCTTCAGGGTGTGGGTGGGGGGGGTAGTAAAGAAAGGGAAAGAAAATCTCAGAGGAAAATTTCTAGCTTCCATGTCTGTCTTTCAGGTAAAGAAATCAAACGCTTGAAGCCGAAAAGAGCCGCGTCCTTCTTTGCTCGACAAGCTTCGGCGCCCACCTACTCTGCTGTGCAAACTGAGAGCCTGGAGCAGGGTTAGACGTCTCTGCCTCCGTCTCCTCCATGACCAAACCTGAACGTTTTCACACTGAGATTCAAAAGCGGGAAAAAAATAAGACTTATATCGAAGAGGCTCAAGATGTTTTTGAGCTTAATCTCTGAGCAAACCAACGACCAAGTGAGGAGGTATCTATGTGTGGGTGTATTTATCTTTTAAAGTGGTGTACAGTGTGAGAGTACAATAATGTGAAAAGTAAGATCTTTCTAACATCTAAACCTGCAAAGGTTGAACTGAATTTGCGGTTCGACAGATGGCCTTACACTTCCATCAAACCCTCAACGGAGATGAGGGTCAGAGAAACCCACCAAGTGTATAACATTTCTGAGCTCTTCTGCAGAGTGCTGTTCTTCAAACACGCAACACCTCAAAGGAGCATAAATCACCGCAATACCTCTTTTTTTCTTTTTCTTTTTTCTAGCTTCGATCGTTGCAGTATGTCCTGATGAACATCAGTGTTACAGCTTTCCCCTCAGTCAGCATGACAAACACTTTTAGGCGGGGTTGAAGGGTGTGATGAAACAATTCTGCTTTTTCAAACTACCGGTGCCTTGTTCTCATGGTCGACGGGGAAACCAAGAAGAAGAATCAGCACTGGTAGAGACATAAAGGGTTCCTTGTTATGGCTGCACATTTGTTGTGTTGTGGCGATTTCTTGTGAGTACATTTATATTTCATGAATTCTGATACATCTATCTTTAACGTTGGTTATTCTTTATAGTAAAGGCAAACCATAACAAATTGAGAGCTAAAGATTTAAGCTTAGATCAGAGAAATGATCGGTTCATATAAAAAAAATTGTCTAAAAACTTGAGGTAGTACAATACTGTTACACTGCCTTACAAAAGCATTTATACCCATTTAACTTCATCACGTTTTATCACAACGCAAACTCTAACTTGTATTCCGTACACTGTATTCTCTAAAAGACTAACCCAAAGTTGCGTATAATTCTAAAGTAGAACCACCTTTCGAGACAGTTCTACGTATTTTTTGGTACGCCTGTACCAGATTTGCACATCTACTGTTGAAGCAAACATTGTTGCTCACAATTCCTTTACTTTAGGTCTGGATTTTAACCGAGCCCCTCTTACATGAATATGCTCTGTTCTAAGTAACTTCATTGTGCTGCTGGCTGTACATTTAAGGTTAATGTTCATGTTTTTACAGCCTCTAACGCGTTTTCTTCCAGGGTTGCCACTGTTTAGCTCCTTCAGTCTTCCCATCAAGTCTTACTAACTTCCTTGTCCCTGCTAAAGAACAGCATGATGCAGCCAACACCGTGTTACACCAAAGGAATGGTGTGCACTGTGTTAGATTATAGTTCCTGTGTGCCGTTTACCTTTCACTTCGCAATTACGCACAAATCTTCTGTCACAAAAAAACCATCTCCTTAAAATACACTGACGGTTGTGGTTTTAACGCGACAATAGGGAAAAAAAGAAAAGAAAGAGATCAAGGGCAATGCTTTTGCAAGGCGCTGCGTGTCTAGTTGGAGATAAGATTTGAAGTTCAACTTTTAAATCTCTACATTAAGTACCAGTGACATTAAAGAAATGCTCACGTTCATTCATGGATTCATATTACTGAGACTGGGGCATGGGTAACTATTAGTAATATTCATATTACTAGGTTAAAAAAAAAAATTCATGCAATATTATAACTGTGCCTCTCCTTAAATGCAAACTGATTAGAAATTCGATCTGTGTAAAGTAACTGATGGTGAAGTTTGGTTAGGATTGAAGAAGTGTATAATAGAACTTTTTCAGCTTTAAAAAGAACGGTTTCTACTCGTCACCTTTAGGTGTCATCCATCAGTGATGCTGGTGCAATGAGATAATGTGAAAAAGAAAAGAAAAATCCCTAGGTTTGTGGAATTTTTAACTAGACAGCATCTCCGAGTTCTGTGCATACTACAAATCTGAATTGTATGAATTCAAGTCTTCACATCAAACCAAACCTACCTGACCGACTGCAGCCCAATAAGACAGCAGATTTCACTCCTCGGCATATCTCTGAATTTCAGGCCGATGCAGCCGCCTTTGAGTCTTTACTGTGCATTTCAAATACAAACGGCCCTCACTCAAAATTACACCGAGAATCCGAATATATCTAATACTGCCTTCCACCTGAACATGTGCTCTCAGTTGATAAGTGACAGCCTCATGTGTTCTTCCTCCTCTCATCATGCAAACTCCAGAATGTTTTTTTTTTTTTTTCTAGCTTCAGATTGTATCTCAGCTACTGTCTGTAACCTTTAGCGCTCCCAACACATCATTGCTAACATACACTATGCATGACTCGATGTAGATTTGCCATTCCAACAGCCTCCACCTAATGTGATTTTGCACTAATACTAACATAGTCTTTATAAACATGTCCATCAACCGATTTTTGAATTTGTTAGATTTTATGATTGAATATCTTTACTTCCATCTTTGTGTGTTTTGTATACAGTAATGAAGAATTAGGACTAATTACATACTGTTTCTTTAAGCAGTTGCTTTGCAGAAGCAGAAGTGCCTTTTTTTTTTTTTACCAAGTTGATATCTGAATGCCTGTATTCATGCTGCGAAATCAGGAGTAAAAATGGTTTTGTATGCATTTTACCTTTCTTACTGATGTTGTTCTGTAGGCAGACAGATTTGCTGTCTTTTAAAAACAAAATCTGAAATAGAGCAAGATGTGTTAAAGTGTGCTTACTACACACCTAAAAACCGTACTGTATACTGAAAGCCATATTCATATTAACCAGCATGTTGCACTGTTAACATTTTATTCTTGAAACCACTTTATCACTATATATTTTTTGTTAAATCATACATCTGTAGTTTTGTTTCACAGCTGAACTAAAACATGCTCATAATTTTCACCATAAACTTTTGCTAATGTTTGAAATAGAATGTTCTGTTGTATATTTGTTGAGTATGTATGAAGTAATATAAAAGGTGAAGGGTTATTTTCAAGTACTCTCGTAGATATTCTGTCAAATGCACCTTTGTCTACTCTGATTCCAAAACCAAATAACTAAAGACATGATAAAATGGTACAACAGGAGAGGAGTTTTGGTTCTGTTTGTTGTGTTCTGTAATGAGGAAGAAATGAAGCATCCATACTAATCTGTGCTCTAACCCCTCCTTTCCACCGGACGCGTAAGCAGCACGTTAGAGTTGAAAATGTTCCTAGTTGGAAAACAAGTCAGAATTCCAAGTGAGAAACTTGAAGGTTTCTCACCGGCTCCAGTGTCAAAATCCAATAGGGCTGCTTTACAACAATGTGAAAGGACAGTAATGTCCAACCTATTTATACTTCTTTGTGTTTGCATCTTTTTATGCTTTTCACACTCATAAATACAGTACATGCGCAATCTCTATTGTTGAACATGTTCCTTTAGTGGTTGAATGCAGTTAACAGAAGGATATACATAGCTATTAGCTTCTATTAGTAGTAATAGTACTCAGGTAGGCTGTGGCGTTGCAACGATGCTCAATTGGTACTAAGGGGCCCAAAGTGTGCCAAGAAAATTTCCGCCACACCATTACAGCAACAGCCTGAACCGTTGATACAAGGCAGGATGGATCCATGCTTTCATGTTGTTAACGCCAAATTCTGACCCTACGATCCGTGTGTCGCAGCAGAAATCGAGACTCAGACCAGGCAACATTTTTCCAATCTTCTATTGTCCCATTTTGGTGAGCCTGTGCGAATTGTAGCCTCTGTTTCCTGTTCTTAGCTGACAGGAGTGGCACCCAGTGTGGTCTTCTACTGCTGTAGCCCATCTTCCTCAAGATTTGACGTGTTGTGAATTCAGAGATGGTCTTCTGCATACCTTGGTTGTAATGTGTGGTTATTTGAGTTACTGTTGCCTTTCTATCAACTCGAACCAGTCTGGCCATTCTCCTCTGGCATCAAGGCATTTTCGCCCACAGAACTGCTGCTCACTGGATATTTTCCCTTTTTCGGACCATTCTCTGTAAACCCTAGAGATGGTTGTGCGTGAAAATTCCAGTAGATCAGCAGTTTCGGAAATACTCAGACCAGCTCGTCTGGCACCAACAACCATGCCACGTTCAAAGTCACTTAAATCACCTTTTTTCTCCATTCTGATGCTCGGTTTGAACTGCAGCAGATCGTCTTGACCATGTCTACATGCCTAAATGCATTGAGTTGACCGCCATATGATTGGCTGATTAGAAAGTTGCGTTAACGAGAGTTGGACAGGTGTGCCTAATAAAGTGGCCAGTCAGTGTACAGTCCTGTTCAAAAGTTTAAGACCACTTGAAAAAATGGCAAACATTCATATCTTGCATGGTTGGATCTTATCAAGGTTCCAAGTAGAGCTTTAACATGCAACAAGATGGTCAGGTTTTTGAACTGCTTAAGCAGGGTCTCTCCTGGCGCGCCATCGCTGCTGAGGTACGACACAGTAAGACAGTCATTTGGAATTTCTTAAATGATCCTGACGGTTATGGAACAAAAGGTCAAGTGAAAGACCAAAACAAATTTCACCAGCACTGAGCTGGAGGATCCAACTGGCTGTCCGTCAAGACACTGGACGATCCTCGACCCAAATGAAGGCCGTTACTGGTGCTGACTGCAGCCCCGTAACCATCAGACGGCATCTGAGACTGGTGGGGTTCAAAAACAAAAAATGTCTTCAAAGGCCTTGTTTCCTTGAACGCCACAGAACTGACCTTTTTGGACTGTGCAAGAATGCGCCAGACATGGGACATTGAGAAGTGGAAGAAAGTTTTATTCTCAAATGAGGAAAAAATGTAACCTTGATGGTCCTGTTGGTTTCTAACGTTACTGGCATGACAAGCAGATCCCACCTGAGATGTTTTCCACGCGCCATAATGGTCTGGGGTTCTTTTTCCTTCAGTGGAGCATCAGGGGATACAGGGGCATCAAATGGTCGCCGGCTATGTCCAGCTGTTGCAGAGAGCATCCCTCATGACTGAGAGCCCTCATCTACGTCATAACGACTGTCTTTTTGTTAAAAACAGGACAACGCCTGCAGTACAAATGACTTCTTCCAGAAGAATAACATCACTCTTGGACCATCCTGTGTTTTCCCCAGATGTAAATCAAATTGAGAACATTTGGGGATGGATAGCAAGGAAAGTTTAGAAAAATGGACAACAGTTCCAGACAGTAGATGCCCTGCGTGCGGCCATCTTCGCCACCAGGAGAAATGTTTCCACTCACCTAATGGAAACGCTTTTGCATCAAGCGTGCCACAACAAATTTTTGAAGTGATCAACAATAACGGTGAAGCTAGTCATTACTAAGTTCATGTTAGGAACATTGATTTTTGTTTGGGGGGAGTTACTGTTTTTTTTTTTTTTTTGGAGGCAGGGTACGAAACCTTTGATCAGCTGTAGAACAGCCTGTTTAAGCGTTCAAGCGCTCAAAAAATGTTTTCTTTCACTCCCATTTCTTCTTGTTGCATATTGAATCTCTACTTGGAACCTTGTTAAGATCCAACCATACAAAATATAACTTTTTTGTTGCCATTTTTCAAGTGGTCAGTTTAAAAATAACACATGGTTGATCAAAGGGCTGCACAATATGTAAAACTCTATAAAGAGACAAAGACGATTTAAGCACGTCCACCAAGGGAGCTTAGGTGGAGCTGATGGGCCACAAGAGAAAAAGCTTGATCCCCTCTCAATTGATTTAGGAATCACCAGCAGCATCTGGTCAGCTGACCTGAGAGAATGAGATGGGGCATAAAAAGCAAGTAAGGGAACTTTAAAATTGAGCCTGAAATTATTTGGAATTAGGCAAACACCAAAATGATATGCTTATGTTTCTTTATACCTGGTTTAAAAAAAAATCATGCTAATGCATTTTGGACTAAGTGAAAGCATAATACAGTGACTTGGCTAATTCCTATTCAAATAAAGTAGAAGAAGAAGAAGGTTATAAAAGCATGGATTACTGATTCCAAGTGACAGCTAGAAAGGAGAGGTTTAATCTCTGATAGACGCCTGGGATGAATAAAGAATTATTTTTACCACACCAACAATGACTTTATCAAAGCTAAACTTAAGAGCAGAGTCTGTTTTCACACCTTGTGATAACAGACTTTAAATCGAGTGGTGTGGGGGGGTCAGAGTGGAGAGATCCACACAAGGGGCGCTGATGGAACATTTGGGACTAAATAAAAAGCACTTTGGTTTAACATTCATTAAATTAAAAAAAAAATGAAGAGCCATCCACAACTTGATATCACTGCAACAGTCAAGAAGGGTCTGAATAGAGTGAGAATCAGACTGCTTGAGGAGGAAAAGATTAAACACTCATTGGCATATAAATGCAATGGAACCCCACATTTATGCAGGATGCTTCCCAGTGGCTAAAGGTAAAGAAAAAAAAAAAAAGAGGCCCACAAATAGAGCCTTGTGGCACAATTCCCATGACAGGTCAGCACTGGAAGGGTTAGAGCGGTAGTTCCTCATACTAAAACCTCTGTAAGAAAGATAGTGCTTAATTCACTGCAGAGCTGAGCCTCTGATTTCCACCAATTGCTCCAGTCATGAATTCAGGGTATCAGAATTTTATGTAATATTCAAATTTTCTGTGACACTAAATTTAGGGTTTTTGTTGGCTCTAAGTCTAACTCATAAGTAACACAATTAAACGTTTGAAACATAACACTCTGTTAGTAATGGTAGTAATTTATACAGCATATCATTTAAACTTTTTGAACTGAATTAATATGCTTTCGTTCCTCTGTTCTATATTATGAATTAAGTCAAAAAGGCAAAGAAAAGAGGGGACATGGCCCTTTAAATTGTTGTAGCGCTGGCATGCGCAGTAGAGTATCCGTGTCATTCTTGACTACGTACACTCTGTGAGAACGTAAGTTTGGATTGGCTACAGATGCGGAAACCACTCCATACAGCTTCGCTTTATCTCAAAGAATATATGACTTTTTGTTGTTGTTGAAAATTTACTGTAACAAGGCAACGTTATTCAGGTCATTCTGTAAAACTGAACAATTATTTATTCATTTGAAGCGGAAAAATTACCGTTTTCGGCCCGTGTTTCTGAGCTGTCAGCTGTTTGTTTCGCTTCGTCCGTTTTGGCAGCTGGTCGGAGTTCATTATGGACGCTGAGGGCTCGGTGTCGGAGGAGTCCGGCAGGAGACGGAGGGTGCACGGCATGCTGAAGCTTTATTACGGGCTGAACGAGGAGGGTAAGATCCCGGAGCAGCAGCAGTCCGTGGATCCCTGCGACATCAACGGGCCGCATTTTGACCCAGAGCTCTACCTCAACAAGGTGCTGTTATTATTATTATTATTTTATTTTTTTAGCTTCTAGTATCTCACAGGAGTCCGATAGTCACGAGTGGCTGAAGTCACTCGTGTGCTTTACTCCACTTCATGTGTACAGTTAAATACGTAGGATGTCTTTGGTTTATTGTTGTGGTTGTGTTTACTTGTTTTCATTGCTAAACTTGCAAATAGTGTGCGTAGCTGTCCTCCAGGTGGCTCTAAGTCTCCACCAATAAACACTAAGGTATGATTTTATGTGGCCTATAAAAAGGATGGCTATTATGTGCATTCTGTTTCTTAAAAACAGCTCAGAAGAGAGTGCTCCCTCGGTGAGCTGATGGACCATGAGACCTGCATGGTGAAGCAGATCCGCTCTCTGGATAGTGACATGCAGACCCTGGTCTATGAAAACTATAACAAGTTCATATCTGCTACAGGTAAAGGCATATTTTTTGTCACGATACAACCAAAAACTTCGACATAATTTCACTGGGATTTTATGTAATAGAGCAACACAAAGCAGTGCATCATTGTAATGTGGAAGGAAAATCTTACAAGGTTTCGTTTCAAGCCATATTCTCAGTTTGCTCGAGACCTAGACTTTGATTAGGCCGCTCAAACACATGAATAAGTTTTCGTCTAAACCCTTGAGTCTTTGCTCTACAAGCTTTACAAGTACAGCTACAAAACAAAACTAGAATATCGTAAAAAAACAATACATTTTGTCAGTCATTTAGAAAGTAAAACTCGGATATTCTGTTGATTGATCACAAATTGAGTTATATTTCAAGTGTTTATTTCTTGTAACTTTGATTATTATAGCTTACAGATAATGGAAACCCAGAAAACTGGAATGTTGTGAAAACATTTTAATATTTAAAACTTCTGATGTCTCACCTCTTTGAGCTAACTCCAAACAGCAGCAAAAGTTTCCTGAGCCTGATCAGTAGGACACAATCATGTAGAAGACTGCTTGACTGGACAGTTGTCCAGAAGCCGCAAAAGGTCATTCCTAAAGAAGCCAGTTGTTCAGATTGCTATATCCAACCATATTCATAGAAAGTTGAGTTTCTCAGTGGTCCCAGAGTCTAAAGGAAGAGTGGAGAGGCACAGAATCCACGTTACTGGAAGTCCAGTGTGATGTTTCTACAGTAAGTGATGATTTGGGGAGCCATATCATTTGCTGATGTTGGCTCCAGTGGTTTTCTGAACTCTACAGTCAACTCAGCCATCTACCAGAAAATCTTTATGCTTCCGTCTGCTGACGAGCTTTATGAAGATGTTGATTTTATTTTCCAGCCAGGCTTGATACCAGAAGCTGCTTAAATGACCGTAGGGTTACTGTGCTTGATAGACCATCAAACTGGTCTGATCTTCAACCCCAAAGAGAATCTATAGCGTATTGACACCACACCCTACAATTCAGGTGACCTGAAGATCACTGTCAAAGAAACATGGGCTTCCATTCCACCTCAGCAAAACCACAGGCTGATCGCCTCCGTGTCACACCGCGTGGATGCAGTAATTCATGCAAAATGAGCCCCAACCAGGTGTTGAGTGCATAGAAATAAACAAAACTTTCTGATGTTTCTGTTTAAAATATTCTATTTTTTTATAGATGTTTTTTTTTTCCTGTAATCTTCAAATTTTTGATATGCATAATCTTCTATATTATCTGTAAACCATAATCATCAAAATTACAGTAAATAAAGGCTTGACATTTTTAATTCTATATGTATTTAAACTACATATGAGTTTCATTCTCTGAAATGAAGAACAATAAACATTGAGATTGTTCACGACGTTTTAATTTTCCTTCCACTTTACAATCATGTGCTACGTTGTGTTCAGGTTGAAGTTTGCCGTTGTAATATGAGACAATTTGTAAAGATTTAAGGAGTATGAATACCTTTTGCAAAGCATGGAGGTGAGGTATTTCTTTTTTCCTGTTTCATTAGACACTATAAGAAAAATGAAGAATGATTTCAAAAAGATGGAGGACGAAATGGATTGCCTGTCTGCGAACATGGCTGCGATCACCGACTTTAGCGCTTGTATCAGCGGCACGCTTCAGGACCAGCATGCACAGATAACAAAACTCTCAGGTAGGATCCACATTTTTTTTGTGTGATTACTTTTTTGTTTGATTACGTTTAGGAGGATTGTTTTCTTAGTTATTTGCCTCATTATGTTTCATGTCAGGTGTCCACACTCTACTGAGGAAGCTTCAGTTTCTGTTTGAGATGCCTGCTAGACTAAATAAGTGTCTGGAGCTGCAGGCCTATGCTCAGGCAGTGAGCTCCCACCGGCGTGCTCGCTGTGTGCTGCAGCAGTACAGCCAGCTGCCGTCGTTCAAGGGGATTCAGGACGACTGTAACGTAATCATGGAGAAGCTGGCGCAGGAGCTTCGACAGAAGTTCAGGTGGGAGTCTTTCAATGTTTAGGGGATGCCCCTATGAAGGAAAGATGACACAAGTGTCTCATTCACAATCACTAATTAGTTGGGGTGTAACAATACATGTATTCGGACTTTTTGGTGCCGCCCTGTTGATTCGTTCCGCAGCGCAACTTTAAAAAATGACACCAAAACAAAACTGAAAGGACTCCCAGCTATTACTAAACTCTATTTGGGAACATTAATGGTTTCTCATGCAGCTACAGTAGAAAAAGAAAGATGGACCAAACCAGAACTTTGTCAGCAAACCCATTTTTCAACAGCAAAAAGGTCCATAACACTCTGCACTGAACTGAATGACTCACCTGAAACAATGTCAAGCTAAATGTGAACATCACTGATACTAGAGAAAAACCAGCTGACATCCACATGGCTACCAGTAGCATCCAATCAGCCCAAACTCCTTATTTTGTAGAAAACACAAGTCGGTGGAATCCCCGTTGATGAGAAAGGATTTTCCCAACAGCTGCCAGTGCTACATTCAAGTAGATCTAGGAGACTAGGCTGTCGAAATATCAACACAACTCCAAACGGATTTAAGCATGTTTTATTCTCAAGTATGGGCAAAGTATTATTTAAACATTTCTAAATATTAACACAGACTGTTTTTCAAATGTTTATATTGTTTTCTACTCGGGGTATGTCTGCTTGCACTATTTTATTTATTTCTTAAAAATCTAATCAAATCTCAAGTCAGTTCTTTACTCTCCAATTATTTTAAGTTCTAGAACATGATCAAATCAAATACATTTTGGGAATTGAAAGGAAGGAATTCAGGAAAAAAGGTTCTTTGTTTCATTTTGACCAAAACAAAATAAAAAAAGTCATATACACATTTGTATTTATTTTACTGTTTTTACTCAATTAAAGTGTACCGAAAATGTACTGAAGCTTGATTTTTTTTTTTCTCTTGTGTGTTCTGTTACACCCCTACTAATTAGACAAAATGTATATTCACCCACTTTTCATTCAAGCTTACTCAGCTTGAGTTGTTTTGTAAGGAAGAAAGCGCGAGTTTATTGGTGTGCTAAGTCGGTAGATATGTTGTGGCGTTGAATCAGTGGGGCTGAAGACAAATGCCTTGGTAAAAACTCTAATAAAAATAATGTATCTTCTTTCTTTCGCTTTGCAGTTATCCACTGCTTTGTTTCGATCTGTATCGTGACACCCCTTTAAGCTGTGTTATTACAAAGCGAGGAAGAGTGGAATGAATGTATTGGCTCTTTTTAACAGTATTTTTTTTTTTTGCGTTTATAGAGACGGTGGGACAAGCGCCAAAGACCTGTCGGAGTGTGTGAAGCTCCTATTGCAGCTGGATGAGCCAGCAGAGGAGCTCTGTGATAAGTTCCTGAGCCATGCACGCTCTCGACTGGAGCTGGACCTTCAGGGATTGGAAGCAGAGATCAAACCGTACCCGCCGACCTCAGCTGGGAAAGAGGCGGCCGCGCGCAGGTCATCGTCTACTACGGCCGCAGGATCTCCGAGCGGTAACTCTTCTAAGGCGCTGTCTCTGCCTTCTCCCACCCCAAACACCGACATTCTCGAATTCATAGACAGGGGCTGCAATGAGTTTGTTAGCAGTTTATGTTTAGTGATTACTTCCTATCAAGAATTGTTTATCAACCACGCTCAGACAGGTGAACTAGCCTCACAGAATATTCCTCAGATGGCAAGTGGTAAGTTGCAGGCCTTTGTGGATGACCTGGCGGCTCGTTATTTCATGCTTGTGGAGAGGAGGATACAAGAAGAGAAAGGCGTCAGCGATAATTCCCTCCTGGTCCGCGCGCTCGACCGCTTCCACCGCAGACTTCAGGCGGTGACTAAGCTGCTGCCGGGCTCCACCGTTCCAAACCAGGGGACAAAAATCGTGATAAGAGCAGCGACGGAGCGAGTGAAGCAGTACCTCTCTGCGCTGCAGAGCTTCTACATGGACAGCCTAACAGATGTGAGGCAGGCCCTTGCAACGCCTCGACTCTCTGTGGCCGGGGGCTCTGTGGCTGGAGGCGGAGCTCATCTAGGAGGACCCGCTTCCAGCAGAGATGCTCCCAATAGTCTTCCAGAGCTTCTCTCCTCCCTGTCAGCTGCTATTCTCAACCAAATTAAGTCGGTGCTAGCATCAGTGCATCTCTTCACCGCCAAGGACATTACTTTCTCCAACAAGCCTTACTTCAAGGTGAATTTCCTTTTTTTTTTTTTCTTTTATAAAGGTAAGGTAGGGAAAATTAAGTTTTTAATGAAAGCGATTGTTCTCTGTATCATCCTCATAGGGGGAGTTCTGTAGCCAGGGTGTCCGTGAGAACCTGGTGGTGAACTTCATCAGGTTTGTGTGCCAGTCTTCTCGACAGTTTTGCGAGAGCGCCGGAGACAAAGGAGGATCAACCCCCCCGGCTCTTTTGTTGTTGCTGTCCCGCCTCTGCTTGGACTTTGAGACCTCGACGATCTCCTACATACTCACACTCACAGATGAACAGTTTCTCGTCCAGGTATTAGAGACACCAAAAATACAGTGCAACAGAAAATCTGGACAAAATACATCGATGTATGTGGTTGTAACATGAGAAAATGTGAAACCGTTCAAGGGGTTAAATGCTGTGTAGAGAACACTTAAATGTAGCTTCAGGCTTGAAATGTTTTTTTTTTTTTTTTTTTTAAACAACTCTGTCGCCATGTTTTAGTGTTAATAGATCGGCCTTCTTTTTCAGCATCAAAATCCGATAACACCAGTCACCACATTATGTGGAGAAGCAAAAGAAGCAGCACAAAAACTCCTCAACCATTATGTCAAGGTATTTCACCATTCAAAAGAAAACGATACTGAGTGAAGAGGGCTACATATCCAAGACGACACATTTTGTCCTCGTTTTCTTTTTCTGTCCAGGTTCAGGGGCTGATCATCTCCCAGATGCTGAGAAAGAGCGTCGAAACCCGAGACTGGGTGAACACCATTGAGCCCAGGAACGTCCGAGCTGTGATGAAGAGAGTAGTGGAGGACACCACCTCGATTGACGTGCAGGTATCACTTTGAACAGCAGGCCGCATCGTATCGGCACCGCTCCTTTCGGATTATGACCTACGACCGTCCCGCACAATAGGTGGGGCTGTTGTATGAAGAAGGTGTGAGGAAGGCACACAGCAGCGACTCAAGCAAGAGGACCTTTTCTGTCTACAGCAGCTCCAGGCAGCAACCCCGTTATGCAGCCAGCTACACTCCGAGGTAAAGTGACTGCAGACACACAGATCTGTAGTACAGCAGTTGCCGTTTGTAAATCTTGTAAATCTAAGTCAAATTCTATGTTAAACCTTTTTTAGCTGTGCTGTTTAAGGGTTAAAAATACAGATCAGAGGTAGAGAATGCTGACTGGCATTGCGTAGTGTTGGTTGTTTCATGTCTAACTCTTTGTGGCACCACATGAAGCCGTCGGCCATGTGACGGTTTGTACCGACAATGTGTTGATTATTACATGCTCTGAAATCAGATGATTTTATACAACCTACTCGTAATCTACCGTAAGGGAAAGTCGTTATGTGACAGTAAGTAATATTTATCAGCACAAAGTTCCTCAGAGTTATTTTGTTTTGATCAGGAGCCATATTTCGTAGGAGTAAACTGACTCCAGTGAGGATCGGAGCCAAAATAAATAGATACATAGTGTTAGACAATGTTTTCAGATTGTTGTGTCCAATTGAACTGCACAGTATTTTAACATTTTTCTGACCATTTATCTCCTTAAATGATAATCCTTAACTGCAATGCAAAATAAAAGTTATGCGCCTTTGCTTAAGCACATGGATATGAAGGGAGAAAATGGTAAAGGGATGAAATAGCAATGCGTCTGTATAAAATTGGGGTAGAAATGGGTGAAATGGCAAACTGAACCAGATCCTATTCAGAAACAAGGACTGTTGTTTAAAACTGTGCATTTAAATTGGATTTGTGATATTAAGACTAGTTAGCAGCGATTATGAGATAAACAGGTATTTGTGTAGATACTATGTGAAAGAAACCAACAAAAGTAGGGTCAGATTCAGACATTTACTGGAAGAGACATTGTTTAGTAAATAAATGACCCAACATTGGTTGTATGGCCATGGATAGCCAAACCAGTTCTACAACCAGTAAAGGTTGAGTTCTGGTCAAACACTAGAACATTTGGATGGAAAAGAGTCTTTAAAATGAAGACTCTACTTAATCTCTTTTACTCTGAAGTGTTTTGTTGTGTAGTTTATGATGTATATAAACAATGTTTTTTTTTTTTTACCTTCTGTGAACCTGCAGTGCTCCCATGGATACCAATCTGCTGAGCAACATACACAAGCTGTTTTCTGAAAGGATTGACATCTTTAGCTCAGTGGAGTTCAACAAGGTCAGTGATAATCTTCAGGCAGATACATACAGTGGCTTGCAAAACAATTCGGCCCCCTTGAACTTTTCCACATTTTGTCACATTACAGCCACAAACATGAATCAATTTTATAGGAATTCCACGTGAAAGACCAATACAAAGTGGTGTACACGTGAGAAATGGAACGAAAATCATGAGACATGATTCCAAACATTTTTTACAAATAACTGAAAAGTGGGGTGTGCGTAATTATTCAGCCCCCTGAGTCAATACTTTGTAGAACCACCTTTTGCTGCAATTCCAGCTGCCAGTCTTTTAGGGTATGTCTCTACCAGCTTTGCACATCTAGAGACTGAAATTCTTGCCCATTCTTCTTTGCAAAACAGCTCCAGCTCAGTCAGATTAGATGGACAGCGTTTGTGAAAGGCAGTTTTCAGATCTTGCCACAGATTCTCGATTGGATTTAGATCTGGACTTTGACTGGGCCATTCTAACACATGGATATGTTTTGTTTTAAACCATTCCATTGTTGCCCTGGCTTTATGTTTAGGGTCGTTGTCCTGCTGGAAGGTAAACCTCCGCACCAGTCTCAAGTCTTTTACAGACTCCAAGAGGTTTTCTTCCAAGATTGCCCTGTATTTGGCTCCATCCATCTTCCCATCAACTCACATTCTTCCACATGTTTGCTGTGTCCCCCACATGGCTTGTGGCAAACTGCAAACGGGACTTCTTATGGTTTTCCTTTAACAATGGCTTTCTTCTTGCCACTCTTCCATAAAGGCCAACTTTGTGCAGTGCACGACTAATAGTTGTCCTATGGACAGATTCCCCCACCTGAGCTGTAGATCTCTGCAGCTCGTCCAGAGTCACCATGGGCCTCTTGGCTGCATTTCTGATCAGCGCTCTCCTTGTTCGGCCTGTGAGTTTAGGTGGACGGCCTTGTCTTGGTAGGTTTACAGTTGTGCCATACTCCTTCCATTTCTGAATGATCACTTGAACAGTGCTCCGTGGGATGTTCAAGGCTTGGGAAATCTTTTTGTAGCCTAAGCCTGCTTTAAATTTCTCAATAACTTTATCCCTGACCTGTCTGGTGTGTTCTTTGGACTTCATTGTGTTGTTGCTCCCAACATTCCCTTAGACAACCTCTGAGGCCGTCACAGGGCAGCTGTATTTGTACTGACATTAGATTACACACAGGTGCACTCTATATAGTCATTAGCACTCATCAGGCAATGTCTATGGGCAACTGACTGCACTCAGACCAAAGGGGGCTGAATAATTACACACACCCCACTTTTCAGTTATTTATTTGTAAAAAATGTTTGGAATCATGTATGATTTTCGTTTCACTTCTCACGTGTACAACACTTTGTATTGGTCTTTCACATGGAATTCCAATAAAATTGATGAATTTTTGTGGCTGTAATGTGACAAAATGTGGAAAAGTTCAAGGGGGCCGAATACTTTTGCAAGCCACTGTAAATTTGTTTGAATTGGTCTTAGAAGCTGCACACTAGCGGCACATTATACAAGCAGAACAAGATTTGGGACCTGAAGACCGTCTGTGGATTGGAGCATGCTCAATAAAGGCTGCTGGGCTTCTATCTGTGGCTAGATTTACAAGTGGACTTCTGAGATTCTGGAGGCGTGGACGTGGGCACAGTTTAATATGCTAATGTTCCTCCTCTGTTTCCTCCCTCACATCATTTTCTACTCATTTAGGAAAGAAAACAACAGCTGAGCACGGATTCTTCTTTCAATGATGCAATAGGTTGCGATACTATGAGTAGGACTATATATTGTGATCTTTAAAACAGAATTTAACTGTAGAAAAACTGTCCCAGCATTCTAAACACTCCAACCTGTTTCATACTTTAACACGTCCAGTTTTATTAATAGATCTAGTTGATCCACTGGAACGAAGAAGGTGAAAACAGCCACAAACTACCAGTCATACTTTTAATTTGACTACAAAAATTGTCATTAGTGGTTCCATTCAAATTCTAAAAATAAAAATTGATACATTGCTTTTGAATATCGATACAATATTCTGACATAAAATATTGCGATATATCGGCGTATCGATATTTTCTCACATCCCTATGTTCATCATATCCCACCTCCCACTTTCTGCCATAAACGGTCAATGCAAAGTCACTAGTGTATATTTTTCATAGACTTAAGCACGCTGATATGGGGTGTTTTCACAGGTAACCGTGGCAACCGAAAGGCGGAGAACGCACAATTTCACAGAGACTGAAATCGATGTGTTTATGGGTCACTTGGAAGCATGGAAAAAACATTTGCCACAGCCAGAATGTGCTGCAGGTGTACCGGGCCCAGTTCAGCACATAGATCCAATAGGACTGCTTTAGGGACTCCAAATCGGCTGATTTAGATGGGCCAGGAAATCTCTATATCATAAACATTAAGTTGGAACAATAAGCTTGTCATTTTACCCCAGATTCATTCACTAAACAGAGAATATACACTTAATTCCTAATTACATAACAATTTTCCACCACAGCAGCATTATGCAGAAGTGTCACTGCAGTAGGCTATTTATATTTTGTATTTCACACAATTAAGGCACCCATAAGTACAATTGCTGCATAATCTGAAGACATTCATATGAACATACTGTGATATAATTCTTAAATGCAACATTTTCATTCCGATTCTCATTTGAATTCTCAGTTCAGAGACGGGGGTGGGGGCTGACTGTTGGTTGTGTGTTCGTGTATGCACAAACTTCTACAAGTCTGAAAATGTGGCTTAAATTCACATTTTTGCCATCTCACCGGCTGCACTGCCAGTGTCTCCCATGTCCAAAATGTGCGTAAGCGAGGTGCTTAGTGTGCTTAAAGTTGCGCACATTTTTCCTATCACTTTTTTTTCCTATAGATCCCAAACCTGGCGTAGAAAGTAACAGTTTTCAGGCCCCGTTTTGTGCGTGAGCAAGCTTTAGAAATGAGATCCCTGTATTTTAGAAGTTATCCATGAATTTCAACAAGGCTTGGAGTTTGGAACCATTCCAGAAGCATAAATTTAGTCGGATTTATCTATTCCATAACTAAGTTTGAGATATGTTTGAGACCATCGTCCTGTTGGATTGCTCACCTGTGGCCAGGTTTCAACCAATCGGACCAAAACGATCTCTCTCGGATGAAATGAAATGGGCTAGGACAGTGGTGCTTAGCCCTGGTCTTCATGGCCCACTTTCCTGTTTGTGTTGGACGTTTCCCTTTTTCAACATGATTTAAATAAATCGATGATTAACAGGGTTTTGATGCCCTGCTGAGGATGTGAGGCAATCAATTTGTGTGCGGGAGCAGGTATAAGTATAAAGCATGTAGGACAGGGGCCTTGTTGACCAGGCTACATGATCATTCGATTAGGATGTCTAAGAACATCTCCAGGCTCAAGCCTATTCTAAACCGGAAGACTCTGGAACAGCAAATCTCTGTCCAGATTCATCAGCACAGGCTGAGAGGAGACTGACTAGGAAGGAAAACTTGCCGTCAAATCAGCATCAGCCTCATTTCCGATTTGAAATATGCAGCTGCTCACATGGACAAGGCTGATGCCTTATGTTTTAAATGTGATGATCTGACGAGACAAAACTGAGCTGTTTGGCCACAATCACAGGAACGTTTGGAGAAATCCTGAAGATGCTTTTAAACCCAAGAACACTTCGGCAACTTTCAAGCATGGTGGTGGCAGCATTTGCTGTGGGTTTGTTTTGGCTGTCTGTGGTACAATGTAAACTTTATTAATGTAGCGCATTTACAAACAATAAGGTTCACCAAAAATAAAAGCCAAATAGAACATTTTAAAAACGTAACCAATTTTAACTGTATTTTCAGTTAGATTTACACTCATCATGTCCATGATGAGTTTTATGTAAACTTCTGACCGGCGCTGTGCTCTTCCTTCATTCCTTATCAGCCAATTGCTCGTCTGCTGGCTAATTTGAACATCTCCTCCAAATCCCTCTCCTCTTTCCCAGGTCTCCGTGATGACGGGAATCATCAAGATCAGCCTGAAGACGTTCCTGGAGTGTGTCCGCCTGCGCACCTTCGGCCGCTACGGCCTGCAGCAGATCCAAGTGGACTGCCACTACCTGCAGATGTACTTGTGGCGCTTCGTGTCGGACGAGAACCTCGTGCACTTCTTGTTGGACGAGATAGTGGGGAGCTCTGCCCACCGCTGCCTGGACCCCTCTCCAATGGAGCAGAGTGTTATTGAAGTGATCTGTGAGAGAGGTTAAGCGTACCTCAGCCACGTTTGTTTGTTCAAGATTGTTCGGCCATTTTTTAGGACCAGTTCAGTGAATGCTGTAAATGTGCTGTAGGCTCAAAAGAAAAGAAAAAGCAGAATCACCTATAACGCTAGTTTATTATTGACCTTGGAATTCTTGGCTGATGCTTTCCCAAATTACTGTTCGACTGCATCATACTGTTGTCTTTAATGCTAACTTCTCTTCTGTTAATAATTTATTATGACATCTAAGGGATTCTGTCTGAAAACATGATAAATGAACGCTCTTAGCACTCCCACCTTGAAGGTAATATGAATGTGAGTAGAAAATATGAATGACTAAAGAGGAAAGCTGTGTCCCGTGAAAGCTCATCTAATAATAAATCCATTCAGGGCTTATTTGTGGTTTGGTTTGTTGCTCTATTTCTGTGATCCTTATTTAACTGTAAAATTCTGCACACCTTTGTTACCCACCGGTCCGTTTTCTGTGCCCGTCTGCATTCGTAGGGAAGAAACTGGCTTTGAATGTATTGCCTGAATAAACGTGTAAATAAATACACCTGGGTTTCAAAGAATACGCTCTTCCTCACTAATAACGGGACATGATAGTTTAAATATGGAAGTTTATTTCATAAAGCTTCCCAAGTGTTATTTCACAACACGAACCGTCCGCTGACGACTCTTGCGCCTCCGCTGTCACCATCCGGTCAGCTTGCGTTGATTGGTCAAAACCACTCGTCTCCACCCTCTTCTGATGAGCACGTACAAACCCGATTGGCTGAGCGAAAGCTCCATGCCCGACGGGTCACGGTGTGGGCGGAGCCATTGTGCAGGCTGCGGTATGGACGGACAGGACAGCCTCTGACGTTCCACAGGCTCGCTCCTACAACCAACACTGGTAAGAGGATTCCTTTAGTGCATTACATGACAAATAGATCCTCACTGTTTATACTTTAACGTTCACATTATTTACACTGCAGCAGTCTAAATAGTGTTCACCTCAGATTTCTGTGTGGAAAGGTTGGACTGAGTGGATTCTTGGGCACTGATTGCACTTTGATCCCAGCTTGGTCTGCAATTTATGACATATATTACACTAACACAACACGCTTATTAAATATATTAATATATCTATATAGATATATGTATAGATCAAATAATTTCAGGATTAGGCTGTTTAATGATTTTCTTTTACCCTTGAAGATTTCATTACCGGTTCTATTATCTTCTGGTGTTTTTAGGGGAGCAGCTACATTTAGATTCCTATTCATTTTATGACTAGGCTTCATCTTGTTATAAAAAATAAAATAAAATAAAAGATTATTGCCTGAAAGTCAAAACACAATATTTTAGACAGCAATTATGGGATTTTGTTATAGACTATATACTTAAAAAGAATATAATATGAGCCATAAAATCTAAATGGCAGTTTGATAACAATCATATACTTGTATGGTTCCAGTCAGAAGTTTACATCCCCTCTTAGGAATGAATGTTACCAATTTGGGGCTGTTAATAGTGCTTTTAAACTATACAAAAGTTGTGCTGCAGTATTGATCATGGATTATCTCTCATCCACTTATTTTGACACTGTACACACTTAATAATAAATGTGTATAAATATCCATTAGCAAGAACAATCGCACGCTTTGCTGTAGCCATCAGAAAGCTTCTGGCATAATTCTGCCTGAACATTTGACTGCTCGTGTTATCAGGTGGAGGAGCATTCATCTGTATTGTTGTGCTTCCTTGAACAGACTTGGCTTTTAAGAACATGTATTTTTAATAAGGTTGAGTGTAGGGGTATTATGGAAGTTTTAGAGTTAGCCTGCTTGGTTTTTTTCTAAAATCAGTTTTGATGTGGGTTTGGGATCATTGTTCTTATCATCCAAACAGACATAAAGTTTTCCACATTGTTTAAAATGACAACTTCATGCCATTTGACGGAGACAGTTTGGGTCAGATGGCTGAAACTTGCAATTTGCTTCCAGATCCATGCCAGAAAATCAACAGGTCTAAGTTAACTCCACCAATTTTGAGACATAAAGTGGCCAGATGCAGTCAAAAGATTGTTGCTATAAAGGCGTGTGGTTTTACGTCATCTTGCTATGGGACATTTATCCAAATATGAATGCGAATGTATGTCTTGATTTGAGTCTGTAGATATAATTTTGGGACAATAAGGAAAGTTTATTATAAATTCAAACCTATGCAGTTGAGTCTTGCTTTTAAAATCTAGTAAAGGCGTATGGTCCAAATTCATTCCAACCTGAAAAAAAAGTGCATATTACAAAGCTTTTTAAAAAAAAAGTAACACCGTAACAATAAGTGGACGAAAATGTTTCTCCAGCACTATAGGTACATATAGTTGTAACTCAGGAAAAGGGGTACCAATATAATTAATGTTTTCTTTTATGTATTTGAACTGATCTCCTCAATCTGTGTCAATGTTTTAAACAGGAGGGCAGAAATGGGACCAAAGAAAGCTCTGAAGCACAAACAGTCACATGACACAGAAAGAGAGTTTGGAGGAACTCTGGGTAAGTTAAAGCCGTGCTGCAAAGCTAAATACAGTCGTATCATTGATGGCATGGTCATGTAAAAAAAAAAAAAATGAAGGCACTTTAGGAGAGACTGTGTTTTTCTAACATATTTGAGCATGTAGATTATTATCCTTTTAACAAATAAGGAATTCTTGGAATATGAAAAACAACAAAAAAGAAGAAAATACTTCTTTTAAAAAAATGTACTGCTATGTTTAATAAAAACATAATTTCTGGTGAGTAATAAATTAGGACACCACTTAGGACACCACTTTTATTTCTACCTGAAATGGCATATCACATCAGGAGCTTGGGATGAGAACATTGTTATTCAGCATTTTGAACGAGGTTTGCCTTGTTTAGAGATTTGAAGCGGTCTCGGATGAATCATCTAGAAGAGGAGGACATTCAAAAATACTGGAATTGTGCAGAAGTCTGGCTGATGAGACATACTTACTCTGACAGCAGAGCAGAAGACGCACAAAAAAATCTCCAATGATGTCCCACGGCAGACGATTGCCACAGCTGATATTAAAGTGCACAAGTTTAACTTCCACAGGAGGCTTTCAAGAAGGAATGCTTTGCTTGCTATGAAAAACAAGATGATCAGACTGAAGTTTGCCAGACATCAACCAGAACTTCTGGGTTATCCCAGATGTTGTTTTGACAGATTACTCTAAATCTCAATTATTTAGACGCTTGAACAGAGGACATGTTTTGAATAAATCAAATGCAGTTTCCAGGAAAAGAAGCTCATGCCACCTGTAAAAGCATGGAGCCAGAAGTATCATGGTTTGGTGGATACTTTGATATTTGCAAAACTGGCTAGCTCACCAACATAGAATCCGCCTTGAATCAGAGGGTTGTTGAGAGAAATGCGAAATAATCTTTTAACAAAAAGAAAGCTAAAGCAGAACTGGACCCTGCAACATGAAAATGACCTAGAATTTAAACCCACCAAGAAGTGGGCGAGAGTTAGGAAATACTTGTAAAGTGCCTTGAGATGACGTGTGTTATGAATTTGCACCATATTAATTAACTGAATTGAATTGACTTGGAAACGGACCGTACGAGCAAGAAACCCCCAAAACATCTCGTAGCTAAAAGTGAGGAGTGGAATATACTTCCCTCAGACTGATGTCAGAGACTGATAGACGGCTACAAGTGCTGTAAGCGTCAAACTTAAGCTGTGTCAGCCAAAGCGGGCAGGACTTGTTATTAGGGGATGGGGTGTCCCTTGGCTAGAAAACACTTACTCCTTGATACTTTTAGATGAATTGGCAAAACAAGGTTCATTCCTGCTGTCTTAGTTCAATTAATCTACTTTCTTTTCTAGAGATAAAACAATAAATAGACATTAATATGTGTGCACTGGACACGTCTTATACATTTTAAAGGAATTCAGCACATTCCCGCACTTCGAAACAAATGACAGAAACTCAAAGCTTTCCTGCCTAATTCCTTCTAAAAGTTGATTTATTAATGTATACTGAATCATACTCTAATGAATATATATACTAATGTGTATAATATGATCCTTCGAGACACTATGAAGAGAGTTGTTTTCTCACAGACATTGTTCACATCAAGTGTTTTTGTGTCCGTTGTAACTTTTTTGCTGGATCACAGAACTGTTGTCACCTTATAACTATAAGATACTGGACGACGATGTGATGTATTAACTGTTATTTCAGCGCCTGTTGGCGTACATGTATCCTGACACGAGAACACGCTTCACAACTTGGGACTCTGAACACACCAATGATGTTGTGTTTCCTGCTGTGTTTACTGAACGGAGCTCATCTGACACTGAAAGCAGTCTCCTGCCGTGCAGCTTGATTTGCTCATCGTAACAATATTTGAAATGTCTTTATTGCCCGGTATTACACATTTTTTCCCCATTTATTTCACGCACTTACAGTATGTACCTTGAATGTGTTTGGTCTTTTTTGGCGTTGTGTTGTCGGTCCCGATTTTGACTTGCTATCCTGTCATTTCATTCTTTACCCGCTGTTCCTTTAGGTGCCGTGTGCATTCCCATTTTTCTCCCACTGACCGTGCTCTTCCTGATTTGTGTAAGCCAATCACCTGAGGCCAGTGTACTCCAGTGGCCCCCTCGGCTCCCTTCCACTGAACAGCTGTGGGACCCTCTGGCTCCTATGCTTCTGCTGGGATGGATCGGGCTGCATGCCCTCTTCTACTTGATGCCATTAGGAAAGGTATGAAATATCCACAAGCTTGCTAATGCTCCATTTATAATACACAGAGCTTTGCAAAAGTATTCATACCTCCTGAATTTTCACAACTGCAAACCTATAAATACATGGAGGACCCAATAAATGAACAGGCTGGTTAGGGAGAGCATTATAGTCAAAGAAGTAGCCAAGAAGCCTGTGGTTACTCTGGAAGAGTGGGAAGAAGTACGCCTTTACTGAAACGGTGCTGTAAGATGTCCGGTTTAAAGCTTGTAAAAAGCCATGTATGGACACAGGAAACATGTGGAAGAAGTTGTTCTGGTCTGATAGAAGCAACAAAGTTGGCCTACATAGAAAAACTCAACAAACATGAACAAACCAGATCCATAAAAAAAAAAAAACATTGGATGATTATTGTTTACAAGGCACTTAATGACATAGTTCCAATATATTTAAGTATTTTTTTCTTAAAACAATTGAAAATTGTTCCTCTTTAAGATCATTTGATCGTCTGGTTTCCTCTTTTCCTCGTGTTGAAACAGAAATGGGAAAGAAAGCGTTTGGTTCCTCTGCACCTTCAGCTTGGAATATTTCACAATCTGACCTGAAACGTTCCACTTTGGTTGTGCTAAATCATTGCATGTTGCTCTGTCTCACAGTCACCAAAAATCACAAGTTGCACAGTGTCTCTTTTTTAAACCATTCATTTAAAAAAAATGTTTTATTACTTCATAAGTGAACATTTTATGTGTCTTGCTTTGTTTGTATTATTTATTTGTATATTTTATTCTAAATTGGGTTTTTTAGTTTTGTTTGTCTTGCCTGCATTATTTGTATATGACAGCTGTTGGCAATCACCCCTCAAAAGTAAGGTCTTGATCTCAATTGGTTTTTATCTGGTTAAAAAAAAGGAGGGGGAGTGGGGGGGGGGGGGTGAATACAATTCTTCAGATCATTTCTTGTCAAATATTTTGGACTCCCTGTAGCATTTTTCCTTGTACTTCCCAGTTATGGACCTCTTTGTTTAGGTCCATCACATAAAATCCCGGTAAAAAGACAATGAAATCAGTGGTTGTAAATGTGGCAAAGCATGAAAACGTTCAAGTGTTATGAACACTTTTGCAAGGCACTGCAATTATATTACACGAATAATCAATGATAAACCATTAAACTGTTTCATTATGGCATACTTTAGGATTGGGTAAGAATTATTACACATAAATACACCTTAATGTCATTTTTTATTATAATTCTGTATTTGTGTGTGTAATCATATTGAATGTTTTAAAATACGCCTTTGTTGTCATTTATTTTATTTTTTTTTGGTTTTTCTGTTTAGGACTGGGGCTGCACAGCGCCCCATGTGGCCATAAATAGTACTCACAGGATTCTAGACCTCGTCTAAAGTTTCTGTTGAGAATACATAATCAGTTACAATACATTAGCCTTTAAGATGCTGAACTTTAGAATAATAAACACACACAACAGATTTATTGTGTTCGGCCATTCATTGAGCTTTTGGCCATAATGTCATGTGTTGTCTTGATTCGCATGTCTGCATTTTTCAAAACTGTATATTGTGATCATTATTGTTTTGACACATCTATCAGCTCCTTGAAACATTATTGCATTGCTCTCAAGCATGATATTGTTAACCATATTGGTTTGACTGAGCTCATGATAATGCAGCACATCTTTACCAACATTCCCTCTCTAATATTAGCAATTTTTATCAATGAGCATATTTTTTTTGTTTGGTTTGGTAAAAAATTATCATGAGTGCTTTTCTGCATGCAGGTCTCTGAAGGATTAGTACTGAGGGACGGAACCCGCCTCAAGTATCCCATAAATGGTATTAATGGGCTTGGCTACACTGCTGATCAACACTTTTTAAATTAATCTGTTTGTCCAAATAAATAAATCGTTTTTTTTTTTGTTTATAGTACTGCAACGCCAGCTTTTAAATTCCACATATTTCTCTAAGTATTACACTTTGTTCATGTTTGCCTGTTTGAGCTAAAGTTGACTTTAGATAAACATACTCTATATGCTAACTTTTAGGTTTTTTTTTTTTTTAATGCGGCCCCCCCATCTGTTTGCTTATCTCTCTCCCCAGGGCTGTAACATTTCGTTTTGTTTGTTTTCCTCCCCGAGGTTTTCTCGACCTGTGCGTCAGCACCGTGTTGCTGATAGCCTTGCTGGCGCTCGAGGCTCCTCTTGGATATCTGTTTGAGCTGCTCGTGCCTCTGGCAGCGTCTGCCATAGCCGTGTCGTTCCTGTTCTCCATCTACCTCTACGTCTGCTCATTTTGGGCTCCCTCCCATGCTCTGGCCCTGGGGGGGGACACAGGTGAGGAAACGAGCTTTACAGCAAAAGGAAAGAAAAATCAACACGAAAGCACTGCGTAAACACGGCTGCTGGCTACGAGCTTTGCATTTGAATGCCTTTTTGTTGGATTGCAGGATTTTTGGTATTCCTGTGGGTAAATATCTAAGAGCCACTCTCTGCAGGAGCTTGCAGGCACCAGTCATCAGCTGAATTCTGCCTTTTAAGTGCGATGACCCTGCTGCGCCAGCCGCACTGTGTTCTTATGTATCTTCAGGCAATAAGCATCCCACAAAGACAGAAAACGGCAGTAATGTTATTCAGTTTCAGAGAGGATTAAATTCAGCAAATAAACAGAAAAATTAGCATGACTGTATCGGGTCTGTTTCTGCAGCCATGCTATGCAGTTAGGTAGGCATTACAACATTTATCCCTTCCTTAGCCATGTTAGCTGCATACCTCGTCCCACCCAGCTATATTTTGTTTAATGCTGGTGGAGAATGTGCAAAGTTAAACCGACTCTATAAATAATAATATTCACTCTGGTGTTAAAAAGTTCTACATACATACAGCCTATAGGCCGGTGTTTTTTTTTTAGCACACTGCCCTGCGTGTTTTAGCAGGGCACACCTGATTTCAGTTGATGCCTGATTAACAGGCTTTTGCTGAACTGGAATCATCTGAATCAGGTGCGTTTTAAAACAGGGAAACATTTAAAACATGCAGGGCAGTATGCCTTGAAGACAGAGTTGGGGAAACACTGGCCTATGCCTGTAAAATGTGAGCGTCTCAGCACAGTGACATGAGCATTCAGCTTTAAATCAGGAGTTTGGGAGGCGTTCTTTTGGACTTTTTAGAGTCGGAATTTTGACTAGAATGGCCCGATCCCGATGTCCTCAGCCAACCTTCAGATTCAAAATGGCTGCTGTCCATCTAAAGCGTTGCAAAAGGTTGCAGAATTAAACCGTTTATTTGCACTTCGGATAGGTGTTTCTACAGTATAAAGTGGGTACACACGGACATGTCCAGTCTCTTTTTATGAGCTTGTTCATTTACGGTATAGATGGAGAGAAATGTGCTGTTAGTTCTACATACTGCTGTTAAAGGTGAGCCTAATCACTGAGTACAACAATTAGCAAATCAGACTGGGCACAGACACCTGACGCCTCTGTGTCTGGCCCATACTGGCAACTGCTACTAGCGACTGTTTTGGACTGTTTTGAATTTGGTGTTGCTTGGAGACTTTTTCTATGTGAAATTCCAATTTCTGGTGGTAATATTTAAAAAAACCTGAAGACTGTTGCTGTATGAGAGTCTCATGACTGTCATGATGTGCTAGCAGCTCCATTTCCAGGAAGCAGAGTTGATGTTCTAAAGTTACATGTCCTGGATTAGACCGGCAGTTGTTGGCAAGCACTGCTAATCCACCTCATCTGCTTTTGCCGCTCCTCTTTAAATCTCTGTCTGGTCACATGATTATAAAGCCAGGCAGAGACACAGTGGAGTTGGGGATAGGATCCTTGCCCATTGTGATCGATGGCTTCTTATTCAACTCCTCTGGGATTTGGGGTCGTAGTTCAGATATTGTTTGAGCTAATGAGATGCTAATCAGTTGCTCCCAGTTGAAAAAACAATAAGTTGTTGCCATCGTTATGTGTTAACTGTCCAAATGTAAAAAATTAAGAGCAAAATATCTTTCCAGATGCACAGCATCCAAAACTAGAGGGAATAAATGTCCAAATATGCAACATCTCAACCAAAGAAAGTTATGAATAAAAGTCTTAAAAATGAACAAATCAGAACTAAACTAACAGAGCTACTGCAACATGTTGCCACCATGAGCGGTGCAATTCTAGAATAGACGCTATTAGAAAATAGGAGCTTTCAGTTGTAGCTGGCTGCCAAGTTGCAGGTTATTCATGACATCTCAGAGCATTTCATTAGTTTAACCTTTTTATTCAAGGCTTATTTTTGCAAACATAAACCATAAAGAGTTCCAAAGTTTAAGCAGGCATATTTCTTTAAGCTAACTATACCTTCTTGTCTGCTTTGTTGCAGGAAATCCTCTGTATGACTTCTTCATTGGACGGGAGCTGAACCCTCGGATCGGAAACTTTGACCTAAAATATTTCTGCGAACTCAGACCGGGTCTGATTGGCTGGGTAAGTTAAAGTTGACAAATCTCAATCTGTCCTATAGATTGATGTGTTTTTCTGGAAAAAACAAAACACTGCAGGAAATTAACAGAAAATCATACCATGTACGTTCTGAAGGATAAACACCGTTCCCTTACAATAAGGAGGGTGAGACAGAGCGATTGTCTTGCAAGCAAAGGTAGCAGCTCATGCAACCTGGCACTTGGAGCATCAACTACAAAGAGACTGTTGCCCTGCTGGGTTTATTTATACAAAGTCACAAAAAAGTCACACAACAATGTGGGCGTTATATTCACACAGTTGAGGGCAGCTTCAACAGATGTTTCTTATAGATACATTATGTGAAATAGGGTATGAGATAGTACAGAGTGTTCTTCAGAGGGTGAGAACAGTAGAAGAGCAAGTATATTTAGAGAGACAAAGAAGAAGTCATACTCTGAGGTTATATTCTCAACACATTCTCAACTTCTGAAATACATTATAATAACTTTTCAACCTTAAAACACATGTTTTTAACGCAATTTAAATTAACAATTTTCAAATGCATATCCTGTAATATTTATAAGTAAACCTGTTAATCTTATCCTATTTATTTCTTACTCACACTATCGCATGTACATGTTATTTAAGCATCTGAACTTCCCACCTTCGGATTGCAGCTTCACAAGGCAGGGCGGCGTGGTTTGGCCTTAAACAGGTTTATTATTTCGTCAGAGTCCAGTTTGTCTGCAAGCTCTTTTTCGAACATGAGCAATGAGATGCTATCAACTAGTCTGTCTCTCAGTGAGCATTTGAGCTCTGCTGCTGGTTTTAATCCTGTTCACCACCAGTGTTGCCAACTGTCTCCGACAGAAAGTAGCTGAAGTTGCCCCAGAAAGTCGCTAGATGTCGCCAGATGACGTCATATGCCAATTTGCATAATGATGATGTCATCATGTGATGACGAATGAAACAGAAAGGAGGAAATAATTATATTTAGATTAGGATTAATAAAGTTTATTTCAGTTCACTTTGAAGTCCAGTGAGATTACAGGGTTAAACACAATACATTGTTTGAACAGGGGAAACATGCTACAGGGAAATGTGACTTCTGTCTTCAAGAAGAGACTGTGGATCATGTTCTATTATTTTGCCTGAAGTAAACTGTTGAGAAAACTGGTACAAAATTTACAAGATATCAAATTGCAACTGGACATCAAAGACCTTTTAAACAAAATTTTAAGTTCTGGAAAAAAATTTTTTTGCTGAGATATCTCAAGAAGACGAAATTACTACAGAGAATATGGCCTAGTTGTTTGTTTTTTAGTACTTTGTAAAAGTAAGTAGGGCATATTTAGCATGCATCAAATGTTTCTTGCCAACTGCCATTAAACAGAAGTTTATTGCTTATGGTATTATTTTCAGTTGGGTTCTTTTTGTCATAAGTTTGAAATGTCCTACGTTTTTGAACTACCCATACATTTCGAACGTTCCTTGAATGCACCACAGGTGTGAGATGCAGCGTAGTGCAGACAAGCTTCTGCCTTAATTCCCGTTGAAAGATCGGTCTTATATACATGCAGATTTATTTTTTACTTTTGAATTAACATTAAGTACAAAACAACTTTGTTTTTGAGTGGATGAAATGAACCGAAAAAGCTTTATGATTGGCCAGTGGACATACTCTGAGCGTCGGGAAGGAGCAAGCTGGGTCTCCAAACTGCAGGAAATATCAGCGACAAAGTTTCACAGAAAGTAGCTATGGGTGGTCAGAAATGTCGCTAGATTTTTCGCAAAGCGCTTTTTGAAAAAAAAAAGGTTATATATGTAAATAAATGCATTCAGATTTTTGGGTGTGCCAGCTGGCACTGTGGGTGGCACTGGCACACCCGTGGCTACGCCAATGGGATAGAACGTAAGCACTATATGATAACAGTAGTCAAGTAAATAAAAATCCTTCCGATATATGTTTTTGTTTTTCTGATAGTGATACATATAAATCTGATGGATACTGGTGAAACTCAAAAAAATAGAATATTGTGCATAAGTTAATTTATTTCAGTAATTCAACTTTAAAGGTGAAACTAATATATGATATAGACTTGTTATCGTTTTCATGAATATGGCTTACAGTTTATGAAAACCCCAAATTCAAAATCTCTGAAATTTAAAATATTACATAAAATCATTAAAACAAGGATTTTAAATAGAGAAATGTCAGACCTCTTAAAGGTAATATCATGTTTGTGTACTCAGTAGTATGTTTGGGCTCCTTTTGCATCAATTACTGCCTGAATGCGGCGTGGCATGGATGAGGTTCAGGATGCTTCAATAGCGGCCTTCAGCTCTCCTGCATTGTTTGGTCTCATGTCTCTCATCTTTCTCTTCGCAACGCCCCATAGATTCTCTATGGGGTTCATGTCAGGCTAGTTTGCTGGCCAATCAAGCACAGTAACCCCACGGTCACTGAACCAGGTTTTGGTACTTTTGGCAGTGTGGGCAGGTACCAAGTCCTGGAAAATGAAGTCAGCATCTCCATAAAGCTCGTCTGTGGAAAGAAGCATGAAGTGCTCCAAAATGTCCTGCTAGATGGCTGCGTTGACTCTGGACTTCATAAAGCTCAGTGGACCAACACCAGCAGATAACATGGCTCCCCATATCAACACAGACTGTGGAAACGTCACACTGGACTTCAAGCATCTTGGATTGTGTGCCTCTCCATTCTTTCTCCAGACTGGGACCTTGGTTTCCAAATTAGATGAAAAATTTGCTGTTCTTTTTTTCTTGAGCCTGGCTAAGACGCTTGTGATGTTGTTTGTTGTTCAGGAGTGGTTTGACAAGAGGAATACGACATTTGAAGCCCATGTCCAGGATCCGTCTGTGTGTGGTGGTTCTTGATGCACTAACTCCAGCCTCAGTCCACTCCTTGTGAAGGTCCTTAACACTTTGGAAAGGCCTTTTCCTGACAACCCTCTCCAGGCTGTGGTCATCCTTGCTCCTTGTGCACCTTTTTATTCCACACTTTTCCCTTCCACATAACTTTCTATTAATGTGCTTTTATACAGCATTTTGGGATCATCCAACTTCTTTTACAATTACCTTTATAGACTTTCCCTCCTTGTGGAGGGCGTCAATGATGGGTTTTCTGCACAACTGCCAGGTCAGCAGTCTTCCTCATGATTATGATTCCTACTGAACCAGACTGAGAGACCATCTAACGGCTCAGGAACCCTTTGTAGGTGTTTTGGATTAATTAGCTGATTAGAGTGACACTTTGAGCCTAAAATATTGAACCATTACACAATATTCAAATTTTCTGAGATTTGGAATTTGGGGTTTTCATAAGTTGTAAGCCATAATCATCAAAATTATAACAAATGAAGGCTTGAAATATCTTGCTTTGCATGCAATAAGTCCATATCATGTATTAGTTTCACCTTTTAAGTTGAATTACTGAAATAAGTTAACTTTTGCACGATATTCAAAATTTTCGAGTTCCATCTGTAAATGTGTTAAATGAACAGAATTTCTGTTTTAAAACCCCAACATGAACACCAGGTGGCACTGTTGCTCTCCTCTGATCAGTTTGCAGTCTGTTTGTCACAACCCAGATCAGAGGCTGTTCCTTCCCTGATGACCCAACACACTAACAGATTTATTTGACTTTTTTTTTTTTATCTCACATCTGCATCACCAGAGATAATCAACAAATATTGAGAGATTTATAAGTTTAAAATTAAAAGTTTCTGTCACTCTACCAGATCCCTTATTAATAAAAATAACAAATTAATAAGGAGGCAGTTAAGATTGAATTAAGGATGGAAAATGGTGTCCTTTGTGCCCACTGTACTTACAGTAGAAACAGTTAAACCTTTGTACATAGGAATGTTTTAAAGCAACGTGCGTAGGAGAGCAGAAGAAAAACCTTCCACCAACTGGTTCCAGACAATGTGTGGGATAGATATTTCTTCTTTTTTTTTTTTCTTTTTTACATCCTTGGAAATGTCAAAAGTATTTACTTTTAACATTCAGAAATCCACAATTGACAATCATGTTCCAAATTAAAATAACTAAGGGGGTTCACTTGATTGTGTAATGATAAATTATAATAATTTGTTTACAGTATGAAGCTACAAAGGATTTCTTGGGTTCAGAATGACAAATGAGAACAATAAGATGTTGAATTCTAACATGGCCACGGTTGAGTTACATCCACCAAATGATCATTCATCGGGGCCAAAAAGTCCAATTCGGTCTCGTCTGACTTGAGACTTGTAAAACAATGTAGAAAACCATGTTTCTTTTTTCTTCCCCTTCATACTGATGTGCTATATTCACACACACACACACACACACGTTTGTGGTTTTAGCGTGACAAAAAGTAAAACGTTCAACGTGTATAAATATTTCCCCCAAGTCTCTGTATGATCAGTTCTTATTGCTGTCCCTTTAGGTGGTCATAAACCTAGGGATGCTGATGAAGGAGGTGGAACTACGAGGTTCTCCCTCCCTCTCCATGATCCTGGTCAACTGCTTCCAGCTGCTTTATGTGGCAGATGCTTTGTGGAATGAGGTGAGCTTTGTTACTTTATGTACAAATATATTTGAAATGTAGAAACTGATTCAGTGTTTTATTTTTCCCTGTTATCATATATATATATATATATATATATATTGGGCTGTTGTATATTACCAGGAGGCTGTTCTGACGACCATGGATATTGTGCATGATGGTTTTGGGTTCATGCTGGTGTTCGGTGACCTGGCCTGGGTCCCCTTCACTTACAGCCTGCAGGCTTCCTTCCTGGTTGTGCACCCACAGAGCCTGTCTTTGCTCAAAGCTGCAGTTATAGTTGCACTGAACGGTGAGCATCCTTCTTATTAGGATTAGCAGTGTTGTGTTTCGATGGGAGGGGGGGGGGTGTTTGTTGATGATGGATGTGTTTTCGGTTTGCCATCAGCTGCTGGATATTACATCTTCAGAAAATCCAACTCGCAGAAGAACCAGTTCAGGCGAGACCCGGCTCACCCAAGCGTTTCAGGTCATTCCTAATTTCTATTCTTATTTATTCTTATCTTTTTTCCCTCCTTCCACATAAGCAGGGCCGGAAACTATTTTCTCATTTCATTTGATTTCATTTGTAACAAAGTAACTCCGCTCATGCATGTCTTCCTGGTGTCAGAGCAGGGAGGAAAAAGCTGATGTGCATTTTTTGTGTGCACCTAATCTGCATTCTGCACAACTCCTTACAGGACTGGAGACCATTGCCACAGCAACAGGGAAACGACTGCTGGTGTCAGGCTGGTGGGGTCTCGTTCGTCATCCCAATTACCTTGGTGACCTCCTTATGGCACTGGCGTGGTCCCTGCCATGTGGTAAGACCGCTTAACCCCCTCCTCCCTTGTTTACCAACGTCACGCAGTCTCAGAGGATTAAATGTGTTCTATGCAATAATAATAGGTTCAAAAGTTATTAGAAATACACAGGGTCTAAATGTTCTGTCACTTGTCTAACTAGTAATTTTAAAGATTTCTCAGTACATTCTCCAAATCTCATATAGTAAATCTGCTGCGTTTCCTTAGATAGGAAACTTTTGAACTGATTGGAATAATGACTGATTGGAATAATGACTTAAAGAGCAACTCACCCCCTCCAACCCCCCCACGAGAGTCACAATTCCTGTTTAAAAAATGCATCACAAGGAGGCGTTGGCTGGCGGACCGGGTGACGGTTCGAGGAGAGGGCTGGGCGGCGCCAACACCTACTTGCTATTCCAACTCGAACTCGCTACAGAGACGTGGCCGAGACTCGGCTTGTTTTACACCCCACAGCGGCAGAATGGGTGAAGGCAGCCATCATCGCAGAGCAAACAGCAATGCCCGAATCAAATTCAAGTGCAGTGTACAGTTTTAACCTGAAGAGGGCACCACACTGACCGTTTTTGATAGGAAATTTATATTTTTACTAAAATGTACTAAAATAAAAATAATGACCAGACATGTAGACACCACTATTAGACACTAATTTATACAGTTTATCAGCTCAAAAAAAATGTTGATTTGGGGGTGGGTTGTTCTTTAAGAATTAATTGGAATGTATGTATGATTTAATGCAAATGACTTCTTGTAAAGTACCTTGAGATGACGTGTTGTGAATTGCTGCTATATAAATAAACCGAACTGAATGGAAGCTAAAATGAGATTCTATGAATCCGTACTTCTAGAGATGTGAAAAAGTATTTCCCCTCTTACAGAATGTAGGATCTAATCACACTTGAGTTGACTCACCTAGACCTGTCTGACAACATGAAGTAGGCTAAAAGAACTTAAAAAGCTACATATTTGGCACATTTCCACAATCGAAACTTTAGGGTAATTTTACCCGACCTTCCCTGCTTGTGCCGTCACTACACCGGGCCGGCCCAACGGGGCCGTTTTTTCGGACCATTTCAGGTACCAACTGAGTACCAGTCTTGGGAATGTACTCGAAAATGGCCCGAGTCGCTGGGCGGGAGCTGTGGTTAACTCATGCTGATTGGTTGTAACTCAGGGGGAAATTGTATCAGCAGACGTCGCCAAACAACCGGCTTTGTAAATTGGAAGAGTTGCTGGCAAAGCAGTTTATAACAACAAATAGCAAACAGAAATGCAGCTTTTTATTATCTGCTGCTGTGGGCGCCTTTTGGTGCTGATCAGTGATGCCACTCATTGGCGAAACGTCCACGATATGCTGGCTTCTTAGCAAATTCCTCTTAATTGTACGGAGACTATTTGATTATTAGGCGTGCTTTTAAATAAACTCGATTGAGCTCATAAGAGATATCCCGCATGAAAAGAAGATGATGTGCTTGTGGGCTTTCTGTTTTTGTTAGCATGTTAGATCAGTGCCACTTGGCAGGGATGTTGTTCCACTTTTTCCCAATCAAAGTCTCGCTATCACCAGTGGCTTGAGAGAGAGGTCTCCTACTGACAGCCATGTGATGGTATTCTGACTCATGTCAAGACCCGCTTCAGATACTTTCCTTTTTTATTGTGGGTGCTGCCTGTAACATGTTTTTGCTACGGTCCCTATTGAATGCATTTTTGGTTCAAGGTTTTATTCAGTAGACAAAGAAAATAGGGCAGCTAGAATTGGAGGTCATATGAAAAATACTCATAATCTGATATCTGCTGCAATGAAAATGTTTTCTCTTTTCCCTGAGGCACCACTTCACCAGGTAAACTAAATGTTTTACTGTGACAAGGTGACTCCTTTGCTTTAGCTCTTTAAAGTATCCTCAAACTGCTGCTGATGAAACCTCTTACGTTGAGACATTATTTATAGTCCCCTGAGAATGATGACTAATAATCAGTGATTTTAAAAGTAGTTTCATATTCTTAGTAAGCAGATGTTCACACCCTGCATAGTAACCTAAAGCAGCACATATCTGTATGTGACAGATGGACGGTTGGGACAGATAATATCGAACAGAGAGGATCGTCAGGCTTTTTCCCACATGAACCCTCTTGTGTTCTCGACTTTTTTCATGTAGGTCATCATGATTCCTAGTGTAGGACAGCGGTGCACTTTAAAACCTGTTTCAATCCCCTTTGATGTTGATTGACACGACTTGAAGGTACCGATTGCCAATGCTACCCGCGTAGCTGTACTTCAAAGCCTCCAGAGCATTAGGACCCAACACCTTCTTCACTGCTTTGAGGTCATCTTCAATATTCTTACATGATGTTTTGTATTCAATCCCTTCTTATTTTCACAACCATGTGAAAAAACCCTATAGTTGTTCCTATTATGAAGTAACGTTCTTTACATGGTTTTGTTTTTGGCTAATTCATCACACCATCACATTTTCTAAGGCCTTATCTATGGTGAATAACATTTAATAATGTTATAAAATAATTATTAATCCAGAACGTCCTGATTTCTGAGATGTAACTATGACATGAAACGCCACAAAACGGGAAAGACAAGAGAGCACTGTGTGTGGACCTTTAGACAATAGCGACAAGAAAATGGCTGCTTGTTTTAACCTTTATGTATCTGCAGTGAGAGTAATGATTATGTTTTAAACAGCTGGGATTGTGCCACTGTACACAGTAGAGAAGCTAGTAATACGGGTTAAATATAGCTCTAAAGTTCGCTGTTGGAAAACTACAGCTTGGAGGTCATACCTCAATAATGGGCTCACAATGGGCTACTGTGCGAAACCTACTTGGGTGGAGTAAATACGATCATATTGACAAAGCAATTTTAGGCACCTTGTGTGAGTCCAACTGGGTTTTGTCACTTGAAAAATTACTTCACCTTGCATAACACCTAGAATTTATTTGGTTTCCACTTTTTGGTTTCCTAAGAAGGCAATCAGAGTCAGGGACTTAAAAAGGCTTAACAACTTGATAAAGAAGATTGGTTCTGTTTTGGGGATGACTGTGGAACATCTGGTGATTATTGTGCAAAGACGGATTCTTCATAAAGATCTAAAAGAAATAGCAGACAACCATGAGCATCCTCTTCATGAGACTGTTATACAACTACAAATGTTATCAGTCAGAGGCTTCCTCAGACTTGCTGTATTACAGACTGCTACAGGAGATCCTTCCCGCCCACAGCCATCAGCATCTACAACAGGTCTTTGAAGAAAATTGTGTGAGTTACAACATTTAATTTCCCTTTGGGATTAATAAAGTACAATTGAATCGAATTGAATTGAATTGAACTGAATTAATGTTGGGCCAATATGGAACCCACAGGGGCCCATGTCTAAATGTTGGTTGAGGAAAATTCTTTCTGTCTTTCTGTCCTACTATCACTAGCGTAAACGTGGAGTTTGTTAAACTCTGGTGGGAATTTAACTGGAACTATGTGCTTTGCTCAGATAAGACCAACAATGCCCCCAGCCCCCAATGCCCACAGCTACATATGGTAGCTCAGAGGGATCGAGGCTTTGCTGTGGTGGCATCAAAATTGTGGAATGAGCTGCATTTGCACAGTAGAAAGGCTTCCTCTACATTTGTCTTTAAATCACTTTTAAAGACACACTTATTCACTTTGGCAGATGGTACAAAATGATTTGTTGACATTTTGATCTTCTTTTTCTTTATTTTACCCATTTTAATTTCTTACGTATTTTAAAAAAGTTACTTTGCTTTTATTCTAAAGTTGCGGTTGTAGCACTTTAGTCAACTTTTTTGTTTGTAAAGTGCGTTATAAATAAAGTTGAGTTGAGTAGCAGATGTATTATGCTGTGGGCCTGTTTCCGTTCCAAATTCCGTTCGAAGTCTTGTTAGCATTCAGGGCAACATGAACCCTTTAAAATTCAAAGAGATTTCAAATACACATCTCTGAGCATCTGCAAACAACTTACCCTTGGCTCTTTTAGCAGGTTAAAGGTCTTATCCTACCTTTATTAACCTGTTACAATAATTTCTGTATTTTTGACCAAAAGGTCAGATTTTGACACTAGGTAAATGACAAGAATTTGCTCTGTCTGCAAACTGCCTCAGTTTTTTCTTGTACCATCCCTGAAATAGCAGCTGTCAGACTTTTGTTGCAGTTGACGTTCCTCTCTACCTCTCATTGATATTCAGCTTAAAGTGACTCACTGCTGTATTGCATCCTTTGTAACTGAGATGTATTATGCAGTTTCTGTCTTAATTGCTGGTGCAAAATCACAAACTGATCAATTCTGCACTTCTAAAAAGAAAAAGAAGAAGAAGAAAAAAATCATACCAGCATGTTCCAGACTGAAGAGAACTGCTCTAACAAAAACTGAGGAAGCAATGACAGACAGACAAAGGCTCTAAGTACAGGCTTATAAAATGACCGTCAAGATGAATCCACACTAAATGTGTACGGGCATAATCAAACAGCTATTCACTGCGAGGCTTTTATACAATACAGACAGAAAGGAAAATGTTCAGCTATTTACAGAGGGGGCTGTACTCTTGATTACAGTTTGTTGAATGTGGTTCACATCACAAATGCTGGTAAGAGAAGGTGTTAGTTTCTCTTTTCCAATCCATCACTGATTAATCCTATGGGAGACATTTTTATGTTGTTTTTAAGGTCAGTTATACTTGTTACTAAACACGTTTCTGCTTTTCTTCAGGCTTCTCTCATCTCTTGCCTTACTTCTATGTGATTTATTTCACCATCCTGCTGATTCACCGGGAGGCCCGGGATGAGAGACAATGCAGGGAAAAGTACGGACTCGCGTGGGACACCTACTGTCGCCGGGTTCCCTACAGGATCTTCCCGTACATATACTGAAAAAGGACAACATACAGCATTAAAAAAGAAAAGAAAAAAGCTGGTACGCTATCTCAGTTTACATTGAACCAAAATGTAAATCATATTTTTATTCCACAGACTAGATGAGGTAGCTGCTACTCCAGCTGGGAACCTGCCAATTGATATCAATGTTTGAATCAGAACTGATTTCTAAATGATAGAGCACCATATCAAGTTCTTTTTATTATGACTTTAAAAAACCTAACAGATTGTAGGTAAAGCCAATCAGCAATGTTCATCTCCTTTTTTATATATATGTGAAAATATTTTCTGCCAAGACTTAAATAAAAATCTGTATAGTGCCTTTTTATTAAAATAGGATCACAACCTTTCTGTGGCATTGTTTGTCTGATGAAATTTATTGGTGGCAGTAATGTATATTTGGAATAAATAAATATAGCAATTTAAGTTTTGAGATCATACCCATTTTAATGGCCTTAGCATTTACCTCTTTTTTTTAAAACAAATACGCCTCTGGCAAAAGTATTCATACCCCATAAACCTTTCCATATTTTGCCACATTACAAAGTATTTTATTGGGATTTTATGTGATAGACCAACAATAGTACTGTGCTATTATGAGGTGGATGATTTCCAAATGTTTTGAAAGTAAAAAAACTGAAACGTGTGGTGTGCATTTCCCTTTCTAATAAATCAACAAAAAAAAAAAGATAAAAAATAGTGCCACCTATAAATAAACGTCACCTATATGTAATTTAATCTCAGCACAAATCCTGGTGTTCAGAGGTTTGTTGGTGAACAACTATGAAGACTCAAAGAGCTCTGTTCAGTCCTGAAAATAGAAAGAATATAGTGCAACTTCAAAGCTACAAAGACATAATTGGCCATTTAAATTGTGTAAGTATAGCATCAATGAGAGAAGCACCCAAGAGTAACTCTGGAGAAGCTACAGAGATCCACAGCTCGGGTGGCAGAGTCTGCTGAGGAAGTGGGGGGGTCTTTCACAACCTGGCTTCTCTAAAAGATTATCAAGAAGTAAGTCCTTTTTGAAAGAAAGCTATTTAAGGGCCTCAGCAAACATGTAGAAGAAGGTACTATTTTGAGTTGAGACCAAAATAATTTTTTGTCACCCTGCATTCAAAAACACCCTGAACACACAATGAAACATGGTGGTGGCAACATCATGCCGTGGGGATTCTTTTCTTCTGCTGGAACCAAGAAGCTGGTCTGGGCTTATGATGGTTGGGGCTGAATACGGGACAGCAGAGGAAGAAATCTTCCCATTGCTTCCAAAAATATTGAGGCTTCACCTTCCAGCTTCAATTTAGATCAAAGCCTACTCGTGTCAGAAAGGTAGAGTCAAAGTCCAGACCTAAATCCAACTTTGAGTCTGTGGCAGCACTTAAACATTTATGTTCACAAAGGCTCTGACTGAGCTGGAGAAAAGGCACCAATTTCAGTCTCTGGAAACCGACGCCACAAGACGGGCAGCTGCAGCCTGCGGCGAAAGATGATTCTGCAAAGTACTGACTCAGGTGGCCTGCACTTCAGATTTTTCAAAACATGGATCACTTTTCTTTCTCTTCACAGTTACAGTATGTGTTGCTTCCTATGAAATTCCTACGAAATACAAGGTTCTGTAGGTTGAGGAACTGGAGCGGTTTTGTGTCATTAGCTGTGACAGTCACATGCAGTGGCGTTGATGTCTAATAACCGTGTCGGTTTTTAACAACCCTTTCAACATTCTATCGTGGACTTGTTTAAACTGATGATGATAAATGATCAAGATTAAGGTCTGACTCACGCTGGGCATTGTCTGCGATTGTTGGTGACCTTTATTATGATTTTTTTTTCCTCCAAACAAATTAAAGCCCATTTTTTTTCTTACAACAGTGTTATCTAAAAATATTTGCCCCTTTTCCATTATGATTCACCTCGCATTTATTCCGCAGATTGTGTCTCTCACGTTCAGTTAGAGGTGTCCACACAGACAGTGGAGCACTCTGCTGATGCACCTTCATTTGTCACCTTTTTAGCCCTTTTACAGCACAGTTAGGGGTTAGGGTAACCTAACCCACACTCTGGCATCGCCTACACAAGCTATTTTCTGTTGTTTTTCGTATGCAAAGTGCTAATTAGGAATGGGGTTGCACAATGAGGAAATTATCTGCAGGATGTCAGCATTTCTTAGCTTTTTACACGTGTTCATACATTTCAACTTATTCTTTTGTTGCTTGAATTTCAGGATTAAACTATAATTATATTGTGGTCATTTATATTAATGCTTGTTACATTTTTCAAATGTCAGACTGAAATTAGAAATTAAATAAGCGGGAGGAAAAACATCCATACCTAAAGGCATCATTTATAAAATGTACAATCTAATTAGATTTTATCAAAACAGACCAGTCTGAGTGAAACATTGCGAGCAACTGGAAAGCCATATTTATGTCTGAAACTAAGCCATTAGCTGAAATGGAAATGAGCAGTTAGTTAAGATGAAAGTGATGGATATTAATATAAATGAGACGAGAGCTGACAGTCAGAGTGAGTCACGCTCGTGTCTCCGTCTGGGCAGACGATCCACAGTCCACATAAAAAACATAAGTGTGAACAGGTTTGACACATTCTTGGACCCAAACGCTTTGTTAACAAAACACTTCCACTTCTTCATCCGTCTGAAGATTTCATGGAAAAGGGAAAGAATGGAACAGCTGATTGGGATAAAATGCTTCATGTACTGAAAGAACAAATCGGATGAATTCCCTTTTTAGAATTTCTACTCTTGCAAAAGTACTTGCACTCATTTGAGTTTTCCATAATGTGTCATATTACCGCCACACACTTCAGTGTATTTTTTGGGGGATTTTGTGATAGACCAACACAAAGTAATGGATAATTTTGAAGCAAATTTTATTGTCAACTCTGACAGCTGCCCTCTTCCTGCTGAATGATGGGGATGTTGTATTTAGGTTGATGTGCAGTTTTTCCCACCTCACATACCGATTTTCCTGTAGGCCAAAAAGTTCAATATTGGTCTAATCCAACCAAAGCAACATCTTCTAGATGTTTGCTGTGTCCCCGATTGCTTTTGTTGAGCTGGAAACATGATTTCTTATGGTTTTCTTTCAATAATAACATTTTTATTGTCACTCTTTCAAAAAAGTCAGAACTGTAAAGTATTTGAGTAGTAGTTGTCCTGTCAACAGATTTTCCCACATGAGCTGTGGATTTCTGCAGCTTCTCCAGAGTTACCACATGGCTTTTGCTTTTCCAAGTAAAGCCCTCCTTGCTCAGCCTGTCAGTTTAGGTGGATGGCCGTGTATTAGTAGGTCTGCCTCAAAATTCTCCACAGCTTTGTCCCTGACCTTTCCTGTGTGTTTCTTCTTAATGTTCTCTAAGAAAACCCTGAGGCTTTAACAGAACAGCTGCGTTCATACTGAGAATAAATTAAACACAGATGAACGCTGTTTACTAATTTGGTGAGTATCGAGTGCAGGTACTGTAGGTGTCTGCATTTTTGACACAAAGTCTTGCTTAATCCCATTGCTTTCCCTTGTCTCTGATCAGGTTTGTGGGCTTCATGGACAGAATTTCAAGGCATAGTCACGAAGTGGGTGGTTTGGATATCTTAAGTTCTCATCTTTGGTTTTCGCAGTATGTGACTCTGTTGGAGTGTTCAAGCCATGATCTCCAGTCGGCACTGAAGAGGCTGGGATGAGAGTCAGCTCTTCTTAGTCTTAAACCATGATTACTAATTGGTAAAGGTGGAAATGCTTCCTTTGTTTGGGCTTTTCCACCATAAAAGAACCGGTGGTAGTTCCGCGCTGGTGCCAGAGCCAGTGCCCAGTTGGTTCTTAGATGGTTCTCTCAAATAACCAGTTGCTTTTCCACTGACGCGAGGCCTAGTTGGCGCTGTGTCATGACGACATCTAAAGCATCGCAACGCAACTGTACGCTTACGTGGTGAGAAGAAAACGGGAAGTGCGTGAACAGAGGGAGAGATTTTAACGACTGTTGTGCTTCCACACTTTGCTGGATTTGCAAAGGTGTGTACATTACATCTTCTCGGTGCACTGTCAGCTGTTGATTACAAGGTGCGGAATGCAGTGACCGTTTTTACAGGTAAATATGCAACGTCACCATGTAGGTTGGGTAGAAAGTAGTTTTTAGCAAGCAGCAGGTCTGGCCCAGCAAGGAGTTGGTGCTAGGCTACGAACTGGTTTGGAACCAAGGAACGGGTGCGTTGGCAGTTGAAAACTAAAGAACTGGTGCCAACTCAGGCTCTGGCACCGAAATAGCACTGGAACCAGCTCGGTGGAAAAAGACCTTGTGTTGAGGGCAAGCCTCAAGATCAGGAGTTCAATTATCTTCTAGCTGCATCATCAGGGGGGAAGTTGGGAAGGAGTTGCTTCTCCTTCACCTGTAAAGGAGTCAGCTGAGGTAGTTATGGCATCTGATCAGGATGTTTGGGTAGGTGTGTTCATTTGGAGGTTATCCTGGCCTTTCCCATTTGGAGGGAAGCAGCAGAACCAGAACTCACTGGAGGGACTTTTGTCCTGGGAACACCTTGACATTTCCCAGAGTGGGCTGGAGTCACCAAAAATGGATGGAGGCGATAGATTGCACTGGATTTTATTTCAGGGTATCAGAAGAAAGGGGGCCAAATAAAAAAGTATGCCACACTTTTCAGATTTTGATTTTTTAAAATGTTGGAAACCATTAAACATTTTCCTTACTCTTCACAACTATGATCTGCTTTGTGTTGCTCCGTCGCATAAAGTCCTTGCTGTATACATGACAAAATGTGAAAAACATTCTATAGGACATGAATACTTCTGCAAGACAAGAGTCTCTGCACGAAATAGTCTGTTTCATATTTGGCAGGAATGTTAGGCTGCAGAGAAAATGTGACAAGCCTTTTAGCATATTCCCTTTTTCCTTTTAATTAAACGCACTGAATGAATGAAATTGGATTTCTTTTCATGGTCTCCTTGTCAGTTAATGCGCTGGTAATCTTCCACTAAAATATGAAACTCTTCATTGCATATTTAAAGAGAAAATTCATACATGTTAGCTGGTTTGCGGTTTTCCTGCCCGTACAGTCACAATAACATGCAGCCCGGAGTGTCTTGCATAATAATGAATGAGCACGGTAATTGCCAGCGTGTGTGTGTGTGTGTTTGTCTTCGTGCATGCACCTCTGCTCGTGTGTGTGCACTGGCCGATTGTGTATGCCAATCCTGACGTTCAAGCCCATCAGTTGTGGCCAGTTTCCATGGTTACATCTCTCGGGGAGAGCACAGACGTGGGAGAGAGGGGAAAGGAGTTGAGACAATTATTGTGGTGGAGGGTGCTGCAAAAAGGAAGAGCCCAGGATGATGGGGAGTGCAGGAGTGTGAACCGTGGGCTGAGACAGAGTGGAGAAACCAATACATGCTGCTGTGTGGCCCTGTCTGCGGCAGCTGACACGCACCTGGCTTCAGGTTGTCATGACTGCTTACCTGAGACAGAGTTATTTACGTCTCGGTAAAAGGTTTTGTGCAGAAAAGCAGCACCGCAGGGCATCTGCACCAATTTCACTTGAATATTTCTGTCTTTGAGTGAGACCCTCGATGTGAGTCAACAGGAATGTCTAGTACAATTTGGTTTCCATGGTGACAGCAGGGAGTGATATGCCCTCTTCAAACAGAGGGAAAAACACCAGCTTGAAGCCCTGTTGTTTTCTGTCTGAATCATTATTTAGACTATTGATGCACTGTAGAACCTTACAGACCCCAGAACAAGTCCCTGGCTTGTTTTCGACAAACACCATTTGTAGCTTCATAGGGCCAATAGGAAGGATGTTTAAGGAATAAAAAGTCTAGCAGGTCAAATGTTCAAGACAACTTTTCTATGGGGGCGTGTAAAAGCTTCAGATTGTACAATAACAACGTTATATTGATTCTTTGATCATTTCAAGTCAATTTAAGTTTATTTGGAATATGTAGACACTAGAGTTTTAGTGTAAATAACAAACAAGTAAAGGTTAACTTATATATCTAAAAGGGAATAGGAAGGAGTGCACAATTAATTAATCCCCCTCATTCCCTACAAGTCATCAGGAAAATTAATGAAATATTATTATTATATTAATAAAATAATAATTATATATTTAAGAAAATAATTAAGAAGTAGCATCAAAGTGACAGAAACATTCACTACATTTCAACAATCTTCCTCTTCTTTGAATATTTATATTTTTATATACCTCTTTTTGAACTGCTGAACTGACTCCACGCTCAGACAATGAACAGTCAAATGGTGTTTCAGTTATAATTTCCTTCCTTTTGCAGGTAACATTATGAGAATATTTCCTGGCCAGGAGCATGGCTATGGGTGGGCCTAGGGGGGCCTAGGCACACCCACTTTGGACCAGGGCCCACCCAAATAATTGTCTTTTTCAAAAGAAATTAGAACAAATTATATATATATAAAATTATATTTTATTTTTGTGGGATCTCACTTAGTCATCAACTTCCAGAAAAAAGTAAAAATGCTGAAACCCTGAGTTGCTTTAAATCGAGGCTGAGAACTCAGTTTATTAGGGTTGCCTTTGATTAATAGCATCTGGAACGTAAACCAAATTTTGTTTTTCAGCCTTCATCACTTTCCTCTATTTTGCTACTGCAATGTAATGTTTTCCTTGTTGTTTGATCTTTTTTCAAATTATGTAAAGCACTTTCAATTGCCCTGTTGCTGAAATGTGCTATACAAATAAAACTGCCTTGCCTTGTCCACATAAACAGGAGCAGCTCATTCCTGTTAAGCTCTTTTTATTTCTGCTTTCCTCTGTAATGTGTTTGCTAGTCTCTCCACTTATTCTTGTTATTGTAAAAAAGAAAGTCGGCTAAGTACCCCCTCTTTCAGTTCCAGGGTTTTACGTAGACAGACACAATAAAAATGGTCTGGTGTTCACCAGGTTCAAAAATGATTCAGATTTAACCTAAAGTGTACAAAAATACACCGCAAGTTCCTTATGTATTAAGCAAAAATAAGGCCATGATGGAATGGTAAATGGACTGAACCTATATAGTGCTTTTCTAGTCATACTAACCACTCAAAGTGCTTTACAAAAAGGAAGAGTTGTGTGTAAAACTAAACCCTTACTGATTCCACCTGATTTAATGTACTTTATCCAAACATCAGCAAGTAAGGCCAACTCTATAAAAGTCAGCTTGTTGGTCTGGAACATAGTTTAAAACAATGCAAAGAAGGAAACACTTCAGACAATCTTGTGGAAACCCTTTCCAGGAGAGTCCACGCTCCTATAACTGCAATAGGAGTTTGGATATTTGACACGAAAATCCCAGATATTGTATGAGTTTTACCCCTCTTCTTTAATACAGCAGTGGGGCTCTTTGCCTACCAGAGGGAGACTGAAGGGTGGAGCTTGTGACGTCATGCCTCGATGGGTCTATTCTTGAGTTAATTGTTAGACCATCCCTCTGGTAGGTGAAGCTCAGCCTGAATCACTGATACGGGTCACAGAACCAAATCTACAATAACATATCTCTAAATAGACAGAATTTATATAGTGCCTATCTAGTCATCCCGACCTCTCAAAGCACTTTACACTAGAACCATGTTCACCCATTCACACTCCCAACGTGCACACTTAAATGTATACACTGATATGCAGATCGGTAGGCAACATGAGGCTTAGTGCCAACCTTCTGACTGCAAGGCAACTATCTTACCTACTTTTATGTATTGTGGTGTTTATATCTTCATGTTTTGTCCTTGCCAATGACATGATATTTCTACCAACGATTTATTTCTCTCATAGATTTGGTTTTATTTGCTAAGTTTTGTATTTTAAATAAAAAAAGATAGATAAAAAAAAAGTTCAGACCTCAAGCTCTAAGAAAAAAGAGCCATGCAGAAACAGAAAAGCTGTGTTGTTGAAGGAGTTAATTTTTTTTTCAAACAAGAGTTTTCAATTGTGGCCTCCTTTTATGGTTTCTAAATAATATACAGTGATGTACCTGTTGTGTGTTTTGTGCAATCTTATGTCCTGATAGTTAAAACCCTAGCATTGAAGTAGGTGTGCTCTCTTTTTATCATGACTACCGGTGATGTTCTTCAGTGATGCTTATGTAAGGTTACTGGAAAGTTGCTCTACCGTTCTGTCCCTGCAAACATCTAATGTATCTAGTGTTCGTGTTATTATTCAGGAGACATTAACAGGAAGCTGTAACCTGCTTTCGCTGCCTCTGAAGTGGAAGCTCTTACCATCTCAGTGGGGGCCTGCTCATGGTTATTCTGGTACTCTTCAAGATGTGTCTAAATGTCTCTGCAGCCACTTCTAAATGCAGCTGTTAGCTTAGACGGCTTTCACTGTGGCATTTTGTCCTCTATCCCCGTCTAATTTATCACTCTGTTTCCTGATGAATTCCCCTCTGCATGCTCAGAGCGCTATTTTTTTTTTCTCCTCGAGGACACCAGCGGCTTTGGCAGAGCAGCCTTCCCTCGCAACCCAGCACGCGGCTGACCTTCAGCATGAAAGAAGAAACTTGGACGAGATTCTGGTATTACTGTTTAATTGGGATATGACATGTAAATAGATGCACATCATATTGAAACTGAATAGATATAAAATGATTCACCAAATTGACTTTAGCATGATGAGAAATGTATAAAAGACGGATACCATATAGATTTAATTAAATTCAGTTTTCTAAAATGCTTCATTTAGAGCAACTACATAACATTCCAGCAGGCTTTATTTCTTCCTCTGTCATCATGTTCCTGTGCTTTGATAGTGATTGTCCAGACTCAACACATTCACACAGTTGGCAGAATGATGATGTCTCAGTGTCCTGTGACTATCTGTGAACATCTCTTGGCACGACATGTGCCGCCTATTGCTTGTCTTCCAAAACACTGGCAGCCTATGAAAGTTGCCTCAGTGATTTTCTCCTAAAGAAATAGATAATGATAGACGTAGTGGTGTGTCTCCACCACAGAGTGGCTAGAAGAACTAGTACTTCCTTTCTGCAGATAATGTTGTATCCTGACAATGTTCAGCTTTATAGCTTATTTTGGGGGGGCGGGGACAATTAAGTCAATTAAGGGTGTCCTAGTCAAGATTTCTTTGTCCCTTAAACTGGTTTGGGTAATTATATCTCTAGTTCAATACCACCTTAAAATGACTATAATTTATTACATTTACATTTAGAATATTATCCCTTTAAACAGTGTGGGAAGATGATGAGGTCATGGCTTTGTAAGGTTCTGAAGGGTTAATCTACAATATTTGAGATAAATGGAGGCACAACTCGGTATGCTTTGTAAGACAACACCGCAAACACTGCTTTCTTGTGTGTCGTCGTGTTGAAAAAAACCCAAAAGAAGAAAAAATATCTTTGGGAACAATTTAGAGATGCCTGAATGTGCTTTGGCTATCTGTTCAAACAATTCTATACAAATATGAACACGATGGGAATGTTCAACTACCAGGAAGGAGACGGGTTCTGTGTCCCAGAGATTAACGTGTTTTGGTGAACAATGTGTAAATCAACCCCAGAACAGAAGAATGAGAGCATGTGAAGATGTTGACTGAAGCTTGTAAGACAGTCGTCCGTTGCTCCAAAAAAACAAAAACAAAGGTCAGATTACAATGTGATTAATGCACTCAGGGACAATTATGTTAGGCCTAATTCTGGGGACATGTCATTTGATGTGATAAAGAAAAAAATGAAAGCTTTTGCCATAATGACCATTGTTACATTTGGTAGACAAAGAGGGGGGGGGGGGGCGCTTGCAAGCCAGCTGCTAAGTAGGGGAGTAGGGGGTTTGTGTTTTTGCTGCACGAGGGGCCAGTGAACTTCTCAAAATATCACGAGACATCACCCAGGAAGTTAATGTTAGGCATAAATATGTCTTCCAAATGAACAATGACCCAAAGCATGCTGCAACATTAGATACAAAAGGAAAAAAAAAAAAAAAAAGATACAAAAGTGGCTTAAAGGGCAAGTCACCTCCAAATCAACTTTTTTTCTTTTTGCTGATAAACTGTATAATTGAGTGTCTAATACTGCTGTCTACATGTGTGGTCATTATTTTGGCATTTTAGTGCAGCTTATTTAAAATAAATATGTTCTGCCCAAAACCGTCAGTGTGGGGCCCTCTTCAGGTTAAAAGTCTGCCCAACATTTGAATTTGAATCAGCCATCGCTATTGACTAAGCCGATATTATTGACGTAAGCCGTTAGTTGCAATGTCAGCTGCACTACCACTGTGGGATATAAAAGCAGCTGAGTTTCGGCCATGTTTCCGTAGAGAGTTGGAGTCGGAATAGCAACCAAGCAAGTGTTTAAGCTGTTTAACAGGTTAATGATTTTTTTAGCAAAGCATTTAATTAGAGTCTTTAGCATAGCTCCATCTTTCTCGCTGTCTGCCAGTACGTCTAAATGCAAATATAATTCAAATTTTGGCAATAAAAGCACTAATATCTTAACCAGAATGAGAGCCTTTATCCCAGTTTACATGTCGCTCAGAAAATCTAATTATTGAATGAAATGCACAATGCTAAGTGGCGACATGCACCCTTTCACGCTGGCATTCTTCCAGTTGGACTAGAGAGTCACACATACTCTAAACAAATGCTGGCAGCAGTGAAGCAGACGGAGTAAAAGCAGGATATGCACAATGAGCGAAGAAATGGACGACAACAACACTGCAGCACAGTACATTTCATAAATACTGTACCATCTGCTTGTGTTACACTCGTTGATGGGTACCGGTGTTGCTATTCCCGCTTCCACGGTCTCGTCACTTCCGGTGAGTAGCCCGGCTAACGCGGTATTGGAGTTTACATGCAGGGAAATTCAGTTTACTAATTGCATCATATGGGTGCATTAGTTCGATTGGGAGAATTCCAGTTCGGTTCCACTTTGGCCGGACTAAAGTGTATACATACATTTCAAAAGTCCAAGTCGGACGAAGGCAATAATTCGGCTTTCTCTTACTGCATGTAAACGCACTGTACGTCTGTGCCACTGCAGCAGCGCCGCTATCAAGATGTCAACCACAGCCCAGTCCACGCCCAGCCCTCTCCCCCTGCACGTCGCTTGGTCCGCCAGGCAGCGCCTCCTTGTGCCGCATTCTTCAAACAGGAAATGTGGGCGGAGTAAGACTCTGGTAAGGGGGTGACTTGCTCTTTAGGGACATCAAAGGCAATGTTTCAGAGTGCCCATCACAAACTCCTGATATTAGTCCAACAGAAACATTGTTGGCAGAGCTGGAAAGGTTTGTGTGAGCAAGATGACCTACAGGTACACCAGTTCTGCCAAGGATGTTTGGACCAAAACTCCTACAAACTGATTTGAGAACCTTGTAGAAGGATTTGAAATTCATGACATTTAAAAGCGGATCCTGCAAAATACTTGGGACATATATGAAAAATTCAGAATTTAAAGGTGTTTAAAAAAAGCTCTTTAAAAAAAAAGGTTTCTCTGACACTTTTACTCAGACATATTGAGTTGTCATACTTTCTAATGTGACATATTGAGTTTGTCATACTTTCTGGTGTAGGTCTAGCTGATCATGTGTGGACAAAACGTTTTTTTGATTCATAAACTGATCCAATACAGTCTCTCTGTCATGGTGAGCATCATGGTAAAGGGGACAAGCTTGTATGGCAAACCTAAAAGATTTTAGATTTTGCAAAACATGAACCAAAAAACTGAAATATGTTGAGAAATTGATCACGTGTTGATGAGCAGCTAGCTAGCTGACACTAGGGGTGCAGATGACATAAAACAGTACAAAAAGAACAGGTGTCAGATGTTTAGTTTAGTGAGGGACTCCCATACTTATCATTTAAAAATGTCTAAATCAAGACTCCAATCTGATATGTGGCGTCCGGTCAGGAAATCCCAAATCATAATCATAATAATCTCGGTTAACATTATCTACAGTAAAGGTTATCTGGAACGCACAGTTGGTGTTCTGTGGTTGTACGATTTCTGTGTACTCTGACGATATAATTCAACAATTTCTTTAACAGAAACTAAATTTGACAACAACAGTGGCATCTCACTAACAGTAATTGACACACAGCCGACCTTCACTTATTAAAATAACAAGTGTTTACGTATGGCCTTACTAGGTGATGTTTCTTTCTACTGATGTTCATGTTGATCATTTATTTAATCAAAACTCTGACTAAATGAGAAACTTCCTCCATAGGCTGCAGTGTGCAAGAACATCATATTGTTCACAACATCTCAGCTCATACATTTGCCCAATCAGACACACAAATAAGCCAAAACGTCAAAGGCAGCATCTGCTGCAGAAACCCTTTGCTGCATTCCCACACCCGTCTTCTCCATGACTGAAACAGCATTATGATGACTTCAATACGTTTTTACACTTCCTCAAAAACGGAAAAGTTGTCATTGTGTCATTAACGTCTCATCTGACACTCGAGCCTCACTCACTGGTATTATAAACACTGAATAACACACCGTTGATATGTCTCATGAATCATATCACATTGCTATTTTGCTGTTTTTAATTGCTTTTTGTACATGAGATCACTACTCTACCTTGGATCAGAGAAAAGTTTCAAAAACTGCTCGCTAAAATGACTACAGTATAGATGCAAATGAGTGAGAGTAAACTTCACTGGAAACAAGAATAAGGCGCTCTCTGCACATTAAAAGTACAACAGATTTTTTTTCTACATGGTTTTTTTCTTAATTAAAAAACAAAAACCAGGTGCCAGATGTTAAAGGGACAATTCAGATCTTTTTGGAAGTGAAGTTCGGTAAAGTTATTCTCAGCTATGCAGACGGTTTCCCTTTTAGACAAACTCGCTGGGGAGGAGACAAGAACTAGCTTAGCTTCACAGGGCTTAGTTTGGAGAAAAAAGTAAAGAAGAAAAATCAGAAGTATCCCTTTAAATGCACTAAATGTGATTCATTTTTAAAATTTGGCACAAGGTTTAATTGACTTTATACTTTTGGCATTATTACTGGAGCATGATGCTCTTTTCAAAAGCATGAACCTATAAAGCAATACATTTAGACATACCCCTTGTGAAAGCATATGCACTCCTAAAGTCAAATTTATGATAAACAAACCAGTGTCACAGCAGAAATTGTACATAGACATGAAAGCTGAATCCTTTCTGTACCTACACATGATATTTGCTGTATTTATTTTTACCATACTTAAACAGATTATTATGGATGTGCACAAAAACAGTTTCTTCTTAGTTGCCATTTCATGTTTTTCTGTGAGACTGGGTTTGATATGCACCTGGATGTTCTTTACCTTGTCATATTCACCTTAGTTTTTTGTTCAGAGCCAGAGCACGAGCTCTCCAACACAGTTATAGCCTTTTCACACAGCGAAATGCACCTGCGACACAATTAAGGTGATTGTTCGACATAACCAGTGTTTTAAGTATAACCACTTAAACCAAAACTAACCTGCTTTTAGTACATTTTGAAAGTCAAGGTTACAGACATTTTCTTTTCCAGCCCCTTAGTATTGGGAGATTCACAGTGAGTTGAGCGACTGGATCAGTAAAAGCAGCGCGGGGAATTCCAGCCCTTCAGAAATATTGGTAAATTGTGTATTGGGTCGAAGGCATCTCAAAAATCCAACATCCTCTTTTTGTTTCTTTTCAGTCTTTCAGAGCCGTGTTTATTTTTTTTCTCCAGGCCTCTGAGAGCAGTATCTGTGATGAAGGGCTAAAACAGATCCTAAGTAACACCGTTACACTCACATTCAGTCAGATCAGTCTTCTTATTTTGCCCGACGAGGCCAAAAAAGTCCAGAAATATGAAAAGTAGAAGATTTTTCCTCCATCTGTTTTGGATATCGTATAGCTCCTTCCAGTTAGATCTTCACAGCACTCGCTAGAAGCTCACCAAGGCATAGACCATACTGAGGAGGGAAATTGGGGCAAAAGTTAACAGAATGCAAGTCTTACAACAAAGCTAGTAGACATCACTGAACTGTGGCTAGGGTTGCAAAGTGATGGAAAAATACAGGTACACTGTTTCAGAAATTTTGCAAATTTCCAAGTCTTCCGTGGGAATTATAGGAATTTATAGGAATATATAGGAATCAACTAGAAATTCTGAGGTAACTTAAGCAACCTATAATACATTTAAACAACCAAACATAAATTTAAGCCTTTTTTTGGTCATAGGTAGACATCCATGCAAAATGATACAATTTAAAACATTGCTTACTTTTAGTTAAATTAGTTTTAATTTGCTGAGCTATCAATTCTTTCATTGAACAACAAAACACATGACTGTTGAGTGAAACACCCCTCATGCTTTGATTCAATCCATTCAAAACTCAAGGGAAATGAGACTACTTCAAAAATAAAAAAATAAATCTAATTTTTTTTATGTATTGCTGTGAAGAGGCACCGGCCCCTTTCAAAAAGGGCTATAGCCATTTGAAAATGGACACCTACGAAAGTCTGTGTCTTTTCAAACATATTTGGACATTTAGGTACTTGAAGTACATTCTTCATAAATAAAACAAATTCAACATAAATAAAATTGAAGAATTTTTTTTTTAAGTTTTAGCAAAATGCAATTTAAAATGCAATATCATTTTTGTACTTAAAGGATACTAATACTACTGCTCATATGAAGGTGTTTGTCTGCATAATCAGAAATAGACTTTACAAGTTTAACTTTCATGGGAGGTGTGCAAACCATTGTTCTTTAAGGAAAACTTATAGGCCAGACTAAAGTTTGGCCCAAGGAAACTTGTTGGAATAATGTCCTTTGGATGGATGAGTCTAACATGTGATTATCTAGACACCAGAACAGAGGACATGTTTGGTATTAACCAAAGACAGCTTTCCAAGGCTGGAAAAACACTTGTGAAGCAAGGAGGTGGAAGTGTCATAGTTTGGAAATGCTTTACTGCAGCATGAGCTGGCCAGTTCCGTAAGACAGAATCCATCATGAATTCTAGCATGTATCACAGGGCGTTTGAGGAAAGTATGAGATCATCTGTAAAATTGTTGAAGCTGAAACAGAACTGGACCCTGCCTGCAACATGACAAAGACCCAAAACATTAAGATGAATTCTCCAAGAAGTGGCTGAGAAGATTCAAAGGCCAGAGCTTGATCTCATTAAGATGATGCAAGGAGAAGCCAAAAGCAACAAACCCCTGAAACACCTCTCAGCTCAAAGTGAGCAGTGGGGGGAACTTTCTTCAGACTGATAGATGGCTACACTTAACAGTATTTCAGCCAAACTGAGTGACAGTCGCTATCAGAGGACAAGAACACAGTTTTATTGTTGATGTGTCGTATTTAATGAGTTAAACAGGGCTATTTTGGGTTTTTTTATTTGAATAAAATCTATTTCTTTTCTAGAAATAAAAAAAAGAGATATGAAACCCATGCAGTATGTAAACAGAACATTTTCCGGACGTCCTTATTTTTCCACATGAGTGCAGCTAAAGGAAATAACCTACTCACCTGTACAAGTAATAGAAGAAAGAGAGCAAGTAGAAACCCAGCTTACACCAGGACTCCTTCTGACAGTAGTTGAGAATGTCGGCGTTCATCACGCTGACAGGATCGTACATCACTTCTGAGCCGTCGGCTGGCCGATGAAAAAACCTGAAAAGAACAGCAGGTTTGGCTCATGGGCTCAACACACAGTGGTCAGACAGCTGGTGCGGGACCATACCTCCACAGGTGGTAGAGGAACAGTGGGGTATTTAGGCCAAGTGTGACCCACTCTCCGGCACACATGAACATCAGGCAGAAAAGGCCGTGGATGGAGTACTCCGGTACCACCAACTGGTTAAAACAGACACAGGAACTTGGTTATATGTATCTCCGAGACGTTACATGGCAAAAGTTTTGTGGGAAACCTTCATTGATTGAAGATATGATCTATATAATTTAGGAGAGTAAGTAAACACTGCGAAGCAAACAACTTCAGACTGGAGGTGTTACAGTTACTCATGATAAACTGCTGCTAAAAGTGCAAAAATAGTTCCAAACGTGTTTCAACTGGATTCAACAAGCTTGTAGAAATCCCACAGAGGGTTTTTACTCTGATTTAAAAGCTGCTAGCTTCCCTCCACACCAACATGAAGCTATGAAGTTATTCAAATCCGTAGTTTTCTCTATTTGTAAACACATGAAACTTTTTTTAGGCAGCCTGGTGCAGAAGCAAAAATCTGTGGCTTAATGGCGACAAAACTCGTGACATGGCAGAGCACAGAACCCTGCAGAGGATAGTGAGGGGAGCTGAAAGGTTCAGTAGAGTCGATCTACCCTCCCAACCCAATGCAGCCTGTAGGGAATTTTATGACCTGCCATCAGGTACCACAACATCCTGAACCACCAGACTCCTGCACAATAGTCTGTCTCGGGCTGTCTAAATGCAGAACTGCTGTAATTCTGCTTAAGTCAAGTCAAGTTTATTTGTAAATAATGGCATTATATTATCTGAGCCAGCAGGAGCATGTAGATATTAAATAGGAGCGGCCCCAGGATAGAGCCCTGGGGCACCCCACCTGTGATTTCTGTCTATGCTGATGAAAACACGCCAGTTCAAAGTGCTTTACAAAACAAAAACATAAAACAATGACCTAACAAAAAAAAAGGACATTGCAGTGACAAAATAAAGAGAGGTAATTAAAAAACTGCAACCGAGACTAGAATTAATGACGTCTCAGTGATTATTGAACAATTGCAACTCTAAACAACTGGGTTTGTAGCTTTGATTTAAAGGAATGCAGTGTTTCAGCAGTTTTGCACTTTTCTGGAAGTTTGTTCCAGATTAGAGGAGCATAAAACTCAATGCTGCTTCTCCATGTTTGATTCTAATTCTGGGGATACTTAGTAGACTTTAACAAGAAGACCTGAGTTGTCTAGAAGGTTGATACAACAACAGATCTTTAGTGTATTTTGGCGCCGAGTCATTCAGTGATTTTGTTAACTAATAAAAGTATTTTGAAGTCTATTCTCTGAGCTACATGGAGCCAATGTAAGGACTTTAGAACTCGGGTGATTTGCTCTACTTTCTTGGTTCTATCGAAAACGTGAGCAGCAGTGTTCTGGATCAGCTACAGCTGTCTGACTTTTTAGGAAGACCTGTGAAGACACTGTTGCAGCAATCAATCCGACTAAAGATAAATAGATGAGTGAGTTTCTCTAGATCTTGCTGGGAGAGCAATTCTTTAATCCTGGCAAATGTTCTTCAGGTGATAGAAGGCTGACTTTGTGTTGGTCTTTTTGTGTTTCTGAAGGTTCAAGTCTGAGACCATTACTACACCTAGATTTCGGCCCTGATCAGTAGTTTCTAGCTGCACTACCTGAAGCTGCGTGCTGACTCGTTCGTTCTTCTTTAGGTCCAAAAACAATTACTTCAGTTCCGCTGGAGAAAATGATTGCACATCCACACATTGATTTGATCTATGTATCTGCTCAACGTTAGGATGGGTTCAAAGTCACCTGGTACACCTGTACATTGTAATGTGAAGATGAGTATCATCTGGATAGTTATGGTAATACATTATCTGGGCTAGCAGGAGCATGTAGATATTAAATAGGAGGGCCCCCAGGATGGAGCCCTGGGGCACCCCACCTGTGATTTATGTCTGTCTAGATGAAAAGTTGCCTAATGACACAAATACGTCTTACTCTTTGCTGCACTTCTATGTCCTTTCTATTATCTGTTTAATGATTGTTCACACAAATGTCTTTTAGACCACATAGAAATGCTATCTTGTTTTGTACTGTTTAGTTTGTTACAAACATGCATTAGACATCATAGTAAATTGATTTTAAATAAATAAACCTCATACCTTTACCTAATTACCCCTTTGTACATTACCTAAATGTACAAAGGGGAATTTTTTGAAAATTGAAATAGTCAGATGCTACCAGCCACTGTGTTATAAATAGAAATAATAAACTGGTGGCTTTAAGGGAAAATAGTTGAATGATGACTGTTACCAGCCAGGAGTTTGCTTGTATGAGCGGACACTTCATTATATGCAGGGAGATGAAGTGAAAGCCAGGAATGCCAAGGTTTCCAGATTACCAAGATAAACTGGAGCTGAAATGTATACCGTCATGCATGTCCTCTCCTGTCGCAGTCAAGATAAACTGAAATGACATTGTCATGCCAGCAACAACATAAAAAATTGCTTCATCTAATTTGGGCGCATATGGATTGGTTATACGTCAAAGATGCTTAAGGTGCTGCACTGCAGCATAATGCAAAGAGCTATTCAAGCATAAATTATTAGTCAAAATTATTGCTGTTCTTCAAAAGCTTCATTTGTAGCAACTAAAAGTGTGGTGTGTATTTGTATTTAGCCAGCCGGTTCGATACTGTCATGTTGTAAAGGAAATGAGGACCTAAACGCAGACTGGAAAGGCAGACTTACAAAATGAACACAACAGGAACACTCAGGTATCGTGGGAAGGAAAGATGGCCAGATTTACTACCGACGTTCGGGCAGGGAACAACACAAGGATGAGGATTTGGAGGGCAGAAATACGGAGAATCCAGCAGGGAAGTGGAGAGTAGGAACAAAAGGAAGGGCACGTAAAACACTGAAGAGGAAGAAACTCAAAAAAAGAATTAAAAATGGCTAGTGATAAATATAACTAATACAGAGAAATGACTACAACAGACTAGACCTAAATAAAGAAACATCAAAACAAAAGTACAAAATAAACACTCAAAATGGGAGAATAATCTAGAGGCCAAGCAGAATCCAAAAACAACCCAGGATCATGACATGTACATGATGCTGCAGGTAAAACTGTATGTTTGTCAATTTATCTTCGATGGAAGTCTGTGAGCATCACTTTTTTTGTATTGCCTCAGACTCTCATTTGAAGTTAGGTGTGTACTTTGACGAGGCCTTTCTAACAGATAAATCTGAATTAATTTAAAGCATTCCATCACAGCTCTGGCTGTGTGTGTTGGGGACGTTCAGTCGCCTCAGTCGTAAATCTTTCATACCCTCTAACAGGTTTTCTCGTTTCTTTTCCATGTATTCCCACAGCATGATGCTGCCACCAACATGTTTCACAATAGGGATGGAGGCGTACAGGGGTTTTCCACAACATAGAATATAGTTTTATCCATTTTGTTGTTTTATTTTCAATTTTAAAAATTAGAAATGTACTTTACAGTTTACAGTGTGAGTCTCTTCCCATGGGAGTATATTATTACTTACTCCACAACAGCCCAAATGGTACTTAGAATCATACCCTATTTTATATATTTTGAGCTCCTGAACATCCAGCTCATGTATTTCCAAAGGAACATAAAAAAAAAGCAACATGAGCTTTTAGAGACTCTTGTGTGTTTTTTTTGTATTGTTTCTGTTTTTTGTTTTTTTTCTTTGCTAAAAGCTTTGAAACAAGATAAGAAAAAATTCAGGGGCGATAAAACCTTGATGGCATTTCCATCAACGCCTGTCCGCAGTGCTCAAACGGAGCACCTTGAGGACAGGAATATATGTGAATCAGCGTGCGTGCGTCACGGTCTTCACAATAGTTAAAAAGAGACAAATGATCATGGTTGTCTGAAGCCCCTCTGCTTTAGTCATCCACGGTAAAAAACCAAGGTAAAAAACAACTATTACTCACTCTGCGGAGAAGATTGCAAATCCGTTCGATGTTCAAGATCCTTTCTCTCTGCAAAGTAGATATGAAGAAGACACCGGTCAGTTGTCTGAAAATTACAAGATGCTCCTAAAAAATACAAATATTTGCGAAACGGAAACAGTACGTACTCTTTATATCTTTTTCTTTTTCAAAAATTTATAAAACATGTGGACCAGAACAAATGTGTCTTCATCCGTTAGAGAGCTGGAGATAATGGTATTGATAGTTATTATCAACTAAAGCAACGACATATAGAAGTATGGTCACAGATTTTCCACCTGGTGGTATTTTTTTTTTTATGGACCAGAAAAGCCTAGATTGATTGCATTCATAAACCCATAACGCAGTGCCTACGTTTAATGGACTGTGATGTTTTGGTGCAGATGTTTTGGCTGATCGAACTGTAACAGCCCTCCTGTGAGTGATAACATGAGGTCCAATTACGAGCTCTGATATGAGAGTCGTCCATCTTTTACGACATTGATTAACCATCAGACACTCCCTGTCATTGTGATGTTTCATTTAAATGTTCACTATTTGGCCAGTGTGCGGGAAGTTATGTGTTTGTGCTTAAATAGAGCAGTGAAACTAAAATACCATTAGTCCAGTAATTAACAGATGGTTCATCCTTTTGATTTTTTTTTTCTTTTTTGGTGAAACAAAGTTACATCAAATAAGAAACGATGCCATGTTCACCCAAGCGAGTTTAAAATTCTGTTTTATTTATTAGTCTCAGCTCCTTTTCTTAAAAAAGCTTCTGTCTCGGGTTGAAGCCCCTTGATGTCTGTTCCCTTTAGTTACTTTTTTTGAAAGTGTGGACATAAATGGAGAATCCCCTGCTGACCTCAGAGTAAATTCTGCCCTGAATCTTCAGCCAGCTATCAACTACTCAGCTTCAGCATAGTTAGTTTGGTCTGTCTGATTCCCTCTTTCTCATTTTTCAAGCTCCATGCCTCACATCCGTTGACAACACAGAACTTTAATATGTACCAATATCCATTTATATCTTATCAGATAGATAAATGCATCATGCTGTAAGTTAATTGGTTTGGTATTGGAGTTGTAAATTGTTGTGCTACTCAGTTGTTATATCCTGTAGCTTCCCTGAGGTGCCCTTATTTGTGTCAGGCCATCCAGGCTCAATGGGACCAGTTCCAATAAAGAAACCAAACAGGGGGCATTTATCAGAGGCAGTAGAGACATTACACAAACCAAAATAAAAGAGCAAAATATTAAGGCAAAGAGATTAATAAATGTAACTCTTACCTATTGTTGTTGAAGAATAAAAAACCTTGACATGCTTTAATCTCAAGGTCTTGTTCACAGAGCCACTGTGTAATACGTGTTCTTTTTGAAATATGATCGGTCTCTCTGAGCTGCATATGCATGCTGCCCGAGTACATTTTCTCCAACCTCCATTGGCTGCATTAGCCGCAGAAAGGAAATAGATGGGAAAACGAGCGAGTCAGAAAAAGCCAGTCTCTTCTACGTCACCGAGAAAATTTGTTTTCATGGCCTCCCCCACCTTGGCTTGCGACCGCCCACAGCAAGGATGTGTTGATTTTGCGTCCAGGAGAGAGCAGAGCGCGTCATCAACATTGCATTATTTTTTTTTACCCAGAATAAGGAGCTGAGAAAGAAATGGTTGGATTTTGTGTTTGGAACACCACCAGCAAAGTATTACGCTAAGTTATTTGTTTGAAGGCAGCACAAAAGTCGTGTTGCTGTTAGCCAATCAGAGGCGAGAAGTTTGCATATCATAAATATTAATAAGACTCATAATCCTCATTTGTCGTTTTCCAACCACCCACTCTTCCGACATACTTCAACCCCCCTGAAACAGGAGCGCAAGAGTATTTTTTACACAGGAAACGACTCACAAGACGTTCCTTCAAACTAGAAACCACAGCAAATGTATTTAAAAAAAACAAATGAACAAAACCTTCACATGAAATTGATCCAAATACTGGTTCTGTAACTAATTTCAAAACGCATTTTGGTTCACCACTTGAGCGCCATCTAGTTGCTATCAGCATGTGAAGAAATGGTACATTCCCTTGTACTCGAAAGTTGGATCTTAAGAGTTCCCAGTAGGAATATGCCCAAAAATGTCCAACTAGGAAAGTTGGAATTCCTCGAGCAGAATCGAGCTCAGTATCCAGCACCACAACTGAATATGGTGAAGGCTGCAGAAATAATCTCTTTCTCAGCAACTCGAGCTGTTTCTTTTTTGTATTTTATGTATGGAAATGCCTAAAACGAAGAGAAATGTATTGCTAGCTGCTTGCATTGCTAATAGTAGTTAACGCCGTAAAAATGTGCAAATTCAGCATTTCTGAGTACTAAAACACGGTCGAGTTGAATGTTTTTGTTCACAGATTCTAGCTCTGACTTCTGAGATGCTTCGTGATTGACACCCTGTTGTGTCTGTGTTTAAGTCTTTAATTTTGAAGTAAGAAAGGAAGTAGTTTCTTCGTGGTTGAAGAAAAGAGTTGGCTAATAAAGAATGTTTGTTGTGCTAGATATAATTGGAGTTACATGTATAATTGGTACACTTTAGAATGTGGATTACATAAAGGGGATATTAGTTGTGGGTCCACTCAGCCTCGGGCCGAATCTGTCTTTTAGACTCCAGCAGTGAATATTAGCTAGAAACACTAATCCAAACTGGAAACATGTGTTCCAACACTCCTATGTTGTCTGTATGTCATTTCTCTCTTGCTCTCCAATGTGTACTCCCTTTGTCCTTTTTGTACACAACCCCGGCTGAGTGAAAACAGGTTTCCCCCGGCATATGTCCGAAACCAGCACCGTGTATTTTTGCTGGCTGTGTCCATGTAATTCCTCCTCTGTTTGTTCAGTTTGTTTATTTTGGGGGGAATCAAGTGGCAATCCTGCACCCTTCCGCATTAGGTTTTAGACGCCTGACATGTCCAAGCTGCCATCTTACAGTGTGGGGTAATGCCATTCAGTCATGCAGCTTTGAGTGTTGAGAAATGGCTTCCACTTTTTCCGGAGAGACTATTATGGATTTTTACAGGTGGTGCAGCTTTTGTGTCCACTTCCTGTGGCTGGCGTGCCTCCACACGCCCACGGCCTGTTTTCACAGTTTCCTCTCCCACTCCTCATCACTCCCTCACTTTCAGATGAAGGTTCACATGACTGCTAGAACATTAGCTGTCTTGTGAAAAAGACGCTCACAGCTGCTCCTCACTTGCTAAATGAGCGATGGCAATTTCCTCTGAATCATGACAATACTGTTAACGTAAGTAATGAGAGGAAATTACTGACACGGTGCTTTGGAAACATATTCACACCCCTTGAACTTTTCTGTAGTTTGCCACAATACAACCACAAAGTGGTTAATGTGTTTAATTGGGATTGTATGTTATAGATCAAGGTCGCTCTAAATTGTCAAGTGGAAAGAAACATTCCTAACAATATAGGAATCTGAAAGGTGTTATATGTATTGGTATTCCATACTTTACAATACTTTTGCTCTACCAGCTGTGGCCCAGTTGAGACACTACATTTTTTGCCCATTATTCTTTACAAAATAGCTCATCAGCCTCAGACAGATTGGATGGAGAATGTCTGTAGACGTCAATTTTCATATCTGGCCACAGATCCTTAATTAGACCTGGACTTTGACTGGGTCATTCTAATATATAAAAATATTTTGATCTAAACTAATCCACTGTATCTATGGCTTTGTCTTTAGTGTTGCTGTTCGGCTGGAAGGTGAGCCTCCACCTCAGTCTAAAGTCTTTGGCAGCCTCTAACAGGTTTTCTTCTTGGTATACAATGGAATCACCTCCATCTAAGGGTGAGTGTTAGTTTTCAATAATTTTAAAATGATCATTTAACCATTAGGCAGCTGGCAATATTGAGCATTTCCCTTACTTTGCTAAAGCAAATTATAAGAAAAGTAGAAGACCAGTCAACGTGAATAAAGGTATTTAGGTAAAAGGTATTTAGATAAAAGGTATTTAGGGGACATCTTGCTGAGCTATGTCAGAAGAGAAAGAGGCACCCAGTGTTGCTAATAAGCTAATTGCTTTGCAGCTTGTTAGCCAAAAGGCTGATGGTTGTTGTCTTCTTCAAAAATTGTGGCAAGGATGTGGTCTGGTTTGGTTGTTTTATGCAAATCAATTGAGCAAAAACGATTTTTTTCTCTCTTGGATTTAAGTGAACTAAACATAGCGTAGATAAATAAAATAAGTTTTATATAATAGGAGCAAGGGCCTACAAGCAGTCTAGCATTTTAACAGCTTGTGGCAGGTACTTTGTCTGGTGGATATGCTTATTATAAAAGTTGATTTTTCATTGTTCTAAAACCCTAAAACAAAAATACAACTCTGGCTTTTCCATTCAACAGTAAAACACACAAATTTTATATGGTAATTAAATGAAAAGCTTGATAAATTTTCAAAGGATTTTAAGGCTCTAGAAGAATTTATTTACCAGAAGGAAGGGCAAAATGGCTTTTTACATTAAAATGATTGCCGACCCCTGAATATTGATGATGTGCACTTCTAGTTTTTCACCACACATTGCATGGAGGCCAAAAAGTTCATTCTACCATCATCTAACTGGAGCTCTCTCTTCTACATGTTTACTGGTTGGCTGCACTGGAGTTTATTTAGGGAATATCAGAGTAAATTTAGCTAAATACAAATGCCTGTCACACTTTTCAATGTTTTTATTTGAATCAAAAACATTTTGAAAACCACCTCCACGAATTTGCAAACTATTACATTTTTCATTTTGTACTAGACAAGTACTTTTAGGAGGAGGGAAGGTTAAGAAGAAGCGATGGTTGCCATGTTTCTGTTTGCTATGTTGTTATACACAGCAATGGCTGTTTGCTGACATCTGCTGATATAATTTTCCCAATAAGTTACAACCAATCAGCATGAGTTAACCACAAGTCCCGCCCAGGGATGGAGTACCCTGAAGCGTGACTCAAGTCCCGATTTGAGTCACGCTTAAGGGATTTCTGACCTGACTTGAACAGGTCGCTGATGACTTGCATTTGGATTTGGACTTTGACATGTGAAATTGCTATTGTTGGAACTAGCATGTAGCCAATACTAATGTTAGCTATTTACATTAGGTCAGACTACTGGAGAAATCTTATAACATCTTCCCAAAGCCTTTCTAAGTGTATGGGTGATATGCCGATTATATACTGTTTTCATATTTATTTTATTATTTTGCACATGCCACCGTGTTAGCTTTTGTGATAGCGTTGGGGCATTGAGTATTTTTTTAATAAAGTAAACCATGGTATAGCTGTCACGATTCCAGTTATAAAATCTACACCTTGCTCTCTTATTTTTGACTTGCTCTCAGGTGATAATGACTTTACTTAGACTGGAAGATTCTTTTTGGGACCTGAACTTGATATGTAAGACCTAGGAACTTGACTTGGACTCGACTTGGACTAATCCAATGTGACTTGGACTTAGACTCAAACTCTAAGGACTCAAGTGTGACTTGGACTCGAGAGGTGGTAACTTGCCTACAACACTGGTACCACCCAGCAACTGTCCATTGCCGAGTACATGCCCCAAAGCAGGTACCTGTTTGGTACCTGAAATGGCCCTGAAAGTGGTCCTATCAGGCCGGCCTGGTGAAATGTAGACACGTGCGTACTGTGAAGGTCTGGTAAAATTGTATATGGCAGGAAACTGCTAGAAACTAGAACAAAAAATGTGTGTTTTTTATTAATTGTTCTCTTTCTTAGTAGAAGAAAGTTTACTGAATAGATTTGTTCTTGCAACACTAGGTGGAAACGTTTCAGTCTGACAGCGGCACAGTTTATCATTGTATAAACAAGGGCATCGTTTGAATGGATCTCTTTAACTGATTAGGCCAAGGTGCCGACGTCTCTGAAGAACGTTGATTGCTTTAATCTGCATACAAATGACTTCTCAAAGAAACACTGTCTGCTTACCACTGTGGCAATCTCTTGGAAGCCAGGATTAACAGTAAAATCAATAGTACAAATATTTATTGTGAAGAAAATTTATGCATCGCTCTAAATTGAGCTCAATTAAATGTCTAAAGGGATCCCCAGACCATTCTTCTCCATTAAATGGTGACTGCCTGTGTTTATCTTTCCCTCTGTTCGGATGTTTGTAGCGATTACAAGGAAGTCTAAAATCATAATTTCTGAACAGAACAAAAACTAAACGGTTCATTCTAAAAGCTGGAAGTGGAGATTGCTCCTTGTGCACATGAAGATTTGATGTTTTTTTTTTGTTGTTGTTTTTTTGCAAGAAAGGAAACAACAGGGTTCTTACCGCTCTGGTGGGATTGCTCTGATCAATTGGGTTTTTGAAGTCTGTGCGGAGTTCATCAAAGGCAATGATCTGAAAAAAAGTAGCAGAATGGTGTGAGAAAATGTTCTTTCGACTTTTCAATTCGATCCTTTCACACTTGTAAAGAACTGCCTTGTCTCAGGCAGCGGGCCGATACTATCGACGACAGCGCCTCTCAGCATCCCACACAGCTGCGGCCACATTGTTCACATTGTGAGAACACACATGGTGATTTAGGGATGGATGTGCATATGCAATTAGTGAAAGCATTGATCTTGCTGCCTTGTGAATTTTAGCCCTTTATACACAGAGACATCCGTGACACATTGACTGGACAGAAAAAGCTTGTAGAAATCTAACATGCTAGTAATATTCATGGAGATACAGGTATCAATAATTAAATGCTTTAAAAGGATCGATGTATCTTGCAAGTTTTTAAGCTTAGCATTAAATGATTTGCCTGCATTCATTGTCTTTTTGGAGAGATTGTTTTTTGATTGGAAGATTTTTGTTATTTGTTCATTGTTTTTTTCATTTGCTGTCTGATAAGTACTTTTTAAAAAGTATTTTTTAGATGAAAACAGCCTAACGTGCTAACTGGCAGCTATGCTTTGGAAATAACTGTGATGGGATGTCTCCTTAAAACGCAAGAAGAGACGGGAATTATCGGCAGAGAAGTGAATGTCAACAATGAGTGATTGCATGAAGAGAAACCACTTGTATGTACAATAGAAAATGTCCCGCTAATTTTTTACATCTTAGTCCATATGGCGCCCCTTCATCTTTCACACTTTGCTCCCTTGTCAACAGATGCAGTTTCCATGGAGACATGGCGAGTCCCTCAATGGGCGCCATGGTTACTATTAAAGAGAGGGGGGGGGAACTGATCGGTTGCGAACGATACATCGTTATGGTGCTGCACCCGTGGGTGGAGGCAGACTCGAGGGAGGGGAGGAAGGGGTCGGAACATATTCCAGGTTTGACAGCCGTTTTTGAATAACCACCGAGCCAGACGCACGCCGTCTCTTTCACATGCAGACACACCGAGTGACTCACATATGGTCTCACCCACTTAGTAAACTGGTATGTTAGTCATTTTAAGTCCTATAGTCCTAGTGAGGCTGTTTCATATTTCAAATTATTCCTGCCTCTATGAGGCAAATGTAAAAATAGGTGAGACATCGAAGCTGAGGTGTTTGCAGGGCGTGTACTTGTGTAACTGCCAAACAAAGTGCTCGGGTCTCCCGAGATGTCTGTACAAATTCCACCCAAAGAAGGGATTCAGCTCCCAGATCTGCCGGTAAATATTTATGATCAGTATGGCTTGCAAAAAGCCCAAGCACTTTGTTTGAGAAACTGTTTGTTGTCAGGTCCCTGGAATGGCTGGCTGAATGCAAAATTCAAAATGCATGCATCCTCTTCAGTATGTTGCCCTATACACTGGTAATTAAAATCCAACTGATCACATTTGTGCTAGACAGAAATGAACACATTCATGAATAAATGAATAAATTCATAAATTTGACTTCGAAATTGGCTCTACTTACCCTACCTTTAGGTCTCAATTTTGTATGCTCTTTAGCCTTAAACAATAATTTAAAAAATGACTCAAGTTTGTGTTACTCTTACAGTTTAATTTATATTTAAAAACTGTAAGCCAGTCTAAAAGCAAAAATTTTATTTTTACTACATTTACTACTGTTACAGTATTTACAAGAACAGCATAAGCACAGTAAAAGTAAAACAAAAATAGTTAAAATAATGCCAACTACGCATGATGTAAAGCATACAATTGTTCCTGCAGAGTTCTTTAAATTACATTAGACCTTGGTTGTTCATTAATTTTACCTATGTTTCATTTTTAAAGACATTTTTGGTGAATTTACAGGGGTTCACCAAGAAAAGGCTTAGAACGACACAATGGATTCCAATTAAGCAGCTCACAAGCAAAGCATCAACACCCACACAAACACATAAACAGCTCTATAATACTATGTTCTGTAAAAAAAATGTAATGCGAGGGTTAAATTCAGATTAAAAAATTACAATATGGCAAGTGATGCATGATGGTTACGGTTTGTGATTGTCACATAGAGACAGCCTGGTCATAGCGGTGGGCTGCATACCCCCCTTTTGAGGCACCAGTGATTCTAAGAGGGTTGTAATTACATTTTAGGACTAAACTGGCATTTAATTTTTCTTTTTTTACAATTACATTTAAATGGGCTGAGCAAAGTGTGCGCGTGCAGAAGAAAAGTGAAAAAAGAAGAAGCAAAAAGTGTTGTACAACTGCGTGTAGGTGGATGTGTTTGTCTGCCTGTGTGGGATGATATAAGAGTGGATGTCCACAGGCCCAACATGCCCCCATTTCACTTTCACCATGTGTGCAGCGGTTTCAGTGTGCACAGTGCCACTCACCTGCCATATGACAAAGAAGATGAGCCCGGCGCACAGAACCAGGGTGAGCATGTAGCAGAAGGCCGCGAAGGTGAACGCCATGGCCGCGTCAGCCAGCCTGAAAACCAGAGAGTAGGAAGAAAAACTTCCTGCCTGCTATGTTTTAAATGTTAGGCTACTGGTATCTTTCCCTCCCTCTTCTACCTGAGTGGGGCTTATTGTCTGCCTCCACTTCAGGTGCAAAGCAGAGTCCTGGTAGGTAGAGCAATCACTTAAACCAGCAATCAATAGTGAGCCCAAGCTGCGGCTGTGCTGCTTTTCCACTTTTTGTCTCCTTTTGTGTAGCTGACAGCAAGACGGCGGCCGTCTCGCTGGGGTTTGGGAAGCTCTGAAGGAAATCGGTTCTCATCCACTGTTTCACTCTTGTTGCCCCCCGGTGCTCCTCTTTTTCAATCTCTGACAGGAAAAATGTCTGTCTCCTCCTCCCCCGAGGAGTTTCTCCTGAGACAAAACCTACACATTAGTCTCTGAAGGTAAAAGTGTCTGACGGACAGACTTGACAGCAGAAGCACAGGATTCTTGTCGATATTGAGAGCAGTAAAAAAAAAAAAATTAGGATTACTGTCCAGGATGGTTATGGCTTATGGTAGTTAAGTAGTTAGGTTTATGGCTTACAGTTCAGTCTAAAACATCCTTATTGGCCCGTTATTCCGTATTTAACGCTTTTGTCAACATCCATAAGGGGCGGTCGGCTTATTTCTATTACTAGGCTGTTGAGCATTTATAATTCTCCTCTAAAGTTGAAGATATTGCTTTACTCACTACGCAGGCTTATTTTGAAAAAAGCAGAATACTTGTTGCTCCAGTGATTTACCAAGAGAAGATTGAAATAGAACATATAAGTTTGGAATTAACACTCAATTTGAACACTTAGAGGATCAACAAATACACAGTCAACCCAACGATTGCTATCTTAACTGACCTTAACATCGAGTGGAGAATACCCGTGTCTGGTAGGAGTCGTGTCTGCCTCTGAACAGTCCACTCTGCCCTTGTTTCTTTCAGTTTGGGTCGGCACCATGTCAGTGTTGTCTGCCCTGTATCTACGTCTCAGATGCATTCCTCAGATTTCTCCCCCTCAAAAGAGAGCCTTCAACTCAGATCTTCTCCAACGTGCCGGAAAATGTTTCACTTCTGGCAGGAAAAATGTAAAAAGTGGGGGAAGATCGGGGAGAAATTTAACCAGAAACCTGTAGAGAACCTACATGTTCACAGTACGCAGTTATGCTGATTTTGAAAACACTCCTGTTGACAAGTAAGACAGCTCCGTAGCCCTCAGAAGTCATGTCTTATTGATTGATACCAGCCTCTGATCACCTTTCATTTCCCTATTTGTGCCGTCTTTCTACCTGAAGCCCCTCGTTTTCAGACCCCCTTTCCAGAGATTCGGAATGTATTTCCTGAGTCTGCCGTCTCTGGCTGCCTCTTTCCTCTATTTCTTAGACTGCAAGAGAAAAATTTCAACCACGGTTGGTGTTATAAAAGTCAACCAATAGCATCGCTCCGTCCTCCCTCCCCGCTCTCCTGCTTTCTCTCACCTCCCTCTCTCCTCTTCTCTGTCAGTGTCCCTCTCTCTTGCATTTCTATATTTCTATAATCCTCTGTTCCCAGAGACGGATGAGGGGGATGGGCAAACTGGAGATGTCTGCCTCCCTCTCCCTCCTCACCAGAGCTTTCAATCATCCATCATTCCATGAAAATGTAAGTTTGGCTCTGAGAGGGTGCTGCTTTCTGTTACCTGTCATTTCCTGCCTCCGCACCATTAGCATTCAGTAAATTGCTCTCTTTTACTTTGTCTCGTTCTAATTTTCCCCTTCATCTCTGCCTTGTATAGAACTGATTTCAGAAACAGCCAGTGGTATCTAATGCAATGAGATGCACTTTTTTTTAACTAAAAGGCAACAAGTAATTATCTTCGCTTTATCTGAACATAGACATTTCTTTAAAACATGTAAAAGACATGATAAGAAAGAAGGTGCACACATCATTAAGTGGTTTAGTTTCATTTTTGTGCATCAGGACCTTGCAAGATGCTGCTTGTAGTTTTAAAGCTGTTTTTCTGTTAGTTAGAGTCGGAACCAGGAATTTGAAATAAAGCTGATGGAAAGATGGCTGGATCTAAACAGAGGGCAATCCTGGAAGAAAACCTGTTGCAGGCTAGGAAAATCTCAGACTGGAGTGGAAACTAAACATGTAGTCAAAAATAAAATAGATAACTTTAGGTCAAGGTACATTTAATGTCGAAGCCCAGACCCAAACCCAACTTGCTAACCCCCATCTCATCCTACGTAAATTACTCATAGTCCTATATTCTACTTGCATAGCACTTTGTACACAGGCTTCAGGTTTCTTTGTGGTTCCTGGAGAATGTAGTTCTCAAAGCTTTTCTTGTGTCGAACCAGCCACCAATTTTGATCAGAGAGGTAGACATTCTGTCCAAATTTAAGTCTAGAATTAAGCCTTTCACTTTTGATGAAGCCAATGTTTCCATTGTTTGTTTTTTTGACCTGTATTTCCTATCAACAGCCCACTCTGAGCCTAGAGTTGCTAATTTCTTTTGTTAAAAAAAAATAGTGATTCCTTTCCGGTTCCCAATGCTCCAATGCTCAGGATGGAAGACTGCACTAATGTAACTCTTCAATCTGATGTCCTTCAAGAGTGTGCTAGGTATTACATGGTCTTGTATGTTCAATAAAGATGTGTATTGGCAAGAATCTGGCAATATGATATGTATCACAATACAGGGAGGTGATACAATATATTGTGATATATTACAAATATATTGCAATACTGTGACAGTAAGACTATTGTGGTTTTTAAAACGTAATTTAACTGTGGAAAAACTGTCACAGCATTCTTAACAGTCCAACCCGTTTCATACTTTAACACATCCAGTTTTATTACTAGATCTAGTTGATCCACTGGAACGAAGAAGGTGAAAACAGCCACCAACTAGCGGTCACACTTTTAATTTTACTACAAAAATTACTGTCATCATTAATGGTTGCATTCAAATTGTAAAAAATGTAATAAAAAATCTATAAATGTATTTTGAATGTCAGTACAATATCGTGGCATAAAATATTGAGATTTTCAGTTGATCGATATTTTCTTACATCCCTGCTGTTTAACGAAACTTGGTGATATGATAGTTTATTCTAATAAATGCACTGAACTCCAACTTCCTACCACAATCTAAAAATAAGCATGTTAAGACAATAGGTCTCTCTGAGTATCTGTGTATTCCTGTGGTGGATGGGTGACCTGTCCATGGTGTATCCCTAGATAGATGGATGGATTGATGGATTTGGAATGAGTTGTACCTATGTTTTCCTGTAAAATACATTGACATACCTCATGTTTTAACTTGTTGCTGTAGAAATACAGATGAAACTCCAAAAATTAGAAAATCATGCAAACGTTCATTAATTTCTGTAATTTAGCTTAAAAGGTTAAACTAATACATGATTTAGACTCATTACATGAAAGCGAGATATTTCAAGCCTTTTTTTGTTATAATTTTGATGATTATGGCTTACAGCTTATGATATCCCTAAATTCAAAATCTCCGAAAATTAGAAAATTGTGAAGAGGTTCAATATTTTAGGCTCAAAGTCTCACACTCTAATCAGCTAATTAATCCAAAACACCTACAAAGGGTTCCTGAGCCTTTAAATGGTCTCTCAGTCTGGTTCAGTAGGAATCACAATCATGGGGAAGACCGCTGACCTGACAGGTGTGCAGAAAACCATCGTTGACACCCTCCATAAGGAGGGAAAACCTCAAAAGGTAATTACAACAGAAGTAGGATGTTGCCAAAGTGCTGTATCAAAGCACATTAATAGAAATTTATGTGGAAGAGAAAAGTGTGGAAGAAAAAAGTGCACAAGCAGCAAGGATGACTGCAGTCTGGAGAGGATTGTCAGGAAAAGGCCATTCCAAAGTGTTGGGGACCTTCACAAGGAGTGGACTGAGGCTGGAGTTAGTGCATCAAGAGCCACCACACACAGACGAATAATAATGGCTTGCATTTATATAGCGCTTTTCAAGACTCTCACATTCACACACTGGTGGAAGCAAGCTATGATTATAGCCACAGCTGCCCTGGGGAAGACTGACAGAAGCGAGGCTGCCATATCGCACCATCGGCCCTTCTGGCCAACACCAGTAGGCAAGGTAGGCAAGGACACAACGACATGTAGCAGGTGGAAGCTGGAATCAAACCCACAATTTCTGGGTTGCAGGCTGACAACTCTACCACTGAACTACAGCCACCCCGGACCTGGATCCTGGACAACAAACAATGTCAGAAGCGTCTTACCTGGGCTTAAGAATAAAAGAACTGCTAATTTTGCATCTCATTTGGAAACCAAGGTCCCAGAGTCTGGAGGAAGAATGGAGAGGCACACAATCCAAGATGCTTGAAGTCCAGTGTGACGTTTCCACAGTCTGTGTTGATTTGGGGAGTCATGTCATCTGCTGCTGTTGGTCCACTGAGCTTTATGAAGTCCAGAGTCAACGCAGCCATCTATCAGAACATTTTGGAGCACTTCATGCTTCTTTCCACAGACGAGCTTTATGGAGATGCTGACTTCATTCTCCAGCAGAACTTGGCACCTGCCCACACTGCCAAAAGTACCAAAACATAACCAATGACCATGGGATTACTGTGCTTGATTGGCCAGCAAACTCGCCTGACCTGAACCCCGCAAACAATTTGATTGAGATTCAGATACAGAAAACTTTATTTATCCCACATGGGGTAATTCAGTTTGGTAATCTCAACCAAAATAATCCACAAAAGTACAAGCACTCACAATCCTACACACACCCACAAAGAAACGTATGGCATCATAGCAGAGCAGTCCAGCTTTGTGTCTCACTGGGCAGGTTAGATGAGAAAAACAAAACAACCAAAAAAAACCCCACAGAAATTACTGCAAGTTTAACAGTCTGATAGCGGATGGGATGAAAAAGTCAGAATAACCATTTTTGTCGTCCTAGGGGGTTGGATAATATCGACGACAGGTGGGCATTAAAATAAATTTTTTAGCCAGAACATGATCTCGCTGATTGAAGATGGCTTTCACTTTCTGCGTCACCCGTTTCTTCCACTGAGAATTCAAGTCTTTTAACATGACAACTGTGATCTTTGAACAAATCTTAACAATATTATTCAGCCATTTAATGGTCTTTAACCGATAAGCTGTTAAACCAACATATAAAGGAAACCTTAAAAGACTCTCAATAAAAGTATAATAAAAATGACATAAATAGTTCAGTTTCCTCATTAAATGGATTCTTTGCTGACCTCGCCTGACGACCAAGTCTGTATTAACATCAAACTTTAACTGGGTGTCAATTACAGTTCCAAAGTATTTATAGGTCTCCACAATTTTAACTTCTTCACCATGTATAAAATCAGGTTTGTGCTCATACTGATTCTTCCTAAAATCAAGAATCATCATTTGTTTTGGCAAAATTCAAATCCATGAAATTCTCATCACACCATTTAACAAATGAAGACAGGACAGCATCGTGACCATAATCAGACTGTGAACCTTGAAGCAAAGATAACAAAACAGTATCGTCTGAAAACTTCGCAACGTAGCTATCTTGCCGTGATGATCTGCAGCTGTCAGTGTGCATAATAAAAAGCAAGGGTGAGAGAACACAACTTTGGGGAGAACCCGTATTTGAGAGGATCCAGTCAGACATTAACAAAGACAAGCTGAACTCTATCCGTCAAGAAATTTACGATTAACAAAAAGATCTGGTCTGGCAGTTTGAAATAATTTGCCAATCGATCAGTTAAAATAAGGGGTTACATTTTATTAAAAACAGAGGAAAAATCTGCAAATAAAGGCCGAGCAGAAGGCCGCTATTAAGCATCGTGGTCTTCCATAACACCTCAGCAGAGCCAGAGGCTGATAGCATCCATGCCACGCCGCATTGAGGCAGTAATTCATGCAAAAGGGGCCCAAACCAAGTACTGAGTACATGTGCATGATTGTTTCAGAGGTCATTTTTCTATCTAAAATCCTTGTCTTATTGATTTCATGTAATGTTCTAATTTTCTGAGATTTTGAATTTAGGGTTTTCATAAGCTGTAAGCCCTAATGAGCAGACTTATAACAAATAAAGGATTGACATTTCTCGCTTTGCACATAATGAGTCTATCTCATATATTAGTTTCACCCTTAAAGTTGAATTACTGAAATAAATGAACTTGGGATGTTGCTTTTTTTTCTTACTGAGAGTAAACTGTTGATCTTGGTTGGTATGATTTTTTGCTTTTTAACATATGCCTTATTTTCTATTATACATCAACTTTTACTTTTAGTCCATTAATGGCTAATCATAGCTTCACATAAATCTGTTTTAAATTTTAGACTTACTGGAATAACAAACATTCAGTGGTTTCTGAATGAGATGTCTTCGATCAGAAAAGTGATATTTTTTTAGAGTAACATCCCCAGTCACTTAGATAACCATCTAAACTAGTTAGCCTACATTTGGTTATAACAATAACCGACTCTAAATTAAATAAATGTCTCTTTAGTTACTACTGATAATAGCCCAATACCTAACCACCATGTTTGTTGTGTAATTTCAGGTGAAAAATGAAAACTAAATGCTCATTTACCCTTAATGAAATGACAAGCTAACTGCAGGTATTTTAAAAATAACTTTAGATCAGTTAGCTCTATCTATCCAGCACTGTGTGACCATGGTTGTGTCATTTCATCTAACTGACTGTTCGTTCAGCTAATAGTTACCCTAAAACATGAAAAGTTATTTGAGCCAATGCTTTTAATGCAATTAAAAAAAAGCACTCCTTTGTTCAGAACGTACGTGTTCAGTTAGCTTTGAGCAAGGTGAGTCATGAGCATTTTTTAATTACATATACGAATCATCATTCAGAAAAACTAAAAAATTTTTGCAGCTGAAAATTCTAGCTGTTGCTATTAAAGCAATTATGTTGTTTTTCAAAAGTATGGAACCAGTGTGTTTTGCATTTCTCAAAGAAGCAAACACTAAAAGTTAAATATGGAAATAAGTTTGAAGTTGAAATGAAATGCCTGATGTTATTTATGTATTTAAGCTCTGACTGGAAACCTTGTCCGAACAACAGAGCTGTGAGTTCTAAAAACTTTGAGTAATAAAAACAGTTCACTCAGAAAGTGAATGAGTGACAAATGAATATGGGTTGTTGCCTGTTACCAAATGAAAGAAGAATAAGAAAAACAGTAATTGACGTTTGTAGCACAACTCTTTGAAACTGGTGGAAATGAATTGGATTTACATCTGGTAAAATAAGAGTTAAAAACTCAAGTGTTGCTTTGAAGAAGGACTCCAGGTTACAGCACACCAAGTTGGACAAAATTATCCTACTGCATTTTCACTGTGGTGTAATGGCAGTGAAAGAAATAATGATGTCCATTATCATTAATGGTACGCGGAAAGGATCAGAGACTGGAGCAGGATGGCAGTCATGACATCTAACAGAAAGAGCACAAGCTGACATTTAAACTTTAGACACTTATCCCATTTCTACAGAACGGAGATGATGAAATTATTTTTCAGGATGCGACAAAGAATAATTTGAATGCTTCTTTTCCCAAGATAAATGTCTTTATTTTCTCGTCTAATGTCATAATTTAATCTCATTATCAAATTATTATACGAATTTGATATCTTTTTTCAATTAAGATCCTTACAATTTCATATTTCTTCTATAACCTATCTGTGTTTTACACATGGGACTGTTCAGCTGCAGTGAACCTATGTTATTTAATTTATTGTATAACAACATAGATAAATTAAAGTTCTCTATAAAATTCTTTATTTTTTTCCTGATGGTTAAATAAAAGGAGATATACCATACATAAAACCAATTTTCTTTTGATGATTTAATGTCATTACTGCATTATGCATTATTTTTATGTGCCTCTGGGGTTCGATTTCCATTCAGGTCAATTGTCGGCCTGCTCACTCAAGGGACTCATTTTAAAAGTGAGTGTCCAGACTGCAGTGTATGTAGGAATCATACATATTATGTATCATAATAACAGCAGAATAACACTTCATTACCCTAAATACATTTTCAGTGATTACTGTCATTTCTGGATGCCAAAGTGATGGCAGAAAGTGATATTTAACCATGCAAAAATCACAGATCTATAAAATTAGAATAAAAAATAGTCTTTTCCACCATGTGTTGGCTAGCCAAAAGTTATGAGGACATTTCTCTTTACTTTTTGTTCTCTGCATTTTCAGTGATTAAGCTTTACCCTGCATTCTGTTCAATAAGTGTCTAGATATAATGTTTATTGTGCAATTTACATCTATAAATGTGTTTTCCCTGTAGCTATTTGAGTTGTCAAGCAAGCAAACTAAAATTGAACATCTGATGTGTTGCAATTATATACTCTACTGTCAGAATTCAGTAAATAATGTAATGGTGGACAACTTAAAGAGGGATGTCATTTATTTTGGCCTCAGTTAAATTCTGGTGGTTTTAAATGCTGACAAATTGGCCTCAGAGTTTTGGCTCCATCTAGAGTCAGAAGCCCATAACTCGTAAAAATGATGTGTTTTCTGGGCCAGAATCCATGGGAACAAGTCCAAGATGGTCAGTCTTCTGGTCTTCATAGTGAAGAACTTAATCACAGGTTTCTGTTTCAATGCACCTGCTTTAACTGATCAGCAGTCTGGTGATATAGCTTTATTTATAGGTGTATGATAAAGGTGTCTAAACGCGATTCATAAGGGTTTGCAAATTTTTCTGGAGAATTTTTTTTTTTCAAATGTCTGTGACTTTGACTTTATTAATTTTCCCTTACTATCAGAGGAAATCAGTGCTTTCTGATGTCTGTATATTTTGGAAATTTAACACAGGAATTTTAATCCCAATATGTTAACATATGGGCCCCAATTAAAACCATCTGTAAATGTTTGTGCTTAAAAACAATGTACAGTTTAAAATCGTTTTACTTAGGAAACAATCATTCTCACAGAAGCTACAACTCACAACAGACAAATTGTTGTCATTACCTAATGTCATTACTGACATTACGTTTCCCACTAGGGGATGTAAGAAGACACCGTAGCTCCCTCTAAATGTATCACTCTATGAAAGCAATCTAACATGCTTGCCTAAAAACCCTATAGCTTTTTATAATTCCTCTTTTGACTTTAGAATCGAATAGAATAATCCTTTATTTGTCCCACAAAGGGTAAATTCAGCTGTAACAGCAGCAAAGGGACTGGTAATAGAAGCATTTAGATTCACACAAGAAAAGTATAAAAGCATAAAAACAGAGTTAAGAATAATATATGTACATTAAGGAAAGAAATTACAAAACCAAACACAAACAAAGTGACAGAGGAGGGACACAAGCAGTGTAAGAGCAACTCTGTAAATGTATTTGAATAGAGACTGACTTTTTTGCTTATGGTTCAACATATTTTATAATGATGAAAGTAATGATAATGATGATTTTCTCCCCCTTTCTTGTGGCATTAATTATGCAAAATATAAATGGGAAACATCTATTTTTGCCATGTTTTTGGCAAAGGACTACATAGAGCCTTGCAATAATATTCATACCTCCTCTTTTCTTTTGACTCTGTGGTGGCATCAGCCATATTATATGTTGTAGTTTGTTGGAGCGGCATCTTTTCAACAGCTGAGAGAAGTGATTAGATAAGCTCCTCCGGAAGGCCAGCTCTGTCCTAGGATGCCCCCTCGATCCAGTGCAGGAGGTGGCAGACAGAAGGACCAAAATAACATCGCTGTTGGACAATGTCTCCCACCCCACCCTTGAAGCTGTTTGCAGAACTAGAGAGCTCCTTCAGTGACAGACTGCTGCATACCAGGTGCACAAAGGAGAGCTATCACAGATCATTTCTTGCAGCAGTTGTTAGAGTTTGTCACAGTCTTTGTTCCCAACAAATGAAGAGGTTTTTTTTTTCCATTTATTGTGAAGTCTGTTGTTGTTTTTTAAATGCACAAATATGCATGCACATGTTGCACATTTTTTATAGTATCCTACTTGGTTGCACATTTCTTTACATCTAAATATGCTATTTTTATCAACTGTAGTGTATTTTGTCTTATTCTGTAAATTTGCCCTTACTGTCTGTATATTTTTACCGCTGTGTCAATCTTCATGCTTCAACTTGCCTGTCACTTTGCTGCTGTACACCTGAATTTTCCCACAGAGCGATTTCTATTTCATTCTAAAACATGCTACATTATAAACATAACCGTAAATTGGGATATTGACTAACCGACACAAAAATTACAAATAGTTTTCAACATAGCAACAAGAAAATGAAAAGTTTGCTGAGCATTTTTATTTACAGCCCTTTTAAGTCAATACTTTCTCTGCATTTACGGTTAAAAATATAGTCAGTATCTATAAATATCGATTTTCAAGTGATGCAGCAGTGATGGCCCACCCTAACACATGAATATGTTTTCATCTAAACTATTCCATTGCAGCTGTGCCTGTGTACTTTCACCTTCATCTAGAAGGTGAACTTCCAGTCTACCCAGGCCCAAGTCTTTTCCAGTCTCTACCATGTTTTCCATCCAGGACTGCGCCGTATTTCATTCCTTCCATCTTACCATCAATTCTGAGTAGCCTATGTGTCCCTGTGGAAGAAAAGTATCCCCAAAGCCTGATGCTGCTACCACCGTGTTTCACCATTGGGATGGTGTGTTCGGGGTTATTTGTAATTTCTTTTTACCAATTGTAGCATTTTGCAACAAAAAACTTCAGTTTTGATGTTATCCAACCAGAGCACCTTCTTCCACATGTTTGAGGTTACCCTTATTTGGCTTGGGCTAAACTGCAAATATGATTGGTTTTTATCTTGCCATACGTCATATTTGTGAAGTGAAAAGTTAAACTATATAATCCGAAATGATCTGGATATTTCTGCAACTTCAGAGATATGAACACTTTTCGGGAGATGGAAAAAAAATAATTTTGTCTGAGTTCTTGCATATTTAGGAATATCACGTTTCTCATCACAATATAATGTGTCAGCTGGAAAAATAAAAGAGATTAACAGTTGTAATTATCTAACTCCTTTCATTGAAATCTATTGATCAGCCCACCTGTTAAGATCCAAAATTGTCCACAAGATGGCAACATTTTAGAGGCAGAGACAGCAACAGATGGTCACATTGGCTGTTCTAACAAATGACCCACTAAAATAAATGTTCTAAATGTCTGTTTAATTGCAGCTAGCGAATGCTTTGAGGCATCTGCACCACAGCATGGGCTATATGAGAGTTAGAAGCATCCTTATGGGAGAGTAACAGAAAAGGACTTTCCAGTAGCCACCAGTGTCCATGCCTACACACATACATTCACCACAAAGGTTGGAAACTAAAAAGTAAAATGCGAGAGAGGAGGTTTTGAGAATTGAAGTATTGTCAGGGGTGGAAGCTGAAACAGAAAGAAAGAAGGATCATTTCAGTAACTCATGAATGGCAACTCTTTGTTGTGTTTGACTCCAAACACAATGTCCTTTTTAAAAATCTGGTATCCAGGTGTGTCCATCTAATGTACACTGACAGTAAAAAGGCCAATGGGTAATGAAGTGTGGATTTCAACAGAATTCCACAAAATACAAATTTGAAGGTGACGACAATGATCATCTTCAGAACTTACATTGACACACATCTGTTTATCTTTCTGATTATCTTTATTCCATTGGTTTAGTTTCTTTTCACATTTCCAATTTACAAAATGAGTAATTGCTGTTCTCCACTTGTACCCACTAAAATATTTGAGATTTGTCACTGAAGTGGAGACTATGTTAAACCTGAAAAACTTCTCTCTTTCAGATTGCCGAGTAACGGTCTCTTTGTACTGCAGATACATGCATGGTAGAATTGAGCTCAACATGTCTGCCTGCCTGTTGATCATTTGCAGCGGAAGCTGTGGATGAGGCAGCAGTTCTAAAGAAAACACATTTGGGACTCGAAAATCCTCTTAATGGAACACATTAACCAGACTAAAAGGCTTTTACTGTAACTTTGCTCCAAAGAAGGTCTTCATTCAACTCTGCTCTGGTCCTATTCATACATCCCTTTCAAGTCGATGCAGTATCTTCACATACAGCTCACATGTTTTGATGCAGCCATAGTGAACAGAAGGACACATGCAAGCTATGGCAAATCTGCAAAAAAAGCTAGCTGAAATTTTTTTTTCATGCCTCTTAAAGGTCTAACATATCCATGCATCCATTATCTATACCTGTCCAGCCTGGTGCCTGTCTCTAGCATTGATCGGGCTAGTGGCAGGGTACACCCTGGACAGGTGGCCAGTCCATCACAGGGCAACGCAGAGACACACAGGACAAACAAAGATGCACGCACAGACTCACACCTAAGGGCAATTTAGAGAGACCAATTAACCTGACAGTCATGTTTTTGGACAGTGGTAGGAAGCCGCAGTACCCGGAGGGAAAACTCGCATGCACAGGGAGAACATGCAAACTCCATGCAGAAAGACCCCAGGCAGGGATTCGAACCTGGAACCTGTTTGCTGCACGGCAACAGTGCTACCACTGTGCAGCCCACATTCTAACATAGTATAGCTATAAATTGCTATACTATACTATAGCTATAAATTGTTTGTGATTTAAATAAAAAAATACAAAATCAAGTGGTTCTTTTGCATTTGTCTAAAAACCTCCAATAACAAGGCTCGGTCCTACACCAACGATTGGTTGTCTGTCTCACAGGACAAGGGCGCATCCACATTTATGTGGCTCCTCCTTTCATTACGCGCTCCCACATTTTGCAAAAGAATACCACTGGTGTGAGACAAAAACTGCCGTTTTTCTTTTTGGGACTCTGGTAATTACTTTACGAAAACTGCGACTGGTCTTTTGCGCGCTCTCTTGTTTACAGTGGCAATGCGCATTCCCATATCAGGGGGCCGTGGCCTAGGGATGATGGCCGATGGGAGGGGTGAGAGTTCTGTGACTGTGTTTATGTTGAAACTTTAGCTTGTTTGGCAGATTCGGTAAAGCAGTTTTAATCGTGTGTCATGCATCCTGCAGTATGCGAGGGGTGACAAAGAACAAGTAACACCACACGACCAGCTCCTGATCCCGAGTTTGACTGATTTCACAGAAATGTCTGCCTTGTAGCTTTAACAATTCAAACTTGTTCTTGTGGCACCAGTGGCCTGTATGGACAGCAATCAGACAGGAAATTAGCAAAGAGAGAAGGGGGGAAGACATGGCAGGAATAAATATTTCAGTTCGATATTCAAACCCCGGACAGCTGCATTAAGGACTAATAACCTAATGGGGCACATGCTCTAACTCTACACCACGAGCTGTCCCAAATTTGGCACCTTATCTGTTATTATCTGCGTCATAAATTCCTGAGACAGCAAAGAGCTTTAGGCTACTATCAATAAGTTATTGGAGCATCTGTTGCATTGATGCCGCAAGGAGAGAAGCTTTTGTTTACCGGGAAACTGTAAAACTTCACAAGCCTGCCTCTGTGACTATAGCTGTATGATGAACTACTGAAAACGGACTCATGTGAACTTGTTTAAAAGCCGTGAACTAACCAACTGATACTCGTGTCAGTGCTTCGTTGCACCAAAAACCTGACTCAATCTTACCTGATCCTCCCATATTACTCCATCTTATTACAGATGTACAGCTGCCTGAAGTCTTGTCTAAAAGATTGGTGGCAAAAAACATTTTTTAGGCCTGAGCAGGGACCCTCTTACTGGTAAGACTTTAATGAGAGCTAATAAAAAGTTATAAAAGAATCAAAAATAGCTCGGCATCACAATAGTCATGAGCACATCTTTGAAAACCATGGATACACGGTAGTAGCAACAGTTGCCGTGGCAACAAAAACAAACCTCGTTTAGTTGCTTTTGTAAATCTCTAACCAGAAATCAGGTGTTTTCACCATGCTTCTTCTCATTTATGAATAATTTCTGATCATTCTGAGTAACATCGTTTTAATTGACTATAGGCTTTGTTGAGATGTTTATTAGCATTATTATAATTCAAGTAAAATATTTGCTCCTTATTTGTGAATGCACTCACTGTTAACTTCTCACTTTACTGTTCTTTTTTTTTTAATTAATACATTTGTAAGTACTCACCAGAAGAGGAAAAAAATAAATATGAGCATAGTAGGAAAAGTGTGAAATGTTGAAGGAGAAACAGTCTCACACTCGTACCTACCTGCTGTATACTAAATGTTATTCAGATGTGGATTACTGGATGGCTTCATGACCCAGCTGTTATTCCACTCCTCTCTAGAGCCACATGCTCCAGGTTTCAACATCTGATAAAATTAGCAAGCAGTTTCTACTTCAAACACTTGGAATATAATAGTAGTAAGGAAACCTAAAACAGTTGATTTTTATTGTTGACAAAATGAGAGTCTGTGGACACAGGCTTGCACTGCCGATCCAGGAACAGATGATACAAACCATGTTTTAAGTAGTCTGTTGTCAGACAGCTCTGAGGCCTTTGAGCATCTGCATGGTCACAACACAGTATTCATACAGGTTGACCTATGCGACCTGTCTGCTGTTATTTGGTCTTAATGATTCGGTTTGTTCATTAATGTTCTCTAGAAAAACTCTGAGGCGTCAGAGAACAGCTGCATTTATACTCTGATTAAATTGCACACAGTGAACTGTATTGCACCACATCTTAGGGGTATCAGTGACACTGAAAACAGATGCATGCCACACTCTTCAGATTTGTATTTGTACAACATGCATCATTTTCCTTCCTATTCACAGTAGTATTCTATGTTGTGTTGTCTATCACAAAATCCCAATAAGATGTTTTGACATCTGTAGTTTGAATGTCCCAAAATGAGAAAAAGTTCAAGGGGCGCAAGAAATGTTTTAGGCACTGCACATCATATCAGCATGTTACATCATTTTATGATGGCGTGTCATCTCAATCTTACTTTGTCTATGAAAACATACAACAAGGATCTGAACACCGTAAAAAATAAAAACAATAACACTACATACTGCTTCCAGAATCTGAAATAAAGTTCCGAAAATCGGAGAAAAGTTCTGAAAACAAGCAGTTTTTGGATACATACTTCGAAAAAATTTTGCATTTCTGTTGCCCACAAAACTGTATTTTATTTTATTTGTTTACAGTGATTCAAAGTTGGTACCATGTGAATCCAAATAAAATGTGTTTGAATGTGTCAGTTGAAGGCAAATTACAGAAGACAAGATATCAGTTTAAAAAAGCAGTGGATGGATTACCTCCCAAATTACGCCGTGAAACTGGATTACTTTTATGGGAATTTAGTCTTAAAAACAATCTTCACTGATCCTTTCCTCCTGGTCCTTAATACCCTAAAAAGGTTTACTGTTTACTGTCATATATATATTATTCTAATGAGACCACCTGTCATCTTTTTTCCTCTGGTCAGCTGGTCTGCCTTTTGACATGGTTTGCACCACCTGTTTGGGATGACTGGTGAAGCTCTGAGACAGTATCACTTTTGCGCTTGTTGGACAATTCATACTCTTGCCAAATTTCAAAACTATTTTTGTTTAACCAAGAAGTTTGTTTCTGATATGATCTTAGACAGCCATCTATAAATGGAAAAAAATCACAATGTAATTAAAGTATCAATCTGGTTTTTAAAAAAAAGATTATCTGTGTTTATTCACATTTTACTAAATATGGCTGGTTGAAAATGATCTTCTCAATATTCAATGGAAAAGTCTTTATTGGCTTTCCAGCAATCAAACCCTTATGATTAATGACTGGCTTTTTGTTTGCTTCCACTGGTATCTTGACAATCTAACCTTAGTGATGAGCTCTTGGATGAAGACCTCCTTGCTTGATCTTTGACTATCAACACAGATTGTACCACTCGTGAATGTACACTTTTCTTTCAGCCAGAAGAAACATGTTGGTAAAATTAAAAGATTGCTTTAAGCCTAAATCTGACAGGGGAATGAATAATTTGGGGTTGAAAATCTTCTACGCAAACAGAAATAATGCAGAGCTCCTCTTTACCAGCCTAATAATTCTGTACTTTGTCAATAAATTATTGAGGAAAAAAACAACAACAAGACAAATTAAATCTTGCACTATTTCTACTTGTTTTTTGTTGTTGTTTTTTTACCAATACGAGCACTTGGGTTTTATTTTGATTGTGCCGTCAGCTACTCAGGGTCTCTTTTTGAAAACCAGTTTTGAAAAAAAAATCCACATCTATACGGTCTGTGGGATGTGTCTCTCTCACCGAATACGTTGTGTGTGTGGACTAGAGGCGCAAACTGTGCCGAAAATCTCAGCTTTGCAAAAACGTGGTGGGCGCATAGCGGGCCTATGTGTTTGGTCACTTAAATCAAAAATGACTAATAGGTGGAGCAGCTAGACAGATTTGCTATTCTTGTCCCAGAATCTTTCAGCAACTCACACTTTTAGGCTCTCAATTTAAACAAGTCAATCGAATCAGACAGCTCTGCCTTAATACTGTTACATTTTTAACACTATAATGTGAGTGCGTCATTTTCATTTTAAATAACTTAAATGACTGTTACCATTTTAGGCCTTATCTAAGTGTGCGTCATTGCTAAATGTGAGTCACTTCTCTCTGGGCTGAAATGTAACCATGTAACACCTCCTCAACATAAAGAAAGAAATGTATTTAATCTAAACTGTATTTCTAACCAGTGCAATTAAGTGTGCTCGACCTGCAGCAATGAGCTTATTGTATATGTCGTAGGGTGTTCTGTTTAAGTGACTGAGTACCCTTTGCATCATAATATTTTAATTGGCCTATTAAAGCATCATCTGGCAACCAGGTGGTAAAAATATCAGCAGGAATTCACAGAGATGGAATCACTTTAAACAACCGGTGTGAACAGCCCTGAGCTGGGACTGTTTAGAGGATTTATCGGATCTACACAGTTGAGCTTGATTTTAAATAATCTCCAGCAAAATGTTTGATTTCTCATGTGTACAGCAACCAAAATTTTATGAAAACTGCCTATTGGTAAACAACTTACGATTGACTGGAGACCAACCCAAGGTGACAGAGTACACCCACTCTAATAAGACAAACTGTTAGAACTAAACAACTAGCACTGTGGATAGTTTAATATATATTTCAGAGTGGAAATTATGTAAAATCAACAACTAAACAATAGCTGAATAGTTAAATAACAGTTTCTAAAAACTGTATGTCCTCAACAACGTTATGGAAATTCCAACTTTTAAGATAATGTCTCTTAAAGGAACAGGGGGCAGGATTTGTAAATAAAATAAACATCCATGTCCAGTTTTTTAATGCTGTTGGGTGATGAAGCGTTATAAACCAAAAAGAATGAGCCCACCCACGTGTCGTTCCATTTTCTTAAACTGGCTGTGTGCTGCAAGATGTGCTGCAGATCGGGGCCCGAATTTCCCGCGCTGTGCTACGGATGTGACGTCAAGTGACACGGCTTGCGCGTCCTCGAAAGCTTTAAAAGAGGAAGAAAAATGGTGGCAGACCTCCATTGATTTAATTGTGAGAATGGATTCTTCTCTTCTGCAACTGGGAAACGACCAAGGACGACTCACAGCTCACTAAAAAAGTGGCACAAAGAAAAAGAAGTATGTCACTGTGAAGAGGTATGTTTTTTTGTGAAGCGTTTGTGCGCGCTCCCGTGCGGCTGGCTGCAGTTACTTGCAGCGCCGGCCGCGTCGCTCGTGAGTTTCGTTTCTTCATTCTGCCCCATGCTCCTTTAAGGTACTTAAATAAATCACTCAAATGAGTTAGAAAGTTTTAATTATTCTGTTTTATATAACTTTGTTCTCAGCAGACAATATTTTTTTAATGTAAGTTTTTTTCTTATATAAATAGAAGTAGGCTACATAAGATCTGCACAATCAACATTTCCTAAACAGCAAGATATTAGCCGGTTTTTATTAAATTCTCAGTTCAAAATCATTTTCATTAATAGTGTTACACATAAAATGTTTCATATCTGCAGTAAGTAGTGCAGACAAACCCTGTGATGGACTGGCGACCTGTCCAGGGTTTACCCCTCCTCTCGCCCCATGACTGCTGGAGATAGGCACCAGCTCCCCCCCAACCCTGCATAGGATGGACGGGTACAGATAATGGATGGATGGAGAAGATGAGGAAGAGTTCAAGCTTTTCCCAAAAAATTTTGGTTCGATTTTGACTAGTTGAAATATGATAAAAATGTTGAAGGTAAGATTTTTATATGCATTTGTATACATTGTAAAAATCGGGGCATAGATTTGACACGGTGACAATCAGAGTCAGCGATTTTGGTCTGAATTAATATGATAGTATCAGACACTTGCTGCATATTTATCAGCTGCAAATAATGTGAGCTTTGTGACATGCTGCATTATCCTGCTGGAGGTAGTCATCAGAAGATGGGTACACTATGGTCATGAAGGGATGAAACCTGGTCGGAAACAATACTCAGCTTGGCTGTGGATGGGTTTCAAATTCCAGTCCTTGAGGGCTGTAACTTTAAATGCGTCCCTGGTTGAACACGTCTGAATCAAATAGCTGAATTACCTCATCAACATGCAATCCAGTTCTTCAGTCCTGCTAAGTTCTAAATATTTGATTAAGGAGTGTTGAAGCAGAGACACAGCTAAAGCGAGATAGAGACCCTTGAGGACTGGAGTTTGAGTCTGTTATTGTCCAGTTTAGCTGAGCTCAGTAAATATTAACCTCAGTTTTCTATTTTTGGCAGAAAGGTCTACTAGCAGGCGGGGTCTTCTGCTGCTGTAGCCCATCTGCTCCAAGGTTCCCTCCAAGTCTTTTGGCTTCCGAGATGGTATCCCACATCCTTGAGGGGTATTCACATATTTGAGCGACTGTTCCCTGTTGTCATCTGACATTTGATATCAGCAAGGCCTTTTTGTCCACACAACTGCTGCTCACTAGATAGCTTCTCTTTTTTGACTACTCTCTGTAAACCAAAGAGATGGCTATGCATCAAAAAAATCCCAGTGAATGAGCATTTTATGAAATATTCAGACGAGGCTTTTTTATATCAGTAACCATTTAAGTTTAAAGTCCCTTAAATTCACTTGGGTTTGAATCGGGTATACCTAATGAAGTAATATATTTGATTTAAATTTAAAGTATTTTGATTTAAATTAATTTCATTTTATATTTGAAATGTTGGTCGTTAACATGTATAACTTTGAAGAAGAATGTGCAGTAACTTTCCTGTCAAGGCTTGCCAGGACATCTATGCAAACCACGCTCCCTTTTTCAAGGAATTTGCCTTCGAATTTGCTTCACCTGCTACAGCATTTCAGAACGCATGGCGTAAAAGCTCAACTAACTCTGCTGAGTGTTAGAGTGGGTTTGAAGAGCTAAACTACAGTGATAGATTGTGACATTATTTAAGTCGCCTGAAGATATTTTAAACAAGCTGAAGAATATACTGGGGTGCTTTTTACTGCCTTCTTGCAAAGAGGCAGTAAAAAACATTCGCATCAGTTCACTCCGAGCAACAGCTTCTGTTCACTAAAGCTAAAGGCACATACATCACCATCTGCTTCCACCTACAAGCAGAATGGACCAGCTACACTGCAGCTATCAAGTTTTTCAAAAAAATTGACATTTAGCTAAGATGATAAGAGAAGGATAGACCAAGAGATATTTGTTTCTCCTTTATCATTCTAACAGCATGTCGATGCAGATATTCAGCTGAACGTTTCCAGCCACCTGCTCTTCTAAACAATGTCACATGCTCAAAAGGAGCATCACCACAGGTGAGAATACAAACTTTTCCTCCAGCATCAGCATGTGGTTAGAAACTGACTCCTCTCTGCAGGAACACATCTCTTTGCTGAGCTGCACCTCCTCATTCCTCCGGCACTCCCTGTCCTCAAGCTCTCAGTCTAATCTCTTTTATTTTTCTCCAGGGTTTGACACAATTATCCCTTCAAGCCTGCCCCTCATAATCATAACAGGCAATCATGCACCTATAAAACTAAATGAATGCTGTTTAAATGACGGCAATATTGCTTGCACCACTGGCACTGCAGCTTTAAAGATGTAGATCGGAATATTTCTGAGTGAGAACAAGTGGAGATACACACATTGAGGGATGTTTAAGATTAAACCTTGACTAAACATTATCATCTTTTTACACCATACATCCAAAATATTAAGTTTGACACATTACTCCTTGGCATGTTAACAGTCCAACATTAGGATTCAGCATAAAATGACTGTTGTGATACGCACATAATTTCTTTAGGTAAGGCTATTGAGGATTGTTTTTTTTTTTGTTTCATCGCTCCAAGTTTTACAGTAATTTAAGGTATTTGCTGATGAGAATCTTTATTTATTTCACGCCATTCCTTTGCTTAGTTTTTCACCAGCTGTTCATCACTTTATTTTCTGTAAAATCTCAGGCAATAGCCCCCCAAAATACTCCCTTACCTTCATTTTTCAGGTGTAGTATGATCTCATGCATTGTTACGTTCCCTTCTTTAATCAGGATTACAGCCCTGTAATCACATACTGCCACAGGTTCCACATGAAACATTAGTCAAAATACCATATAATACCATATAATACCAGAAATCAACTATTTTCAATCATCCTTGTCTTCACATCCTTGTTCTTTCAAGATGGATTAAAAAAGAGGAAACATCATACTTAATAGAATGGATTCGTGGAGGTTAGGGAGCACAACTGCAAAGCTCAAATCTGGGAAACAATCACACCTGCCTATTTTAATAAGAATGGATTGCATTTATATAGCGCTTTTCAAGACCCTCAGAGTACTTAAACAACTCCATTATTCATTCACTCTCATATTCACACACTGGTGGAAGGAAGCTATGATTATAGCCACAGCTGCCTTTGCGCAGTCTGACAGAAGCGAGGCTGCCATATTGCGCAATCGGCCCCTCTGGCCAACACCAGTAGGCAAGGTAGGTGAAGTATCTTGCCCAAGGACACAACTTCATGTAGCAGGCGGAAGCAGGAATCGGACCCAGTTCGCAGGCTGACTACTCTACTACTGAGCCACAGCTGCCATTTTATTCGTTCAAACACCAAATGTACCTTAATATGCACCTATAGGCACAGTGGAAACCATCTTAGCACTACAGCAGAAGCGATCTTCCTTATCTCCCCTCTTGGGGTACAGCCAATCAGCGACAAGGGAAATTAATGCCTCTCCAGGATTTGCAGCTTTGCAAGCATCAGCCAATAGTAAGTAGCTAGGTATTTCAGCTTCCCAAGCTGCATTTTTTCTATATTAACACATTACATATGCTCTACTGAACTGCCAATAGGTGGGGATCCACTGTTCCTTATGTAGCAGGTGGCACCGAGAGGTGTCGCTCTGGCCTCCGGGCCGTCTCCTATAAAAGGGGAAGTGGCTGTGTACTTCGCGTGCAAGTTTCCTGTAGGGTGGCCAAGGTGTGCTGGACCCACAGTTAGCTTTGGGTGTTGTTGAATCTGCTGATCCGGTAAATATGTTTTTTATAATGTCGGACATGGTATATGGTGGTCTGATTTTTTATGTATTCTGCAAGGTCGGGATCAGAGACGTTCCCTGTGAGTGAATGACTGGGTGTGGGAATTCGACGTTGCAGGTATGCGGTGTTTGCTTGTTTTAAAAGGTTAAATTCAAATGTGTTTTTAATTTGTAGTAGTTTTTGTATTTTTTTCTTTTACAGTTTTTATGCACCGCTGCCTGCTGTCCTTTTTTAGACATTTTAATCTTTTTAGTTAGTCCGCTCCTGCTCCAAGTGGTTTTCTTTACTGTGTGGCGGTTGTAAGCGGACTAACTACTTAAACTTTTATTTGTTTGTTTTGTATGTTTATTTCCTGTTTAGTCACTCCCCTTTTGTTTAGCTTTCATGTCCTCCCGCCGTGCTCAAAGAAGGCCGTATCCGATCTTTTGAGTGAAATCAATTGTGGTGATTGTTTGCAGTGATTTGCCGTGCTGTGATTTGAAGTGTTAATACAGGTGTATTCAAGCGGATGTCCGCAGTCGGGGTTGCTGTGAATAATTCGGATTACGGTTCTGGTTCAGAGCATGACGGGGGAATGACTCAGGAAGCAAAGATTTGGGCCTAACTTGTGTAATAAATATTGTTAAGCTTTATTTGTGGTTTGTTCCTTTTTTCTTTAGTTTGTTTTTGTAACACTTAATTACATTTTAGTGTAACAGGTCTAACCTTGGAACATAAAACACATCTAAAAACGATACTTTACTGATGGCCCAATGCACAAAGACATTCACAGGTGCTAAATGCTGGCACACCTGAGTTTGGACATTCTTCAAATTCTGAAAGTACATGCAAAGGCAGATTTGCTTCTAATATAGCTTCACCTAGCAAACAGTTTCTAATCCATATTTATGTGTTTTTTAATGTAAATTAAAGTAGGAACAAATTTCTCACCATTCCCAAAGTGCTGTTTGTGTAGTTTAAATTGCACAGGAAATACCTTCTGCTGAAAGCGGGTGGTAATTTAAATAATTCCTCTGTTCAAATAAATTCACTAAATTGTGTTTGAAATAATGAGGCAATTTTTTAAAAATATAACATAAACTTTATCATTGTGAAACATTCCAACAGATGCTTTATATGCAAATAATAATAAACAGAACTCAGAATAAGTTATGTCTGTTTTCCATAACTGAGGAGCACTAATAGATCTCTATCCTACTTAGCAGTTGTGATAAGAATAAGATGAGGGGTTTTGGTCAGATCTACACAACAAAGCAGTGTATACAGTAAGTCACAGTGCTGTGAGACAGACCACCGAATAATTATTTTCAAAGAATCTAATCCATTTGCTCCATCTTAAGATGCTTGCACTCTCTGCATAAACGTCATTCTCTCCATTGTGTGAATCTCCTCAATATCTCTCAACCAGTCTTCCAAAGGTTTTGGGTTGGGTTGACGCCATTTACGAGGGATTGCTTTTTGGCTGCAGTACTAAGAATTTTTAGTAAATATGTATCACTTGTTGTCAGTTCATCAGAAGGATCTAATAGTAATGACAAAATTGGTTGCTCTAATTTAAAACCCAAAGTCAGTTCTATTTTTCCATTTTTCCAAAACATTGCAAGTTTAATACAGGACCAAAACATTTGTGTGGTTTTCCTCTGTCTCCCTGCAACCCCTCCAACACGCAGAAACGTTTAAGTGTCTAGGAAACTGTTGTTTCGGTGTTAAAAAGAATAACACACAATTCTTTCCAACTAAACTCTAGCCAATAGTTTGAAGAGAAGGTTGAGTTAGGAGATTCACACATATTGTCCCATTGTTTACATGATATAACAGTATGCAATTCTTTCTCCCATCTTTTTTTAATATAATCTGTTGAGTTTCCCTCGCCTTTCAACCAACCTTGATAGAGCTTAGAGACAGCAGGCTTACATTGATTAGAGTAAGCCTGTGAGACCGGTTGGATTTTCCTGTTATACTCTGAATTACACATTTTTGATACATTTGAAAAGAAATACTGTTGTAGCTGTAAATACCTTTAAAAAAAAATCTCAGTCATATTTTTGTTGCTGTGTTTGAAAACTTGGTAAATTATTCTTATTTAATATCTTGCAATATGCTGTGTTTCCTTTATGTGACCAATGTTTAAAACTTGGATCAGTTTGATTGGGTATAAACTGTATCGGAGTATTTCCACATGTGCACTCCATTTCTTTCCATCTAGCCTCACAAGTACCATCACATCACTGTATTACTGTTTTTAAGTTGAGCCTTACGGTAATAATCTTAATGTTTTGGGGGAGATAAACCCTTTTTTTCTTTTCTATTAATAGGTGTACCATATTTAACTCTAGGTTTCTGCCCCTTCCAACTCAAGCAAGATATTTGCTTATCCCATTCACTGAACTGAAAATAAAGGATATTAATCAGCAATGACATAAACAAATATAATGCAAAAGTGACATCTTAATGACCTCAAATGTTGCCTATGTGTGACGTCTTCTTTAATCTTCTTGTTCACACTTTCAAAGCTTTTCTTTTTTGCACAGGTCACTCAGACAGCGGTTCAACCACACACGTAACTATCTATCTGCGTTCTGAGACCATTCAATAGAGATTTTGTTCTAAAGCATTGTCAAAGGGTAGTAATTAAAACCCATAATTTGTGTTTTACTTTTATTCAATCTATATCCTGAATAAGTTCCAAATGTATCCAGCAGTTCTAGAAGGGTCTGGGTGGACTGCTCTGGATTGGAGAGATTTAAAAGTACGTCATCTGCATATAATGCAATTTTATGTTCTCTTGAATCAATACCATGGATATAATTTTTTTCCCTTATTGCCTGGGCTAATGGTTCTATGTAAAGGCCAAAAAGAATTTAGGACCGTGGACAGCCCTTCCGAGTAGATCTTTCCAGCTTTATCCGGTCTGTTAGACGTCCATTCATCTTAATTCTCACAGTAGGTGCTAAATCTAGAACCTTAATATTATTGAAAAACCAAATGGTTCCAAGACCAAGAATAAATATTCCCAACTGACACATAATCATTTATAATCTTGGTTTAGAACTGATATCAGCCTACACGAACTACACGGTGTTTCATTTTTGCCTTTTTTGGTACAACAGATATGATTGCTTAAGACAATGATAGGGATGTTGTCAATTTCGTTAGTGTCTTATTTAATTATTCTAATCATACTCAACTCCTCTTTATTAATAGGTTAATTAAACATTGATTCTGACATTCTGCAATTGATGGTAAATCAAATAATTCAAGAAACATTTTTACATCTTTGAAATTATTTTGTTGTGGTTGTGCATATAACATTTTATAATATGTTTGGGACGCTGAATCAATTATTTCTAAATCGTTTTCTAATATTTCTGTTTTGAGGATAATTATTGAGTACACTGATTACATCATTTGTTTTTTACAAAGTTTCCTTGCAATCAATTTTGTTGCCTTTGGTCCTGTTTCACAATACAACTTTTTCAGGGATTGTTACTTTTGTTCTTCGTCTTCTTTATATATATATAAATGACTCCTTATCTTATTAATTTGATCGAGGGTTTGGTTACATTCAGTCCTAATGTGTGTACTCTCCATGTTTTTCAATGTATACTCCAGTTCGTTCAGTTGTTTTTCTCTTGCTCCCTTTCTAGCTGCACGTAGCGATATAAACTTACCTCTTATAACAGCCTTTAACGTATCCCATGAAATTTTTGGATCAACTTTTCCATTGTCATTTATTTCTAATATTTTTTCTGTTTCTGCTTTTACCTCTTTTATAACATTCTTCTTATTAAGTAAGCTCATATTTAGCCTCTATGAACTTATTTTTTGCCTTGTATCAGGACCTTCTTTAACAATTTGCTTTGTGAAGTGATTCTCATTTTGTTATTAGATGTGTCATTTTAATTCAGTACTGTATTAAAGTCACCTGCACATGTTACTATGCCTTTTGACTCAGAGGAAATTACTTCTAAAAGTTTTCTCAAAAAATGTAGGTCATAATGTGGGGGCATATAAACAGAAAGAAGTGTAATTAATTGGCCCTCTATTTTTCCCTGAACCAGTACCTGCCTTCACTATCTTTTATTTGCTTAATAAGTTCAAAATGTAGATAATTGTGTAATAACACTGCAGCCCCTCTTTTATGGCCCGATTTGAAATAGTCATAAAAAGTATTTCTATATCCACTTCTTTTTTTAATTTCTCATGCTCTGTTTGGGATAGGTGAGTTTCTCGGAGAAGAGCAATCGGAATTTTCTCCTTTCTAATTTTAGACATCTACTTCCCTTAACAGGATTGTTGAGACCATTTACATTCCATGAAGCTGCTCTGATATCACCATTAGCCATACCAGCATACCAATTTGCCTTTGCCAACAGTTTAAACATAATAAGAACAGAAAGAACATAGTACAACCACTTCTAACCTCAGGGCTTTACTACCCACTGTGAGCCTATAATATCCTTTTCCACATTGTAGCAAGAATATTCCTACCTTAAGCATGAGCTCCTTCTCTGGTCGAAGCAAAGTTGTCTCTTTTTTTAGCAAAACAGTCATTTCTCCAATACTCCAGATCATTATGAGACGGGGAGTACAAAACTCAAATACTGAAATATTGAAGAACAAAGCCCACATCGCCAATTCAATAGCCATATCCTGACCAAGAAGAAAAAGAAAAACTATATATCATACATGCAAAATACCACCTGGTATTTCCGCAGTGGTTACATATTGAAGATATAGGCATCTTTATAACCAGGCTTATACTTCTTGTCCCTGGAATTCAATGAACATGAGCTGTCCGTTTTTTTCCAGTGTGTGCATCGGGTGAGTGACGGCTCCTTGTCTGCAGCTGCAGAGCGCGGTGTCTCCACGGAGTATACCCTTTTCCTCATTCCCTCGGCCGCTTCTCATTCCTGTACAGGCGCGGTCCGTCGTCCCAATGAATCCTCATCCTAGGATTGATTTTTGGCCTATGGTGTTTAGAAGATTATTTTTTCCTCTTTGTTAATCTTCTTGATGTTTTTGTATTCTTTAAGACTGTTGTTTACATCAGTCAGAAAATTGTGCACAAATAAGATCAATTTACCGTTATAGGTGACCTTCTTTTCCCATGCCGCTTTTAATATTTTCTCTTTTATGTCATACTTAAGAAAGTTAACCAAAATAGATCTTGTAATTGCTGCATCTTGAGGTGTTGGTCCCAGTGACTGGTGTGGTCGCTGAATTTGTAGATCCAGGTCTTCACCAGGGGAAAGACCTGGACCTGCAAATGAATGCTGGCATGGCGGTATCCTTGGCGCCCTCCTTAATGACATATGGACATTATTGCGGTGAGATCTTCGTTCTAAAATCATTTACTTAGTCCAGAAGGATCTTCTGCTGTTTATGGGAAGTACAGCAGTGTGTCTTTCAGGTCCCCATTCACTGTCTCCAAGTCGTTCTTCCACTGTTCTGCTTCTGTGAACCTTATACCTTGGTTATGAATAATGAATAATGAACTCCTCCAGCTTTTGGTTCATTTCACTTTGAAAGTTTTTCAGATCTTGTCTCATATCCGTTTTCATTGCGTTGATGTCCTTTTGCATATCTTTAATATTACTCAAGTTCTGAATAGCCATGAATGTGGTTGTTAGCTCACTTTCCCACTTTGGCCTGTTCAAACTGCATCGTGCTAGGTTTGTCCTTAGCATCTGTTGAATTAACTCTTTGTTTGACTGTAAAAGTTAATACTCCACTGTCTTTTCTTAGATCTAACTCTACGCATAGCATGTCATTCTGGAGACAAACAAAGTCTGTTTGTTGAGTTTTGTGGATTTTTCTCATGTCTAATCAGGACTAGTTAAAATACTAGACTCCATCTTGAAACGCCCACTGGAAGTCTTGTTTTGTTATTTCTAAATGAATCAGTTTCACTTTATGCCCCATTACGTCAGACACTTCATTCTAACATGACCCTTCACTCAGATGTTGTTCATAAAGAGCAACCCACCCCCCTACCAGAGTCGTACTCCACCCACATTTCCTGTTTGAAAAATGTACCAAAAAGAGGCACTGCCTAACGGACCGAGGGACAACATTTAACAACCAAGCAATTTACACTGAATTATTATCTATAATAGAAAAGCTATGCTAAAGATTCAAACCAAATGTTATGCTAAAAAAAATCACTAACCTGTTAAACGACATAAACACTTGCTTGCTATTCCAACTCCAACTCGCTACGGAGGTTTGGCCGAGACTCAACTGCTTTTATACCCCACAGTGGCAGTGCAGCTGACATCACACATACAGGCCAAAGTAATATTAGAGCAAATAGCGATGGTTGATTCAAATTTAAATGTAGTGCAGACTTTTAACCTGAAGAGGGTGCCACACTGAATGTTTTATACAGGAAATAAAAAAATCTTATTAAATAGGATGCACTAAAATGCCAAAAATAATGACTACACGTGTAGACAGCACTATTAGATACCCATTTATATCAGCAAAATAAAGGCTGATTTGGGGGGAAATTGCTCTTTAAAGTTTTGGGAGACGCTTTCTCAGGTCAGGACCTGGAGCTCTCTGTTTATTACCTCTGCGAAGGAGTTTATGTTTTCGCCAGAGTTTGTTTGTTTGTCTGTCTGTTAGCAACATAACTCAAAAAGCTGTCTGTGGATTTTGATGACCTTTTTCAGGAAATGCCTGCAATTGGACCAGGAACGAGTGATTAGAATTTGGGGGTGATCCAAAAACCGCCATTACCCAAAATGTGCTTTCCGTGAATACTTACTGAACTAATAATGATATCAGTGTGAATCCAGCGGCTAAAGGTTTGTTTTCATGGTCAATTAATCTTGAGGTCTCTGCTCTGCTTTGTAAATCCACTGCATAAAACGGAATTGCAGAATCAGTAGCCACTGCTCCGCGCTGGTTTGTGAACAACCCCCTGAGAATTTTAATCTAAATCATTGTTGTTTTTATCATCTGAATTTTCACTTGTTGGTTGCTCCTGGAGGCACAATCTAATCAGCCATGGATGGGAAGACATCACCACACAGATAGGATTGCTAAAGTAATATAATGGAAACCCAGCAGATCAGGGGCATAAAGTCACATTGTAATTCCTCTATTACATAAACCCTCAATACACAGTTCACTGTCACTTCATTTCTCAATGATTGAAATTCACCCAGGCTAATGTTAGGAACGACTGTATATTTGGAGAATTGTCTTTTTGTTTTTCATTGGAACCATTTGCATGCAAACCATCACAATAATCAGGAATAAAGGCTTGAAAACATAATCTGAGCATAAATAATCTGTGATGTGCTTCACTTAGATAACTGAGTTACTAAAATAAACCTTTCAGTAATGCTCGGATTTATTAGTTACCCTATTTGTGTGTACAGATATATTCAGTTATTCTCCTCCTACATTCCGCAAACGTCGTTTTTTTTGCTTAATTTGTGATGCTTAACTTGTCATAGTCCATGGGTGTTTCTGTTTTAGTTTTGATAATTTCCTTGTGTTAATTATGTTCTATTGGTCTTGCCTTATTTAGCTCATTTCTCTGGATTCGTTATTTTTAGAAATGTGTTGCCATATTAGTTTATTGCTATGTTTTTAGTTTATTCTTTTGTTCTTTTCTTTTTACATTTGAATTTATTTGTCTTAGATTAATGTCAGGCCTTTTCCCTTTTGGTTTGCAGATCTTTTGAGTCTTGGTTCAGCTCCCTCTGTCTTAATAAGTCTCTGTCCCCCAGTTTCCCTAGTTGCATTCTGCTACAGCTGTTCCACATCTCCTCTGATTAGTTCATCTGGTTCCTTTGTCATTCTCCACCCCTGCCTCAGTATTTAAACTCTTGATTTTTGGTTCTTCCATTCATCATGGCTTAAGTTCTCTGCTTTATCATATTTTTCTCTGCACTTTGGTCTTTTTCTAATCACGAGAATAAAAAACAGAACTTTATGACACAGTAAATTCATATTGCTGAGTTCCAGTCCTGTGATAGATTTGTGATGTTCAGAATGTGACCCAACTTGTACATTTTCAGTGAATAAAAAGAAACACTAGATCAAAAGGAAGTAGATATACAAAATTTATAAGTTTTTTAAAGGTTTTGTGGCCACAGTGGCCTTTATTGGAAAGCTTACAGACAGTACATTGAAGGGGGTAGAGAAGTGGGGGAAGACATGCGGTAAAGGTCCACCGGGACGGGTCTCGGACGGGACGACCGTGTCGAGGACTGAGGCCTCCGTACGTGGGGCGCCAGCACTAACCACTAGGCTATGTGACGCGCCTTATTTTTGTATGCTAGCCTACTACAACCAGTTTTTTTTTTAGCTAACTTGTGTCAGCGCTTTGAACAATGTGTTTGTAATGCAGGTAGCTGGTTGCTTCATGACTTGTACAAATAAAACACAATGTAAAGTTCTTTATTTTAGCCTTAGCTAACATCTTGCCATAGCTGCTGGGAAACAAAGGTCACTATAATTGTATTTTTGTTTGCTTGAACTTTCTTTAAAAATCATTGACTCATAGAAGAAAAGATAGTTCATTTTGAACTTTTCTTTTCAATTTGCTATTAATCTCCTTACAGTCATTTAGCAAAAGATTTCACGCATGTGCTAATTTGACCATTTGTGTGTTTCTGTTAGCTATCTGGTGTCAGTGATTGGATACTGGCTTTGTAATTCAGCTAACTGACTCTTTATTCACTTTTAACTGACCTTTTTTTTTTTTACAAAGACTTCTGCTAATCTCTGACTCTCTAGCAATTTTTTTATTATCACTTTAAATTCACTTTTGCTGTTTTTCAAACTACCTCTCCAACTTATCGTAAACAAACTAATTTAATTTGTACTCTTCAACCTCTTTTTATTTGATATGTAATTTGAGATAATTATCAAAGAAATACATTTCACATTGAAAGTGCCCTGATTAAGTTCGCCTTTTAAAAGTTAGTAGCTTGCTACTTTTATTTGGTGTCTTTGAGAAAAATGAGCTATTTAACCTAACCAGCTAAATACATCGTTTTGGTCAGCTGTTTGAATTTATAGCAAGAGAGTGTTTAATTGAATCCAATAATAGTAGGTTAAGTCATCAACTTTTTTAATCGTTTGCCTGTAAAAAAAAACAACGAACCAATCTAATCAATAATCATTGATGGCGCTAAAGGTATTTGGTTTCCAGATAGTACAAAACACTGACTTTACAAAAACTGTTGAGAGCTGCATTTGATATCATGGAGAGTTATAGTTATTTCAACTGCATGACCTTTTCTTGTGTACACCTAATAAATTTCTGACTTGTTCTTCAACAGATGTGAAAAAATAATTTCTGATACATTACATATAGTTTAAAGTAGTCATTCGGCCACATTTGTTTAAACAGATCTCCATTATTCTTTAGCCTAGTTTCCTGATTATACACCTTATGGCAACTAATTGCACAACTGGTCAGTTTTTGTATTCTTTGTGGATACAGTGAGTTTAGTTATTTGGCTATGTGTCTATTCAAGGACCAGATCGAGACTTTATGTTTTCTCTGTGCTATATATACCCACCAGACTAAAACATCCACCACCCCACCACCCACAGCAGACATCCAGGCATCAACATCTGGGGGGCTCAAAACAAAGCAAACATATATATATATATATATATATATATATATATATATATATATATATATATATATATATATATATATATATATATATATATATATATATATATATATATATATATATATATATATATATATATATATATATATATATATATATATATATATATATATACACAACTTCCCATTTTCCCCTACAGGTTATCTGGTCTACATCCAGGATGACTGTAATTGTGAGGCTTCTTAGAGTCAATGTCCATTCATTCACCCCGGACTCCTGATGCGCAGTCAGGAGGACCAGCCATGCGTGTAGCGCCGCGCTGTGAACGTCTCCTCCCCTGTTTCTGCAGTGTTACTGCTTTCGCTTCTCCGCTCATCGCCTCTTGTGCCAACGCTGCCCACACCGCAAGAGTAAGGCGAGCCTTCCATTTGCATAGCACCTTAACTCCTTCATCCCTGTCTGCCACCCTCCAACCGCTTGATGTCCATCTTGTCCTGATCCGTGCTCCGTGTGGTTTGCGTCCTCTCGATTCTTCACCATCCATTCACGCCTACTCTCATGTGCGGTCCTTGGTTCTTCTTTGCGTTATCCAGCTTAGACAGACGCGCTAAGAGATTTTTTCCCCCATCACTCAGATTTTCCCCACCAGCTTTTTTAAAAGAAATCTCAAGAATTTTCTGACTGGGGGAATGAGGGAATGAGGATAGACCCATGAATTTAATTTATTATTTTTACGCATCAACGTAAACGCACATAGTCTGAAGAGAAGAAAGCAGGATTTTGGGATTTGGGAATTCAATAAAAACATTTAGCTTTGTGGGAAGGTGTTGTAGTTATGATTCCAAAAGCAAATCAATGAGAGGAAGTGATCGGACTGCCTTAAGTTTGCCGAGGTAGGGCAACTGTCAGAAAAAAAAAAAACATCGAGGGAAAAGAGTGGGAAGCGACGCGTCATTTCCAAGACACCAGCGCAACAAGCCAGGACCATTTCACCAGCCCGCTGCGTGGATGGCACACAGGCTGTCTTTCAGCGCTGAGGTGGTGCAGGGTGGCCACGGTGAGACCAGGATCCAGCTGGGCTTTCTGTGAGTATCTGTGCCTCAGCCGTGCGCACCGATCGGACCGCTCTGTTCGCCTTCTGATGGGATAATCTGCTTGTGTCTGCGTCTCCAATCGAGTTGTTTCATATCACCTTTGGAACTTCGCATTTCCAACCGTCTATTATGTCTAACTGTGTATTTTTCATTTCATTTGTGTTTTTTTCTTTCTTTTCCCAGTTGTTCAGTCTTCAGGCTCGCGTTTATTTATCTAAAAAAAATCTAATTAAAAATCTGTAATGTGAATCGCTTTCTTGTATCAATGGGTTTTGTACAACAATCCCTACAATCGGTTAATTACACATTAATTGTGTCTCCACAGAGCAACATGAGGGAGAAGTTCATGTCCTGAGGCTACAACTTCTATACTGGGCCGACTCACTGACACTGCATCCAGGTGAGTAATTTGGTATATAAAATGCAATACAATACAAGAAAAAAAGCACATCTCCTTATGCATTTGTTTGTTCTTCGCTTCCATTGCCTCTAAAAACCAATGGTGAACCAAAACTGCATGTCATTTTTTGCTTTGACTTTGTGTGTGTGTCCAGAAATTCCTTATGGATGCCGATAATAGTGTTATCACCCCTGGTTTTAATTCCATCTTTCTATTCCAGTGATGTAATCTGACACTGTAAGATTAACAAAAAACAAACCTTTTACCTTTACCTGCTATTGGTACCCTTGCTATTGGTATAATCCCCTTCTGCTCAATGGAGAGCACATGGTTTTCTCCTAACATTTAACAAGGATTAAACATACAGCGACCATTTATCTCAGCACTCCAGTCTCTCTAGCTCAGCTATAGAGCACTCAATCCTTTCTCATGCTCTTCTCTTCAGGCCACTTAACAGATTTTCAATAGGATAAAGGTCTGGAGACTCTCATGACCATGGGTAAAGATGATATTGTATACAATAAACCATTTATTTGGTCATTTGAGCAAATGCTTTAAATTAATGTCCTAATAAATGACTGAAAAATGTAATATCTTCAGTTTTCTGCTACAGTCCACCAATTGTTTATTTCATTTCATTGTATTTCAAAGAGTCAATGATGTCATGCAGCCTACCAAGGATTTCAAGGCATTTGGAAGAGAAAAGAGCCCATAGGATCACAGATCCTCCACTGTACTAAACAGTGCTTTTCCATGAATTCATACATTGCTTAAAGGGATATTCCACCCCTAAGTAAAGTTTTGTCTGTTGCCATATTCCCCAGAGTTAGATAAGTGAGTAACAAGGATTTTGTAACCAGCCCAGTCATTCTTCTGATCTGGCAGCAGTCTGTTAAAAAGACTCAATAATGATCAGAATTATTCATGGTGAACTCAATAATCATATCGACTGTAAATGAAAAGAAGTAACACAAAGGAATTGCAGGAGCCGGTTTATACTTAGGACTACATTACGACAAAGCACCGCTGTAAGACGCCACTGCAAGGCTCAAGGACACGACGCAGTGGTCGCAAAAGCCACCTTCGTCCGTAAACAAACAACTCTGTGAAACATCGCATTGCTGTGTGTCTTGGGCTTGTTTTCACAATCCTTTGCTACACAAGTAACAACCATTTTCTTGGATTAGATTTGTAACTACTCAAAATATAGCAATAATAATTTCATGCAGCTCGCGCATTTGTGTTTACAGAAGCAGGTGGCTTTTGCGTGTCCTTGCGCCTCGCAGCGGCGGCTTACAGCTGTGCTTTGTCGTAATGTAGTCCCAAGTCTAAATAGGCTCCTGTAATTCCTTTGTGTTACTTCTTACTATTCATTTGCAGTCTATATGATTATTGATTTCACCAGAAATAATTAGGATCATTATTGAGTCATTTTAATCACTTTTGCATACAAAATGCTAGTTGCTCCCATTCACTTACATTGTTTATGCTAAGCTAAAGCAAATGGACAGCAAAATCCCCATCAGGGATTCTGGGAGACAAGAAACTTTACAGAGGCACAAGATTTGAATATAAAGTTCAAAATAAAACTTTTGCTGAGATATTTAAAAAAAGAACTCTAAATGATTTAATCTAATAGCCTGGCTTTGATAACAGTCAATTCCAAACACATTAAAATTAATCCCACATAAAACCAGCAATCCTGATGAATTTATGGCCTAAGTTATAGACTTCAAGTATGCTCCACATTGGTGATGGTAGGACAGAAAGCTGTTTTCCTGTATTCCTCCGAAGCAACCAGGCGGTATGTAGATTGCATCTGATGTTTGCTGACCCCAAGGTGCCACTCTTTGCTCCAGTTCTCCAACAAACTTGTGTCAAAACCAGTTAAATTGCTTAAATACCCTTACGTGTTTTTTACCAGGGTTGCCAACAAATTTGTCCGCACCTGTAGATGTTTCAGAAATATTGTCACAGCTCCTTTGTTTTCCTTGTTTTTGTTACTGTGATTTTCTTTTCTCTGAATAACAGAGATAGCATTTGTGAGAACTTTCAATTCTCACCATGACTGTGTGCACACACGTACACAAACAGACTCAAAACAAGATTATGCAGGCATCAACATGACTCATTATGTGCAAGTGTTTAGTTGCTGACCCTTGAACCTCTGCTTGGCAGACAGAAAAATATTAGAGGATTAAATCATTACGGTTTAACATGGTTTGTATTATTTGTTTGTTTTATTGTTTAAAAGCTGAAATGAATATTTGTTTTTGACATTTTAAGGGCTCACCCTGCTGGGCTCACCAACAATGATGAATACTTTTAATCAAGCAGTAAATGTTAAAAACCCTCCGTGCGGAGAGCTACTGTATAGTTTACACTGGTAATTGTCCTTACTGTAAGTGTCTTCTTTCCCCCCCATTTGTTCCATATTTTTGTACCTTAGTTTGAATGTGCACGTTTCCATTTACCTTTAACCTGATGCTGGTACACCTGTATTTTGACGATAAAGGACATTTCTATTCTATCCTTAGGCATTCTTTCTCAGAATCAATGATGCGAAGAGGGTTGAATATTTCATCCCTTTCAGATGTTTTGACGTCAGAACTACACTGAAACAAGACATGAACCTTAATGATCTGTTTTTACCTCGTGGTTTTTGTGAGGAATCCATTGCAGAACACTGTAGGAACACAGACTCTGCTTGCCTTCATACTGTAGTCAAAGGAAGAGCTTTGATTTCAGCAACACTACCAGTTGGAAAGCTTGCTTTTGCCATAGAAACGTCACCCACTCGCACATTTGTGCAGGCTTGTGTGGCAGATGAAAAGGACTGCATTTTATTTTATGCATCTGCAGCTGAGTGGAGGAATTTTACTGGTTTGACTTGCTAGTCGCTGTCCGTGGTGCTGAACCCACTGCCATTTGACTCGCTGCGATAAACTCACAGGTGTTGTTAAGCTGTTGCACTGAGATGCACAAGTACAGTCCATTTGTTATTTCCCTTATGAGTTGCAGCCAAAAAAAATTGTCTAATTTGTGCATCTGTGTTTTTCTGTTCCCCCAGTGAAATGAAATCTCGATGGGGAAACATGCTCTCCTGTTAGGCAGGTCAGAGTGCAGGTTGCAGCCCTCCTCTGCTGCATGCCAATGAGAGCTTGTGCTGTACATAAAGCAATGTGAATCTACCCTGCTGTTGGTGGGGAAACCTTTTTTGGGATGGAGATGGGTTTAAATGTTTGATTAGGAGGCACCGGTTAAATTAATTGACATTTCTTCGGCTGTTTCTCAGTGGTCACACCGCTGCAGATGTTAATTCCCTGGGTAGTATTGACGCTGTAGCCTGAATTGTTCACTCAAAGCTGTTAAAACCCAGCTGCCAAGAAAGATCTCCCCTGATATTGGTTATGTAAAGCGCAAAACTAGAGGTGTTTACTACGCTTTAGCATTAAGCAGTCCTTCTCATGCAGTTTTCATGAGCTACGGGGAGTGTTTTTCTTTTAAATAATAATGTAAAAGAGCTTACCCAGGGACCAAAGCTCTTTTCCTGTTTTTTCTTAATACCAAGAAGGATTATTTCTGGATCCTCATCTAACTATAGAGTATGCAATGGACTTAGTCACTTTTCCCCTCAATACTACAGGTGCAGAGTGTAAAAGTTTCGCAGTTTCTCTGCATACAATGGGCACATTATGTGTGTAGGAGTCTAGCTGGATTGTTCAATACCAGTGAGTCAACCATAATTAGCTACCGGTGTTTCTGGCTCTCTGAGCTTTGACCAATCTAACGGTTGGATCCCCACATCAGTTTCATATAGAAGAGCCTGACTCAAGAGGCAATTTTAGTTAAACGAACCAAAAAAACTAAATCAATGTCTTCATTGGGTAAGCTGTATTGCGTCACTTCCTGTTGTCGCTGTTTGCTCCGTAGAGCTGTTTTGTGTTCAGACTCTCTTGAATTGATCTAGTTTTCTCTGGGTTGAGGCCTTTTTAAGTTATTTTAACACATGAGCACACTAAAAACATATTTTCTGTTGGCTTGCTTTACATTTTGGAAAGTCTTTGTGTTTCACACAATTTTTCTTGCTGTGGTAAGGTCTCGCCAGCTTAGTTAGCTTAGCTTCATTGAGGCTATTGCTATTTCTCTACTACTCCTCCTTCTATCTCTTAATCTTGGCCTGAGTCTTCTCCTCTCTCTTGCTCTCTGTGTCAGATGTTTAGTTACTTCCCATGCGTCCTTCAGTGATAATGGTAACTGTAATAAATGTAACGTTTTTGTAGCTTTGAAGGTGAGAGTGTCGGAATTAGAGGCCTGGCATGGCACTGTTGAAAAACCAGCAGATAGCCGAGACACCTTAGCCAGCGCAGAGCCAAAAAAGAAGAATCCCCCCTAGCCGTCCTCCAACAGAATCCGCACAGCCGGGACCTCAGACCACCTGGTTGACGGTACGTAGGAAGCGCAGTCCCAGAACCCAGCCCATGGGTCACCACAAACCCATTCGCATTTCTAACAGATTTTCCCCACTCAGCGACACACCTGCTGAGAAGCTGACCCTGGTAATCTGCTGCTCCATAGTCAGTAACGTGGAATTAGAGACACCACTGACCATAGTCAAATGTTTGCCAGGGGCCAGAACGGGCAACATCAAATCCTACCTGAAACTGCTGGCTAAGGATAAGAGTAAATACAGTAAGATTGTTATTCACACTGGCGATGATAAACCCGTTTACAGCAATCGGAGGTCACTAAAATTAGTGTTGCTTCGGTGTGTCTGTTTGCCAAAAAAATCTTGGACTCTGTAATCGTTTCTGGTCCCCTGCCTGATCGGACCAGTGACGACACGTTTAGCCACTGCTGTCATTCCACCAATGGCTGTCTGGGTGGTGTCCGGCAAACGATGTGGGCTACATTGATAACTGCCAAACATTTTGGGGAAAACCTGGTCTGATCCGGAGAGACGGCATCTATCACACTTTGGATGGAGCAGCTCTTCTTTCTACGAATCCGGACGATTTTATTATTCCTCCAAAACACTGACAACCCAGGGTACAGATCAGAAAGCACAGTCATAGTTTAACCAACCTCTCTGCAGCTTCTGTACTGTTACCTACCCATTACCCTACAGAGACAGTGTCTTGCTCACGGCCAAAATAAAAAGGAGCAAATCGTGAAAATTTCATAAAGATAAATACAACTTTGACTAAACAAAAAAAAGTATTAAATGTGGTTTATTGAATGTAAGATCTCTCTCCTCAAAGACTTTGTTAGTAAATGACTTGATTTGAGATAATCAAATTAATTAGTTTTTTCTCACAGAAACTTGGCTGCATCAGGAGGATTATTTCAGTATAAATGAGTCAACTCCTTTCAATTATTTAAATTTTCACATTCCTAGAAGTACTGGGTGAGCACCATTATTCATTCTGATTTACTAATTAATAAGAGACTTATTAATAGCTAGGGTTCTTTTGAACATCTAACCCTTAGGTTTCCTCATCCAAGTTGCAAAAAAAGACCACTTTTGTTTGTTGTTTTGTATCATCCACCGGGCCCTTGCTCTCAATTCTTAGATCAGATCTCACATTTTTCTATCTGATTTAGTATTGAATACTGATAATGTCATTATAGTGGGGGATTTCAATATTTATGTGGACACTGAAAGGGATAGCCTAAATTCAGCTTTTAATGATATCTTAGACTCAATAGACTTTACTCAAAAGTACAGGGATATTTGCATTTCAATCAAATCAAATCTAATCAAACTTTATTTATAAAGCGTTTTTCATACAAGAAGTTTCATCACAAAGTGCTTTACAGATTAAAATGACCCCACATAAAACCACATTCCCTTCCCTCCCCCACAGATTTAAAAGCATTGTCACAGTTATACCCCCCTCCCCCCAACCTAACTCCCATGCACACACACAGTTAAAAGCAACAATAAAAAAGGACATTGGGCCGAGTGCAGATGAACCATGCAAGGAAACGCTATCAGAGGAGCCATCTGCCCCGGCAGTGGTAGATTAGCAGCAGCAGCCAAGGCGCTGACAACGGGCGGCCAGTGGAGACCCCCACCTCCACCCAAGCTCCACCTGGAGAGCACCCAGGCAGCCACAGCCGACCACCGCTCCCAGGGCAGAGGGCTCCCACAGAGGAAACACTGGAACGGGGATTAAGATAAATTAAAGTATAAAAATAAACAGTAAATTAATGTGCTAAGATTAAATAGTAAAACACTGATAAAATTATAATCATATAAAACATGCAGAGCAATTAAACAAACAGTAATAAATAATAAGCAGTTAAAAGCTAGGCTAAAAAGGTGAGTCTTGAGCCTGCTCTTAAAAATATGAACATTCTCCACTGCCCTTAGGTCCTCTGGCAGCCTGTTCCAGAGGTGGGGGCCATACAACTGGAAAGACGCCTCGCCATGAGTGTGTGTCCTGACTTTTGGGGTGACAAGGAGACGGCTGCCAGAGGAGCGCAGAGACCGCGGAGGTTCATATGGTAAAAGCAGTTCAGAAAGATAAGAAGGCCCAAGACCATTAAGACACTTAAAAACCATTAAGAACCTTAAAATCGATCCTAGAACGTACGGGGAGCCAATGCAATGAATTTAAGACCGGTGTAATGTGTTCCCCCCTCCTGGTCTTTGTCAGGACACGTGCAGCTGATTTTTGTAGTAGTTGTAAACCTGATATACTCTTTTTGGGAAGACCAGAAAGCATGGCATTACAGTAATCAATTCTACTGGAGATAAAAGCATGCATCAGTGTCTCCGTGTTGGCCCGAGAGAGAATGGGGCAGGCAATGTTCTTTAGTTGATAAAAACCTATATTAGTAATATTTTTAATGTGAGGGATAAAAGTCAGCTCAGAGTCAAAAATCACGCCCAGGTTCTTCACTTGCAAAGAAGGATTAAAAGACAGTGATTGTAGTTTTGGTAAAGGTATCGCTCTCTGAGCCTCAGGACCGATGACTAAAACTTCAGTTTTGTCCTGGTTGAGGGAGCATATAAAGGCTTTTTAGCACTGGGCCTAAAATCGAACCCTGGGGCACACCACATGTAATCCTATGGACCCTAGAGGAGCAGGTATCAAAACTTACCATAAAAGTCCTGTCTGTGAGATAGGATGTGAACCATTTGTGAACAGCACCAGAGAGGCCAATCTGTTTTAAACGGGTTAAAAGAATAGGGTGGTCTACTGTATCAAAGGCAGCGCTTAGATCCAGTAGAACCAACACTGTCACCTTCTGTGCATCATAGTTTAATCTAAAATCATTTAAAATCTTCAAAAGGGCCGTCTCTGTGCTGTGGTTCACCGTAAAACCAGACTGAAATTTCTCCAGGACATTGTGCTCATTAATAAAATCATTAGGTTGAATTAAAATATTTTTTTCTAAAATTTTGCTTAAAAACGGTAAGTTAGACACCGGTCTAAAATTGTTAAAATCATTCAAATCTAAATTGCTTTTCTTCAACAGGGGCCCCATCACCGCCCCTTTAAAGGTGGCAGGAAAGACCCCCGTCTGAAGGGAGCAATTCATCATGGTTAAAATCTAATCTCTAAAAGATCCATAAAATTGCTTAAAAAGGAAGTGGGAATCTGGTCCAAAACACATGTGGTGGGCCTCACTGAGGAGAAAACTTTATCAAGAGTCCCAGCTTCTACCGGTACGGATTTGTCTAAAACCATGTTACATTGAGAAAATAAAATATTACATCTGATGGTGTCTACCTTCCCTCTGAAGTGGTCTGCGAACTTCTCACAAAGAGTGTTTGAGGGGGTTTTAGGAAATGCAGTAGTAGCTCTGTTAAAAAGTTTATCAATGGTGGAAAAAAGGATTTTGGAATAATTTTTATGTTCCGAGATTATTTTGGAGAAGTATGAGTTTCTTGAATTTCTTACTGCATTGTTGTATCATTTGAGAAGATCTGTGTATATTTGATGGTTTATTGTGGTTTTACTTTTCCTCCATTTTCTCTCTGCCGCCCTACAATTTCTCTTCATTTTTCGAAGGTTTTCATTTCTCCACGGCGGTTCAGCTTTAGATTTTAAACTTTTAACTTGTATTGGAGCAAGCTGGTCAAAAGTGGACTGAAGCCTTCTGTTAAAATCATTGACAATAAAATTACAGGCGGCAGGTAAAACAATTGGAGGATTCTTTTCTAAATTTTCCAGAAAACCTGCAGCCACTTCAGGGGTTAGATGGCGCTTCCTGACAGTTCTCACAGAGGTCTCCTCCTGGATATAACCGGTGATGTTAAAAAACACACAGTAGTGGTCAGAGACAGCCAAGTCAACAACAGAGGACACACGGGTGGACAGGCCATGCGTGATGACCAAGTCCAGGGTGTGACCTTTGTCGTGAGTCGGCTGCATGACATGTTGGCTAAAATCCATATAAGTCAGAATATTTAAAAAATCTGTTGATAAAGGGTCTAAAAGGTTATCCATATGTAGATTAAAATCACCAGCTAAAATTATCCTTTCAAAGGAATTGTGCAAAATTGATAAAGACTCTGAAAATTCTTGAATAAAAAGCACTCTTTTTAGGAGGCCTATCAATTGTGACACATAAAATCTGAGGAGTGCTAAAAACAGTTACATTATATTCAAAAGTAAAATAGTTATCAAATAAAACAGGTTTGGCGGAAAGTGTTGATGAACTTATAAAAGCAGTTCCGCCTCCCCCTCGTAGAATAAGTGAAGTTAAAATTAGGTGCGGAGGCCTCTGTAAAAACAACAGGGGCATCTGCACTCAGCCAAGTTTCTGTTAAAAATAAACAATGAAGATTGTGGACTAAAATCAGATAATTTATTATAAAAGTTTTGTTCAGCAGAGCACATTAAAAAGTATTAATGGTGATTGGAGATAGAGTGACTGTATGATTTACTGAAAGTGGGGCTTTTGTTAACTTGTTACTTTAAGGCTGGACTACTGTAATTCTTTACTATCAGGAAGTCCACAAAATGTAATTAAAACCCTTCAGTTGATCCAAAATGCGGCAGCAAGAGTTCTTATGAATATTAAAAAGAGAGAGCACATTTCTCCTGTTTTGGCTTCCCTTCATTGGCTACCTGTTAAATCCAGAATAGAATTTAAGATCCTCCTTCTTACATATACAGCCCTTAATAATCAAGCTCCATCATACATCAGAGATCTGATTGTTCCATATGTTCCCATCAGAGCACTTTGCTCTCAGACTGCAGGTTTACTGGTGGTTCCTAGGATTTCTAAAAATACAATGGGAGGCAGATCTTTTAGTTATCAGGCTCCTCTCCTGTGGAACTAGCTCCCAGTTTTAGTCCGTGAGGCAGACACTATGTCTACTTTTAAGACCAGGCTTAAAACTTTCCTTTTTGATAAAACTTATAGCTAGATTGGCCTAGGTCATCTTGAGCTATCTCCGTAGTTATGCTGCTATAGGCTTAGACTGCTGGAGGACAGACTGACCACCTTTCTTCACTCTGCTACTTTTCTCTTCTACTACTCTCCAGTTGTATATTTTACTGTTATTTTGACTTTGTTTTTTCTCAGTGTTTTTCTCTCCACAGAAGGTACATCTTGTCTGGTATCCTGCTATGCTGCAATGCCCTGTTGGATGGTGGGCATTGACTGGGATGATGCTTCCAGTAACTCAACATCCTCTGTGTCCTGTTATCAACTTTTTACTTTCTTTAGTATAGAAAGGACTCTTACATGAGTTCCTTTTGTTCTTTCTGTGTCTCTGCTCTGTCTTCTCGAACCCCCAGACGGTCGTGGCAGATGGCCGCTCCTACTGAGCCAGGTTCTGCTGGAGGTTTCTTCCTGTTAAAGGGGAGTTCTTCCTCCACACTGTCGCTACATGTTTGCTCAGTATGAGGGATTGCTGTGGTTGGAGTCTGGATAAATGGGCCACAACCTCTTGTCAATGTCTCGATGCAATCTGCTGGGATTCCTTAAATAGAAAACAAACTAAAACTTGAAACTGTTTGTATGATTGTATTAAAATGACTTCTCTTGTAAAGTGCCTGAGATTACATCTGTTGTGAATTGGCGCTATATAAATAAACTGCATTGAATTGAATTATACTCCTGTAACTTCGTCCACACTTTGTCACAACCAGAAACTCCAAAGTATTCTATTTAGGTGTGTAATGTGATAGACCAATATAAAGGAGTGAAGGGGAATGGTTTTAATTTTTTTTAATATAAAATTTGAAAACTTTAGCATGTATTTATATTCAGGTTTTACTCTTATAACCCTTTAATCAGAAAAGCATCCAAAATGCCTACGTTTACTCTACACTTGTCGTATGGGTTTGCTGCAAGAAGAAATACATTTTTAAAGGGGGGGTGGCACGTTCTTCTTATGCAGAAAGAGCAATTCTGAGGTCCAGTACATCAATAATTTTACCTGAAATAGATCTGTAAGTTCAATAAATGATTTATAGTACCTATTTGAAATTTTGCACTCAGCATGTCCGCACTGGACGCCTTGAAATTAGCTGCATGTCTCTTTAAGAGTCTCGGACATGCCCCCTTCAACACACTCCCGTCAACGTCATCACAGCAATCTCCAGTCGCATGGGGACGAAGCATTACAGTACTGTAGCATCGGTGGGCTGGACTTTTGGAAGACAGGCATATCTTTCGGTTTACTATGGCCACGCAGGACATGGTACAAGCATATGCATTTGATCCCGTCTCTGACCCTGAAAGTGAAATATTGGATGAACCGGAGCACGTTCAGCGGCTCGTTCAAGAGCTACTACTTTCTACAGGTGCTACCTGATTGCTGCTGACGACGCTCTGCTTTAGTGCTCTCGTAGCGGGGGAGGGAGGGCTGTGGAGAGACATGGGCAGTAATCAAAATTTAGGGGTGTTGCAGGGAGGTTATGGCATTCCTAGGAGGACCCTGGCGTTTAGTGCTCAACATGGCGGCCGCGAGAGTTTATAGATATTACTCAAACATACATAAATTAACCTAAGAAACACTTTAGGCATGTTTTTAAGTAGGGAATGGCATAATAATATGATGAAAAGCTTTAAAAAGTGGATTTTACATGCCACCCCCCCCTTTAAAACAAAGTCATATGAAGTACAATGATATGTGTGGTGGAAAACTAACACGGCACATTAAACCGTGCACACTATCCCATAGCTGTAGCATCGTCATGGTTTGTGGATGATTTTCTTCAGCAGGAACAGGGAAGCTGTTCTTAGCTGATGAGGAAGATGGGAGGAGCTAAATACAGTTCTGTTCTTGGAAAAAAATCTTTAGGAGATTGCAAAAGATGTGATACTTAAGTGGAGGTTCAACTTTCAGCAGGACAATAGCCATAAAGAGACCACCTGAGCTACAACGAATCAAATCAGCATTTTTATGTGTTTAAGTGGTACCGTCAAAGTCCAGACCTACATCTATCTAAGAATCAGTGTCAATATTTGAATACTGGATTTTATTTATACAGGGGGAAGTGAATTCACATTCACTTTTCAGATTTTATTTTGTAAAGAAATGTGTGTCATTCTGTCTTCAATGCACCACTTTCTGTTGGTCTGTCACTTAAAGACTTACCATTTGACAAGACCAGGATAATTTATTTAAAGGTCTCATTCACTGAGAAACCGTGTAATACTTGTTCTTTTTGAAATACAGTAGGTCATTCTGAGTTGCTCATGTCTGCTGCACATGAACATTTTTCCTATTGCCTGCATTAGCCACAGAAAGGAGGTAGACAGACAAAAACGAGCCAGTAAGGAAAAGCCAGTTCCTTCTACGTCACAGAGAAAATTAGTATTCATGATTTAGCCTAGCTTAGCTTGCGACTGCCATGGGAAGGTGTTATGGAAATTTATATCTTCTTCCTTAAACAAAGATGAGGCTGCAGTCCCAATAGGCGTTTTCTAGTGTTATAAGTGACACGGCCAGAATTCTCATACAGCTAGGAGCCCTAAGCTGGGCCAAGCTCGAACTCTTCCGCACCCTTCCATTCCTCAAGCTTACTGGCATAAAAGTAATTCAATATTATTCCCCTCACCCTATCTGATGTCTAGTTCCCCAAAGTTAGCAAAACATCCTCAGACTGCATAGCTAATGGGGAATTAGGTCATATGCCTCCAAATCAAATCTGCTCCTCACTGACATCTGTTTAAACACTCTAATGATCTTCTACATCAGTGGTCCCAAACTTTTTTCACCACGGACCGGTTGAATATCAGACAATATTTTCACGGACCGGCCTTTAAGGTGTGGTGGATAAATGATAACGGACGGTATAAAAACGAGTTATTTTTAAAAATTATAACAATAGTTGTAAATCCAATGTATATTCGCCGCTTTATTAACAGCGTCCTCCTAACATCGAGCACACAACATAACACGAGTAACACTCAGCCCCCTAACGATCTCTGGTCGCCATGGTAACATGTAAACATACCTTTAATAATTCAAGATTTACCACAAAAACAAATACAAAGTGCATGAAAAATCTAACTCACCACAACGCTGAATCAGTAAGAGCCTTTGGCTTTTCCCCTTTCCAAATAAACGTTTGTTTTCTATCCAGCTTGCTACCTTGTGGGATTACGTGTCAAGACTGAGCCATGTAACGGGGATATTCAGTTATTTTTCAAAATAAAACAGCGGTCACCCTCAGATAATAAATAAAACGGAAATACTGGAAGTTATTTATTCTTTATGTGTGGCTCGCAGCCCGGTACCACATGACCCACGGCCCGGTACCGGTCCGCGGCCCGGGGGTTGGGGACCACTGTTCTACATGACATATATCCTAGATGCATTTACTAACATGTAATTAATCAATTAATTCACATTTCCTTGAAATATTTCCATCACAAAGGCTGTTTTGATTTTGAGGCCAGGAAAGAACAGAGCACATCTCTGCTAGTAGACGCTAACCGATAGCAACTCCACAGCATGGCAGAACACGTTCAGCTTGTGTTATTTGTGGAGATAACACATCAAAGTTGCATTTTTTACCCAAGAAAAAGGAGATGATGTAGAAACGGGTGGAATTTGTCTTTGGAACACCACCAGCTAAATAAGTTAGGTTGGTTATTTGTTAAAAGGCAGTATAAGAGTTGCTTTGCTGTTAGCTAATCAGAGGTGATACATTTGCATATCATGAATATAAATGAGTAAGACTCGTAATCCTGTTGTTTCCCCCCATTGACTCCTCCGACAAACTGCAACCTCCTGTAACAGTAAAAGACTCAAAAGGTATTCATTCATACTAGAGACCACAGCAAATTAATTGAAAAAAATATTGAATGAGACATTTAGAATCTCAACCAAAGTACTGGTTGTAATGCGACAAAATGTCCAAAGTCAGTTCAAAGCATCAAAACGTTTGTGAGTCACTGTATGTAGAGCAGTGTTTCCCAACCCTGTGTTCAAGGGACACTGCCCTGCATGTTTTAGATGTTTTCCCTGCTTTAACACTCCTAATACAGAAGATTGTAGCTCAGCAAAAGTCTGTTAATCAGACATCAATTGAAATCAGGTTTGCTGAAGAGGCAAAACGGCTAAAACATTCAGGGCAGCGTGCCTTGAGGAGCAGGGTTAAAGAACACTGATCTAGAGCACTCTTTAAAGAATTTTTCTCCATTGTCTTGCAGAGGTACCTTCTATGAAAGAGCATTAGAAGACTTCAAACATGATCATGACTTCTGGCCAGTGCATCATGAGTTTACCACGACCCATCACTCCGTGGATGTTTATCACCTTTTTGCTGGTTCTTCTACCGGGAGTCACTCATTTCTCTCACGGCAGCTCCAGCCACGAAGACACCAGCGACGCCCCGAAAAACTGTTCCAGCGAGGACAACTGTTCAGAGGGCGTAGTGCTGCCCATGTGGAACCCACAGAACCCTGCAGTTGGTGACAAGGTGGCTCGCGCCATTGTTTACTTTGCGGCTCTCATATACATGTTCCTGGGTATGTCCATCATCGCAGATCGTTTCATGTCTTCTATCGAGGTCATAACCTCTCAGGAAAAAGAGATCACCATCAAAAAGCCGAATGGTGAAACAACAACGACCACTGTGCGCATCTGGAATGAGACGGTATCCAACCTGACCTTAATGGCTCTGGGTTCCTCGGCTCCAGAGATCCTGCTCTCTGTCATCGAAGTGGTTGGCCACAACTTTGAAGCCGGATCTCTGGGACCCAGTACCATCGTGGGCAGTGCCGCATTTAACATGTTCATTATTATCGCCCTTTGTGTCTACGTGGTGCCAGAAAGCGAGACCCGCAAGATAAAGCACCTGAGGGTGTTTTTTGTCACTGCCGCCTGGAGCGTGTTCGCCTACATCTGGCTGTACCTGATCCTGTCTGTGTTCTCCCCCGGGGAGGTGGAGGTTTGGGAGGCAGTCCTCACCTTCCTCTTCTTTCCTCTCTGCGTGCTGCAAGCCTGGATTGCAGACCGCCGCCTGCTCTTCTACAAGTACGTCAACAAGCGTTACCGTGCCGATAAGACCCGCGGCATCATCATCGAGTCTGAAGGTGACGCCATGTTCACTAAAATGGATCTGGAGATGGACGGGCAAGGTGCAAACTCTCACCCTCACAACAAGGAGGCTCTGGATGGGATGCTGGAGGGGGTGGAGGAAGGTGGAGGGATGAGCGCCGAGCAAGACCAAGAGGAGGAGGCCCGTCGGGAGATGGCGCGCACCTTGAAAGATTTAAAACAGAGGCATCCAGACAAAGACATGGAGCAGCTGATTGAGATGGCCAACTACCAAGTGCTGGTCCAGCAGCAGAAGAGCCGGGCCTTCTATCGCATTCAAGCCACGCGCATGATGATTGGAGCCGGGAACATTCTGAAAAAGCACGCTGCTGACCAGGCCAGGAAAGTGGTGAGCTGTCATGAGGCCAGCGGGCAGGAAGAAGATCCCAACACCATCTACCTGCAGTTTGACCCCTCTCACTATCAATGCTTTGAGAACTGTGGTTCCCTGAAGTTGACGGTGAGCCGTCATGGAGGAGAGGCTGGCTGCACAGTTAAGGTAAGGGCTAAAACCCAGTGACCTTGAACTTGTCATATGTTTGTCAAGTTACAGTCACTCATTTTATTGTGTATTATTGTCAAAACTGTGGCTTAATGGGAGGAGTGCTTATCTTGTAATCAGAATGTTTGCAAGATGCTTGGTTTTAGATTCTTCCCATGCCTCATGTCAGTGTTCCCCTGAGCAAGGCACTGAACCCCAAGTTGGCATCTGTACATCATGAGGCTGTGTGAATGAGGTTGCAGAGTTAGGTGCTTTGAGTGGTTAATATGACTCCAAAAGTAGCATTTAAATTCAGTCCATTCACCGTTTAAAATGTGGTGTGCATTTGTATTCAGCTGCCTGTAGTCTTACACACATAAATAAAACCCAGTGCAACCAGTAGCCTCCACTGACTTAATTAATAAAGAGTCCATTAGTTGTTGGAGAAGATTAGTGAACAAACAGCATCATGAAAACAAAGGAACACAGCAGACAGGGAGTTGTGGAGAGGTTAAAAGCAGGGTTAGGGTATAGAACAACTTCTAAAACTTGGAAGATCTCATGAAGCTTTGTTCAATCTATCATCTTAAAACCAAAAAGAGACTGCTCTACCAGTTGCTAACCTACCTAAACCTGTCCTCCCACCCAAACTGACAGACTTGGAAGGAGATATATACCAGAGACGGAAGAGGCCAAAAGGCCCATGGTTGCTCTAGAGAAGCTCCAGAGAGCCACAGCTCAAGGTGGGAGAAGCTGTCCGCAGAACAACTCTTAGTCGTGCACTCCACAAAACTTGTCTTTATAGAAGCTTGGCAAGAAAAAGCCACTGCTGAAAGAAAATCTTCCAAAATGGCGTTTGCTGTTCACCACCGGCCCTGTAGGCGGTGCGGTAAACATTTGGAAGAAGGTACTCTGCTCTGATGAGACCATGGTCAAACTTTTGGTGTCATCTATGCTTTATGTGGTAAAAAGTGAACACTTTACATAGCCTTGCAAGCTACATCAAGATGAGGAAACATGCTGGTGGCATTATCACATTCTGCCTTTCTTCAGCCTTTCTTCCAGAATCTGTGGCAAGCCTTGAAAATCGATGCTCACAGATGCTTGGCAACCAGTCAGAAGGAGGTTGAGGATTTTTGCAATGTAACATAAGTATTAATACTCAGGGTGCTGAGGGTCAAATGCAGACCACACTTTTTAGATATTTATTTGCAAAGGATAACAGTAATAAAACCATGAATTCTTCTCTTTGTGCTTCATATTTATACACTACTTTGTATCGGGTTATCACTTAAAATTCATTCAATAACATACGTTGTACATTTCACAAAAGGTTAAAAGTGTATGAAAACTGTTGCAAAGCACTGTAAAGGTAAAAACCTTCTAAATCCTCAGTGTGAAATAAAAACCAACCTTCTAAATCCTCAGTGTGAAATAAAAACCAACCGTAACTGCTTAACCCAATAAATATTAACCGTTGAGCGTTTTGCTAAAGCCCCACTCACTGAATATTTAATGAGGTTTCTTCTCCGTTGGCACACAGGTGGACTACCGGACTGAGGATGCGACGGCCACTGCAGGCTCTGACTATGAGTTTGCTGAGGGCACGTTGGTCTTCAAGCCTGGCGAGACGACCAAAGACTTCACCGTCGGAGTAATAGATGATGACATCTTCGAGGAAGACGAGCACTTCTACGTGCGCCTCAGTAACCCCCGTATTGTCCACCGAGCCGAGGTCTCCGTCTTGGAGCCCAACTCCATCACCTCCAGCAACAGCACGGTCGGTATCTCCTCACACGTCCCCCCGAAGGCAGCCCTGGGGAATGCTCCCGTCGCTACCGTCACCATCTATGACGACGACCACGCTGGCATCTTCACGTTTGAGAGCAACTCCACCAGGGTGAGCGAGAGCGTCGGCAACATGCAGGTGAAGGTGCACAGGGCCTCCGGTGCCAGGGGCAAGGTGGCCGTGCCTTACCACACCGTCGAGGGCACCGCCAAAGCCGGGGAGGACTACGATGAGGTTTCCGGGAAGCTGGAGTTTCAGAATGATGAGACAATGTAAGCACAAATTCCTTTACTTTTTTTAAATGCTGGTGCTCCACATCACTTGATTAAACATCACAGCCCACACATTGGTTATGCTAAACAGTTCTGCCAGATTATTGTACGCGGCCTATTCTGGTAGCGGATGCAGGGGCTATTTTTATGAGTCACAGATACCTTCGTTTGGAGACATTTAGATCTTTCAAGGGGGAAGAGGTGGGTGGATAAGAGGATATAATTGAGCCGCAGATAATGACACATTGTAGCAGATGTAAAAGAAGAAGAAGGAGAATTAGAGGCGCAGGAAAAGCACTCTGTGAATGAAAAGAGAATTAAAAATGCAGCCCTTTGGGATTTGCGCTTGAGCGTCTGATGTTTGTGTTGTGATGCTGCACTGTAGACTCCCCGGCAGAAAACAAAAGGAAGAGCATGTGAGCGACAGAGCAGCAGGATGAAAATTAAAAAAGGCGAGGAAGGGATAGAGGGTTGAGGAAGCTTCACAAACAGGTGTGTGAGATGAAACCTGTGTGATTATTCTAACAACAGGATTCACAGAGGCGGATAAAAAGGACAGCAGAGGAAGAATGTGCAACGAGAAAGCTGAGAGTGTGATATTCCCCACATCGGTGTGTCAGGGTTGGCCCAGTGGTACAGCTTAAACCAGATAGTTACATTCACAATATAATACACACACAGCCTTTTTTCCTCACTGACATTAAATGAAACTAAACTTTCAACTAAACTGTTTTGGCGAGGGTTTTGTTTTCTATTTGCGAAAGGCCAGAATGGGAGAGAATTTTTTTCAGTTCAATTCAATTCAGTTTTGTTTATATAGCGCCGATTCACAACAGATGTCATCTCAAGGCACTTGTAGTCTGTAGTCTCGAGCTTAAAGTTTTTCTAAGCTTTCTTCAGATTTAGATGTTTACATATATTTCCTCTATTTGGTAGGTATGCCTTTGAAACTGTATGATTCAGGTCAAATGTTCTGAAAATCCATAAGCTTCTCCTAGTAGTCTGTTGGAAATTTAACTGAGTCAGGTCTGTTGTCCGCCAAGCTCTAGATAGATAGATAGATAGATAGATAGATAGATAGATAGATAGATAGATAGATAGATAGATAGATAGATAGATAGATAGATAGATAGATAGATAGATAGATAGATAGATAGATAGATAGATAGATAGATAGATAGATAGATAGATAGATAGATAGATGATATAAATGTATATCGTTAAAGCCAATGTATTTGATGTCCAATTCTTGCGTTAACCATTTGTACCCAACTCTCTGGCTGTTTTTTATGCATAATAATAAGCACACAAACACCGTCTCCTTCCTGAACGACATGATGTTTATACTGGCATATAAAAAAAAATCCATACACACAGTGCATTGTTAAGCACATTCGTGTGCATGCCAAACCTGGAGGCGGCAGTCGTTCCTCAAATAGAATAGAATAATTCTTTATTGTCCTACAAGGGGGAAATTCAGCAGCAAAGTGACAGAATAGACAGTAATAGAAGCCTTTAGATTCACACAAGAAAAATATAAAAACAGAATTAAGAATAATATATGTACATTTAGGACAAAATTACCAAACCGAAGTTCTGTGCAGTTATCAAAAATGAAGGGGCATATTCAGGTTTGAGTGCGGGACTGTGTAGTATATTTTTTTATATTTACAGAATGTGCATGTGTAGTTGTGCATTAAAAATTTAACTTATTATTTAAAAGAAGTAAAAAAATATCAACTGTGAAAAATTGATGTGCAAATAACAGCAGCAGAATTGTTAGTTGAAGTGAGATAAACAGTGCAAATTACAGCGGCAATGTAAACATTATTGGGTTTGTTGGGAGCAGCGATGGTTGTAGAGTCTAACAGCTGCTGGGAGAAAGGACCTGCCAAAACACTCCTGCATGCAACTAGGATGCAGCAGTCTGTCACTGAAGGAGCTCTGCAGCTCAGCAACATCTTCATGCATGGGGTGGGAGACATCCTATCCAATTAATAATTACTTTCTACTTTCTAACTTCTACATAGAGCAGTAACTGAGGTTCTAAAAACAAGCAGGCGATAATACCAACACAGCTCTGATGGCGTTCATGCTGTTTCTGAGTGTAAACACAGGTCGCTCATGTCTGTGTCCGAGCATTTTTGTCACGGGCAATGTAGTTGCGAAACGTAAAACCCTTGTTATTCATGTCCACAAGCAAACGCTTACAACAGAGAATTCGCAAATCTTCACTCTGGTCGGAGCTTTTTGAAAGAATCGTTTTTGATGCCGTAAATCTCCGCTTTCATGTGAATGACAGGCCAAATTGAAGAAAAATATCTTCGTTTTGGGAGATACCCTGCTACGTGTGGACAAGGCCTCAGACTTCTGGAAATTACACACAAGGAACCAGACTTTTTTTTTTATGCTTTAGATTTTTTTACCTGATGTTACACCAGAAGGTAGTGTGTTTATGGGTGTTGCCCTAAAATATAGCCACAGTTGTACCTCCAATTACCTCAAATGCTTCAAATAGCCATTGTTTTGGATTTATTTTGCATTTTTCTATATGCTGCCTTCTGATCCTTCCCTATTTCAAATCTCCATCTTCACTCTTTCGACCTCCTCATACTTCATGGCTTTAAACAACATGTTTTAGACTTAAAAGTCTTTACCGTGAGAGCCAACAAATAACAGTAACTAGTTATAGTTTTACTGGCCTCATAGTACACACAGGATTTACACCTTTATTCCCAAACTATTTAAAGGCATCTTGGTGAAAGCTAATCTTAGTGTATGTGAAATACAGGATTTCAAGAAAGTAAAAACAATGCAACAATCTTTCATTATTTTAGAAATTATTTCACTAATCCAAACGGACAAGAAAGGAAATTTAATCTCATTTAATGTCCGACGGTAAGCCTGTATTTCTTTGTATATAGGGGTTTTAATTCATGTGGGCAGTGTTTGCTTTATGACTGCAGAGGCAAAGGACTCTCGCTCATTTTTCATTTTAAAGAGAAGCAAAACCATCACCATGTCAAGCTCATCGCACAACTAGTAACAGCTCACTGGAGGACAAAAGAAAAGAATAGAAAGCGTCTGCGCGAGGAGAGTTTCAGGGGCCGCGTGTAGGTGGATCGTGTGGGCCGGCACGAGTGGGAGGGAAGGCAGGTGAATACATGGTGTCAGAGAATGCAGCGCTCACCTAATTCTCTACTTTAGCTCGCAGTGGAGGTGAGATACAAACAGATCGCTCTGTATGTTTGGCTGTTTGCTTCTATCTTTTCGTCTGCCTCATTTGCTCTGGGCTTGCAATCAAGTGTGCCGAATCCACTTGAAACCTCAAACATCAAACAAAATGCCTCTCCAAAGGCAAATTAAAAGGAACTTCTTTTGCATCCAGAGCAATTAAAGCGGCCGACGAGGGGTCAAGAGAGTCCCGAAAGTTCTGAGCACACTGCAGACAGCTACAGAGGCTGCGGATAATGAGTCAGGAGTGTGGAACAATGTGAGATTAGAGTCATGCCGCTTGTATCTGCAATCAAACAGGATGCTGAGCTGTGGTGTAAAATCCTCAACTACCGAACCAAGATCATCAGGCCACAGCGAGCCTGCAGAAACACGAGCGGTTGCCTAATTTATGTCAGAGTCATGTTTCTTTCCGCAGTCAGGAATGATGATGGAGAGCGAGATCCAGCAAGGAAGGACAGTTTGCCATCAGAGGCTCATGAGAAGAATACAGGTTGCAGTAAGGGGAAATACCAAAGCTGTGCTCAGCTTTTCCTCGGATTAAAAGGCAATGTGAAGGGGAGCACGAAGGCAAGTGTGCTTTGATCATGAGTGAAAATCTTTGAGTAAGATCCCCAATCTCAAGAGGCTGGTCAGGTAAAGTCCCCCAACCTATGATGAATTCATTTTCAAATCCTGTTTCTATTAAAAGCCTTCATCTCTGTGCGCCACCTGAGGCTGTTTATCATTATCATTCTTTGATGTTGAATATTAGAGGGCAAACTTGTGATTAGGCATGGGCTAAAGTCAGAGTCCACATTGTGTTAGTTTCTACTCAGGTAAATAATAAAAAGGGAATTAAAGGGGTTCTAGAACAACATTTTTTGACAATTGGAAACTGTTCTCTGAGCATCTATATAGCATACAACACTTTGTTTGGGCTGAAAATGACCCAAGAGCCCCTATAAATGGCCAAATATAATTCAATTCAATTCAATTCAGTTTATTTATATAGCGCCAATTCACAACAGATGTCATCTCAAGGCACTTAACAAGAAGTTATTTCAATACATTTATACAAACATTCCAATCAGTTAAAAAGTTTCCCATTTAAGGAATCCCAGCAGATTGCGTCAGTCATTGGCGTGAGGTTGGGCAGATTTCCAACCACAGCAATCCTTCAGCAATCCCTCATACTGAGCAAGCATGTAGCGACAGTGGAGAGGAAAAACTCCCCTTTAACAGGAAGAAACCTCCAACAGAACCAGGCTCAGTAGGAGCGGCCATCTGCCACGACCGTCTGGGGGTTTGAGAAGACAGAGCAGAACACAGAAGGAACAGAAGATCTGGTATAAGAGTAATTTCTATGTTACAGAAAGTAAAAAGTTGATAACAGGACACAGCGGATGTTCAGTTACTGAGAGGATCATCCCAGTCGATGCCCCCCGTCCAACAGGGCATTGCAGCCAAGCAGGATACCAGACCAGGTATATCTTCTATGGGGAGAAAAACACTGAGAGAAAACAAAGTTAACAGTCGAAATAACAGAATGTACTGTAATACAACTGGAGAGTCGTAGGAGAAAAGGAAGTAGCAGAGTGAAGAAAATTGGTAAGTCTGTCCTCCAGCAGTCTAAGCCTATAGCAGCATAACTACAGAGATAGTTCAGGATGACCTAAGCCACTCTAACTATAAGCTTTATCAAAAAGGAAAGTTTTAAGCCTGGCCTTAAAAGTAAACAGAGTGTCTGCCTCACGGACTAAAGCTGGGAGCTGGTTCCACAGGAGAGGAGCCTGATAACTAAAAGATCTGCCTCCCATTCTACTTTTAGAAATCCTAGGAACTACAAGTAAACCTGCAGTCTGAGAGCGAAGTGCTCTTTTAGGAACATATGGAACAATTAGATCTCTGATGTATGATGGAGCTTGATTATTAAGGGCTTTGTATGTAAGATGAAGGATCTTAAATTCTATTCTGGATTTAACAGGGAGCCAATGAAGGGAAGCTAAAACAGGAGAAATGTGATCTCTCTTTTTAATATTCATCAGAACTCTTGCTGCCGCATTTTGGATCAACTGAAGGCTTTTAATGGCATTTTGTGGACTACCTGATAGTAAAGAATTACAGTAGTCCAGCCTTGAGGTAACAAATGCATGGACTAGTTTCTCAGCATCACTCCTGGACAGGATGTTTCTAATTTTAGCAATATTCCGGAGGTGAAAGAAAGAAATCCTAGAAACCTGTTTAATATGGGATTTAAATGTCAAGTCTTGGTCAAAAATAACGCCGAGGTTCTTTACGTTATTACTGGGGGCCAAATTAATGCCATCCAGATGAAGTGATTGACTAATCAGTTTCTGTTTAAGAACTTCTGGTCCAAAGACAGCAACTTCTGTCTTGTCAGAATTTAAAAGCAAAAAGTTTAGGGTCATCCATGCTTTTATGTCTTCCAGACATGCCTGTAATCTACCTAACTGACTGGGTTCATCAGGATTTATGGATAAATATAGTTGTGTATCATCGGCATAGCTGTGGAAATTTATCCCATGCTGTCTAATGATTCTACCAATTGGAAGCATATATATGGTGAAAAGAATTGGTCCAAGGACAGAACCCTGTGGAACTCCACAAGTAACCCTTGAGAGTGAAGATGATTTATCATTTAGATGAACAAACTGGAATCTATCAGACAAATATGATTTAAACCAGCCTAGTGCTGTTCCTTTGATCCCTGCAACATGTTCAAGCCTTTCTAAGAGAATATTATGATCGACTGTGTCAAAAGCAGCACTGAGATCTAACAAAACCAGAACAGACACCAGTCCATTATCTGAGGCCATGAGAATATCATTAGTAACCTTCACCAGTGCTGTTTCAGTGCTATGATGAGCTCTAAAACCTGACTGAAACTCTTCAAACAGCTCGTTACTGTTTAGATGTTCACAGACTTGATTAGCAACTATTTTCTCAAGGACTTTGGATAAGAAAGGAAGGTTAGATATAGGTCTGTAATTCACTAAGTCATCTTGATCAAGGGAAGGTTTCTTGAGTAAAGGTTTAATTACAGCTATTTTAAATTCCTGTGGTACGTATCCGTTTACTAAGGATAGATTCATCATATCCAAAATGGGGCCAGGAACCAAATGGAACACTTCTTTAAATAATTTGGTTGGGATTGGGTCCAACATACAAGTTGAAGGTTTAGATGAGGCTAATATTTTTGATAATTCTGAAAGCTCGACTGAATCAAAACAGCCTAAGCACAACTGAGGTTCTACAGTTCTTTCATTTACTGAGGAAGAAGTAATCATGTTTGGGAGGGTGCCAATGATTTTATTTTTAATCAAATGTATTTTATTTATGAAGAATCTCATAAAATCATCACTGCTAAGAGCTGGGGGAATAGTTTGCTCAACAGAGCTATGACTCTGTGTAAGTTTGGCAACTGTACTAAAAAGAAACCTAGGATTGTTTTTATTCGCCTCTATTAATGATGAAAAATATGCTGTTCTAGCTTGTCGAAGGGTCTTTTTATACAGCAGTAGACTGTTATTCCAGGTTAAATAGGAATCCTCTAGATGTGTAGAGCGCCATTTTCTCTCCAACTTCCTAGTATTCTGCTTTAAAGTACGCAACTCTGCGTTAAACCAAGGAGTCAGCCTCCTATGGCTAGCCACTTTCTTTTTTAATGGGGCTACACTATCTAATGCCAAACGCAATGAGGACGTAACGCTGTGAACCAGACCATCAATTTCTGAAGGGTTAGAGATAGAATTGCTGCCATCCACTGTGTTACTCTGAGACACTGAGGAAAGTAAGAATGGAACAGATTCTTTAAAAATTGTTACAGCATTGTCTGATAAAGTTCTACTATAATGAAATTTTCTTTCAGATTTAAGATGGTCAGTTAAAGTAAATTCAAAAGTTATCAAGAAGTGGTCAGACAGGACCGGGTTATGTGGGTGGACTGTTATTTCCTCACACTCAATACCGTATGTCAGTACAAGGTCCAAAGTGTGTTTACCTGAGTGGGTCGATCCCTGTACTTTTTGAGTAAAGCCAATTGAGTCTAAAATAGCATTAAAGGCTGCATTTAGGCTATCACTTTCAGTATCCACATGGATATTGAAGTCCCCCACTATAATAACCCTATCAGTATTTAATACTAAATCAGATAAAAAATGTGAGATCTGATCCAAGAATTGAGAGTAAGGGCCTGGTGGACGATACAAAACCACAAACAAAAATGGTCTTAATGTTTTGCAACTTGGATGAGGAAAATTAAGGGTTAGATGTTCAAAAGAACTGTAGCTATCAATTGGTCTGGGACTAATTAGTAAATCAGAACGGAAAATGGTTGCAACTCCTCCTCCTCGCCCAGTATTTCTAGGAATGTGAAAATTTAAATGACTGGAAGGAGTTGACTCATTTATACTGACATAATCCTCCTGCTGCAACCAGGTTTCTGTGAGACAAAGGAAATCAATGTGATTATCACAAATCAAGTCATTTACTAACAAAGTCTTTGAGGAGAGAGATCTTATGTTTAATAAACCACATTTAATAGATTTATTTTCAGTCAAAGTTGTATTTATTTTTATGAGATTTCCATAATTTGCTTTTGTTGGCTTAACTTTTAATCCATTTAATTTTGGCCGTGGGCAAGACACTGTTTCTATAGGGTAATGGGTAGGTAACAGTACAGAAGCAGCAGAGAGGTGGGTTAAACTACGACTCTGCTTCCTGGTCTGGACCCTGGGTTGTCAGTGTTTTGGAGGACTAATAAATTCTGCCATATTCCTAGAAAGAAGAGCTGCTCCATCCAAAGTGGGATGGATGCTGTCTCTCCGGATCAGACCAGGTTTTCCCCAAAAAGTTCTCCAGTTATCAATGTAGCCCACATCGTTTGCAGGACACCACCTAGACAACCATTGATGGAATGACAGCATGCGGCTGAACATGTCGTCACTGGTCCGATCAGGCAGGGGACCAGAAAAGATTACCGAGTCTGACATTGTTTTGGCAAACTTACACACCGAAGCAACACAAATTTTAGTGACCTCCGATTGGCGTAACCGGGTGTCATTACCGCCAGCGTGAATAACAATCTTACTGTATTTACGCTTATCTTTAGCCAGCAGTTTCAGGTAGGATTTGATGTCGCCCGTTCTGGCCCCTGGCAAACATTTGACTATGGTCAATGGTGTCTCTAATGCCACGTTTCTGACTATGGAGCTGCCAATTACCAGGGCCGGCTTCTCAGCGGGTGTGTCGCTGAGCGGGGAAAATCTGTTAGAAACGCGGACCGGTTGGTGGTGGCCCGGGGGCTGGGTCCTAGAACTATGCTTCCTACGTACCGTCACCCAGCCGCCTAGAGGTCCCGGCTGTGCGGGCTCTACCGGAGGACAGCTAGGGGGTTCTATCCTTGTTGGCTCCGCGCTGGCTAATGGGCTTCGGCTATCTGCTGGTTTTTCAACAGCGCGGAGCCGTGCTTCTAATTCTGATACCCTCGCCTCCAAAGCAAGAAAAATATTACATTTATTACAGTTACCATTATCACTAAAGGAGGCAGGGAAGTAACTAAACATCTGACGGAGAGAGCAAGAGAGAAGAGAAGAGTTAGAGACAGGAGAGAGAAGAGTAGCCATAGCCGCAATGAAGCTAAGCTAACTGAGCTAGCGAGACCTTCCACACAAAGAAAAACTGTGTGAAACACGAGGAGTTCCCAAAACGTAAAGTACACCACCACAAAATGTGTGTTTTAGTGTGATTGTGTGTTAAAATAACTTAGAAAAGCCTCAGCACCTATAAACCCATAATAAAGCCCTACATGGAAAATAAAAACTGATTCTTCCACCCCACTCATGAATATTAAATGAGCTGCATGCTGATTGGCCGATTTACCCTAATGACTCTATGACGATAGGGTTAAAGGTCTCATTCATTCGTTTTTTTCAATGAGACACTCCAACCTGTTTCATAATTTAACACATCCAGTTTTATTACTAGATCTGGTTGATCCATTGGAACGAAGAAGGTGAAAACGGGCCACAAACTACCAGTCACCAGTCACTTTTAATTTGACTTCAAAAATGATTGTCATCATTAATGGTTCCATTCAAGTTCTAAAAAATAAAAAAATCAATACATCGCTTTTGAATATCGATAGAATATCGTGACATAAAATAACGCGATAAATCTGTCTATCAATATTTTCTTACATCCCTATAACTCAGTATTAAACACAATATGCAAACGTCTTGTCTCTGTTTGGCTAACAGCAATGCGACTCTTATGCTGCCTTCAACCAAATAATTAACTTAACTTACTTTGTTGACGGTGTTCCAGGACACATTCAGTTTCTTCCTCAGCTTCTTTTACTTGGGTAAAAAAATGCAACGCTGATGTGCTATGTCCACAAATAACACAAGCCTGTTCTGCCATGTTGTAGAGTTGCTAACGGTTAGCTTCCACCAGCCGAGTTGCGCTCTCCTCTCTCAGGCCTCCACCTTCCCGCGGGGCGGTCGCAAGCCAAGGTAGGCGCGGTCGGTACGCTTTTCTACGTAGATAACGCGGCTTTTTCTGACTCGCTCGTTTTCAGCTCTGATTTCTTTTTGGGGCTGAAGCACGCAACGGGGGTGGGACATCAGTATGACGTGCAGCATACATGTCCTACTCAGAGTGAAGGGTCTTATTTCAAAAAGAGTGAGTTTTAAACGGTTTCTCAGTGAATGAGACCTTTAATAGTTATATAACCCACAGATACATAGTGCCAACATTGAAGTGGGCGAGATATGTCAATTTAAGGAGGGGTGTCCAAGACCTATGATGCGTTATCAGAGCTTTGCCTAGATTGGCCCGTTTCTCCGCAGCAATTACAAAATTACAAATTTGCATAGGAAAGCAGGTCCGAGACGGCACAGACTTTTTGCTTTGGTACATTTGACACCCCAAACTGCCTGAATTTAACAACAACAAGGTAAATGCGTTTTTTAATTCTAAGACCCCTTTAACGAAAATGCAAGATTAGGAAATTTAGGACAATGATTGCCCTTTAGAAGCACTCATACCCTTTGAACTTCTCCATATTTTCTTCATGTTAAACTTCAGCATATTTTCTTTTGATTTTATGGGATTGATTATTGATTATTTGATGTTACACAGCAGACAGGTCAGGGGGAAAAAAACATGGAGAGGTTTAACGCTGGTTTAGTTTCTAAAACATTATCAGTCTAGCAACCTGCAACAAAAAGATTATGGCACAACTACAAACCTACCATGATATGATTGTCCATGAAAACAACTCAACTAGAGAAGCAGTGAAGAAGCCCATTGCAACTCTGGATGAGCTGCAGAAATCCACAGCTCAGGTGGGAGAATGTGTTGACTATCGGTTGTTTTATTCAGAGGTCTGGCTTTAAGAGGAAAAATGAGAGAAAGCCATTATTGAAAGAAAATCGTATGCCGTTTCATTTGTTGTTTGTCACCAGCTACATATGGAACACAGTGAACATCTAAAAGAAGGTGCTCTGGCCAGATGGGACCAAAGTTAAACTTTGTAAGGCAGAAAAGCATCACTCCACATCAACCTGAAAATGCCACCCCCTTGTTGAAAGTGGTGGCAGTATCATGCTGTGTGAATGATTTTCTTCTGCATGTTCGGGGAAAACGGTCAGAGATGTTAGAAAGATGGATGGAGCTGAATACAGGGACTGTCCAGGATGAAAACCTGTTGGGAGTTAAAGAAGTTGGCCAAACTTGGCCCATTCAGGTATCAGGCTAAGACAGATTAAAACGCCGGTGTAAATGAAGTTGCAACCGTGCAATAATGCATTGACCCAAGACAACCAGCAAATACAACCTTGACTGACATTCTGGTCCGCACTCCATAACAGTCGGTGTGCACCAATGTTTGCCAGCCACCAATAAACACAAAGAAGAAGAAGTGTGCTGTGTTATGGTTAATGCTAAACTTGCATGCTAACGGTAGTTCTGATGAAAACTTTGTGGGAAATACAAACAAGGAAGGGAATTATCAAGGTCTTGAGCAGCAGATTATGTTGGATTTTGGACACAGGACTTGTTGTGGAACTATTTTACTGGAGGACATTAACTGGACCGTTGTGGATGTAAAAAGGCCGTTTTTGTTCGAGATGGCTCGGCCCTGTGTTTTGAAATCTGGCTTCGGACTGTGAGTTGCCCATTATTTGGTTTCTGAGTGGTTTGACAAAAGTGTGCACTGTGTCTACAGCTATGATTGTATCCTTGGAAATGGGCTACAGGTGCCGCATTCCCCAGGTCAAGCCACTTTTGAACCAGAAACAGCGGCAGAAGCGCCTGACCTGGGCTACAGAGAAGCAGCACTGGACTGTTGCTCAGTGGTCCAAAGTACTTTTTTCGGATGAAAGCAAATTTTGCATGTCATTCAGAAATCAAGGTGCCAGAGTCTGGAGGAAGACTGGGGAGAAGGAAATGCCAAAATGCCTGAAGTCCAGTGTCAAGTACCCACAGTCAGTGATGGTCTGAGGTGCCATGTCAGCTGCTGGTGTTGGTCCACTGTGTTTTATCAAGGGCAGGGTCAATGCAGCTAGCTATCAGGAGATTTTGGAGCACTTCATGCTTCCATCTGCTGAAAAGTTTTATGGAGATGAAGATTTCATTTTTCAGCACGACCTGGCACCTGCTCACAGTGCCAAAACCACTGGTAAATGGTTTACTGACAATGGTTTTACTGTGCTCAATTGGCCTGCCAACTCTCCTGACCTGAACCCCATAGAGAATCTGTGGGATATTGTGAAGAGGAAGTTGAGAGACACAAGACCCAACACTCTGGATGAGCTTAAGGCCGCTATCGAAGCATCCTGGGCCTCCATAACACCTCAGCAGTGCCACAGGCTGATTGCCTCCATGCCACGCCGCATTGAAGCAGTCATTTCTGCAAAAGGATTCCCGACCAAGTATTGAGTGCATAACTGAACATAATTATTTGAAGGTTGACTTTTTTTGTATTAAAAACACTTTTCTTTTATTGGTCGGATGAAATATGCTAATTTTTTTGATTTTTGTTTTTTCTTAAAACAATAAAAGGCTTGAACTACTTCAGTTGTGTGTAATGAATCTAAAATATATGAAAGTCTAATGTTTATCAGTACATTACAGAAAATAATAAACTTTATCACAATATGCTAATTTTTTGAGATAGGAATTTTGGGTTTTCATGAGCTGTATGCCAAAATCATCAGTTTTAAAACAATAAAAGACCTGAAATATTTCAGTTGGTGTGCAATGAATCTAAAATATATGAAAGTTTAATTTTTATCATTACATTATGGAAAATAATAAACTTTATCACAATATGCTAATTTTTTGAGATAGGAATTTTGGGTTTTCATGAGCTGTATGCCAAAATCATCAGTTTTAAAACAATAAAAGACCTGAAATATTTCAGTTGGTGTGCAATGAATCTAAAATATATGAAAGTTTAATTTTTATCATTACATTATGGAAAATAATTAACTTTATCACAATATGCAAATTTTTTGAGAAGGACCTGTATATGTATCTGTGCATACAAGGGGTGTCAAAAAAAAAAAGTAACATACCGCCAACTGGACATAAAAACGCAAGGGGGTTAAATAAAAAACATTCTTTCCTGTTGGGGGGGGGGAGAAGCTAAAATCCCTTTAACTAGAATATGAGAGGTAACTGTATTTCAGTTTTGCATCTAATTGTCTAGTTGTTGTACTACCGACAGATACTTGCACTTTCTCTGCAGTAAATGTGAGTCTGGGGTGCTTGCTGCTCTGCGGGCTGCCAAAGTTCATGTTTCAAACAGAGCCGACTTTTCTTACCCAATATTTCCCCGAGCGATCAGGACAAAGAGCTGACACTCTGCAGCAGGCCTCCGGGGCCCTTCCTCTCTGTATGTGTGTGTTAGTTACAGTGTCTCAGGCTTTCTGCTTGTTCCTGTTGCGTACATGTCGGTTTTTGAGCACACAGAGGAGGAGAGAAAAACGGGAGGAAGCCAAGTTTTTAAGCTTTTGACACAGAGCCAGGAGGAATGGTTTTCAAATCTCAGCACGGAGTTGAATCAAATTTACCATCTAAATGCGCCCCTGCAGTAAATAGATTATGGTGTACAGACACAAACCTCTGAACTGAAATAAACAGGCTGACATGGAAAGACATTTTGATTCCGTGTTTGTGGATTAGAGAAAGAGCTGTACGGATTCTTTGATGCTTGCGTGCAGCATAAGCTTGCATCTGGTTTTGTTTGCCACCTCAGAATGTGCAGCCATACACTCTGTCAGGGTTGAAGTGGGTAATCAGAGCAATTACATAAGCAAAGATGAAAGAGTTGAGGCTGTTTCACTTCTTAAAAAGGGGAAATCAATGCCCCTGATGCTCTTTGTTGCTCACATCTAATGCAGTCTTGATCGGTAACCCTGTAAACCTTTCAAAGCACTCAGATAAGATGGAAGCGGTGCATTAAAGGTTGACTAACTGGTTCACAGCAGCTGCTTGCAGCTCACAAATCATGTTTCTTCCAGTCTCATTAAGGGAGAAAGAAAGCTCTGCTTCATTTAAGCAGCACTAATGTGAGACAGCCATTCTTATAGTTTGTGCACACAGCAATCAAATTTTAACTCTCCAGGTAATTACTCTAAACTTTTTAGTTTTGTGGCACAGCTTTGCAAAGATGTGATTCACGGTTAATCTAAACTGAAATTTCTACTCGGCATGTTCGTGTTTGCAGCTAACATTCATGATCGCCTGACTTTCCTTCTGTCGTCACCTGAGGAGAAAAGGAAGAGAAAAGTTTGTTTTAATTTATGCTGTGGGATATATGCGATAAAGATGCTCATGGTTCAATCCCAGGAGATCTTTTTTTTTTTTTTCGAGAGTTTGCAGATGTTGTTCCTGTCAGCAAATGGCTTTGAGGTGTTCCAACATCAAATCTAATACTCTCATTCATCTCTCTCCCAGGACGGCCTGTGTTCAACTCAGGGATTCCTTCATTTTTCATCTTCCTTTAACATCTTGGCAAAATAAAATGTTCCCATTGGATCAGGACCAGAAAATATATTTGAAATGCATTTCTTTGTCAATTATGCCCAACCTTTAAGAGTCTGTTTAGCTTTCTTTTTAATAAAATGAGTTGAGAGAAGTCACAGTTAAAGTGGTGATCTCAGTTTGTGGAAGCAGACTTGTTCCCACAATTTACAACTTGAATTGACTCCCAAAGCACTCACTGGCAGCCTCATCTTTGCAACAGCAGTCCATCCCAGCTCCATTCAGAGCCCCATATGTTTACTCTTTTGAGAATGGAAATGAACCATTCATGTCATTGCAAGTGTTATCTTTTTTCTCCTCTTTGGTATATTTAAATTGAAAACATACTGTAGAAAGTATTTTCTGAATAACCCTATTCATCTTATATGCTGACTTCCATAGGGACACTGAGTTAAGAAATAAAACCGGATTTAAGAAAACCAACAACAAACAAATCCTCAGAAGAGAGTCAATTTGAAGTTCTAAGCATATTTATTGTGTTTTTACTCTCTTAATAGGCATCTGAACAATGTAGTAATTGGATCACTTTCCTCCTCAGCTTTTAGAGAAGGGGTTTAAATTTATGTACATACTCTGACAACAAAAAATTGAATCACCCCCTGTGGTCTGACACATTTACAAAGTCTCTGTTAATTCGTCCTGTACTCTGTTTAACAAGCAACTTAAAATATCAAAATAATTGCCAAACTTAAGTTCCACCTACTTTCACCTCAAAGTTTGTTTGATCAGGCTGATTCAAAGTAGATCTTGATTCAAACTAAAGATCTATGGCGCATTAGGAGAGTGTTTCAAACCTCTGTGCAATTAGTCACATACTTCCTGCTCTACTCCAGGGCTCAAAAAATTGTTCAGTCCTTCCACTAACATCGTTTTATGTACTGTAAGAATAATGATTTACACATGAAGTCCATGTATGCATCATACAGAGGATTGTATTTCTTTTATCAGAATCGATATTTTACAATATAATGAGCTTCCCATGACTCTCCTTTTGTTTTTTGTCATTTTATTGTAATCACTCCTGTCTCTTACTGTGTCCATTGCAAATAAATGCACAAAGCCAATTATTACATTAGGTGATGATGTGGCTTTGGGACTTCCTATAAATTTAAGGATAGCCATTACCTTATCATTTAAAATGACTTGATCTGAACCTCTTTACTTGGGATCTGATTGGCACATCGTTTCTAGGAAGTGTGGAATAAAAATCTACTATAAAATGAATGCATTTTAAAGATTTATCTGATCGTGTTTACACCAAACTGATCTCTGTTTCCCCCAAAGTGAACTTGCTAATTTACATTTCTTAACTTCTTAACAAAAGCCCACTTCCAAAGACGCAAACCAACCCTTTAACTGTACCGTCTGAGTGTGAGGTTCAGTCAGTTCATACATTTCACAGGCTGTCACAACGGATGTTCTTTTTCTCGTGCTAATTTCAAAATGCTGACGTGAAAACAAGGCAACGGTTCTTTGATGGCTGCAGTGGTGAGATGTGTAGCCCAATGGTAGGAAAAGTGGGAAATCTACACTCAACTGACTGCTGATTTATTAAAAAGCATTCAAGCTGAAGTCAGACTTTAGAAGCCCTTTTTCTGTGAATCTTTTAAGCTCTATGCGAAGGTCCTAGAGAAATGTAATAAAGTATGGAAAGAAGTCCCTTCAACCAACAGAATGTCAAGGCAAAATTTAACACTAGCTCAAATACCCTCTGAATTTATCAGTATCCAGAGGTAAAAATATCTCACGTTTATGTGAATCTTTACAACAAAACTACCAAGATGAATATGGTTTGAATGTTTGGTCTATGGCAGTGGAGCTTCATCCATGACTTATTCACTAAGAGCTGAGCTTAGCTGACTTTAATTTAAAAGATACTATAATCTCAGTTAGGCAAACATAATAGCTTGCAACCCATCAGACCACCAGAAAAGACAAAAGTACATTACAGTTTGGATACATGATTATTTCACATCATATCACAAGTCCAGGTTCCTGAGGCACAAAACCATCCTTGTATTAAATGGTCAAAGTTCCATTCATTCAAAGGAAAGCATAAACAGATTTACTATGAAGACATAAGGGAATGTAAAAGTAACATAAAACACAAACCTTTAAAAGACTGAGCTGAGGTTAAAGAAGTCTGATTGGGCCTTATATGGGAAGTTACCTATCCATAAAATGTGAATATGTTCAATAACAATCAATTACATCTGTCTCAGGGTCTCCAGAGGGCTTTAAGATGAAGATACTATAGGACAAAAAAGGCTCACATTTAGTACAAATGACTATTTAGCTGTTAAGCAGCATGGTCTCTTCCTAATAACATCCATTAAAGCTGTATCAAAGTCTCCTGGGAGCTGTAAAAAGTTGTAAATTAAAGAAAAATACCGGTAACCCCTAATAGTGTTGATTTTTCTTGTTTGACCTTCATTTTACTCCAAAGACCTGAAAAGAAAAATCATAAAGAAGAGAGTAACATCTAATTATAGACATCTTGATGCCTCTGCACATGGGGAGTTTTACAGAACACATTTTCCTGGGCCTAAGGGGGGCTTATGCTGTGTATCATGGGTAATACTAACAACTTTAAAGCTCAAACCTGACTGGTTTGCACCCTTGTAGAATGCACAAACCTGCAAGGCTCAAAACTCGTAGGAGCAAAAGCAGGCATGCACCTAAAGAGTAGAGACTGGAACAGATGGGACAGATTGATTAAATTAGTTTTAGATTCAATGAAATCTAGAAAATAAGGTTTTAAAAAATATTTATCCCACATCTAATATTCAACTCAATTCAGTTCATTTATATAGCACGGATTCACAACAGATGTCATCTCAAAGCACTTTACAAGATAGTCATTTCAACACAAATATTCCAATCAGTTTAAAGTTTTAGCTAGTTTTCTTTTTAAGGAATCCCAGCAGATTGCATCGAATCATTGACTGGCAGTGGCTCCCCGTTGATGCAGACTCAAATTACAGCAATTCCTCATATTGAGCAAGCATGGATCCAAGGCTTGGACTAGTCTATTTTTATAATAATTTTTTAATAGTATATAAAATTTCAAAGAACTGGTGTTTAGTAATTTTAGCAACAACACAAAACCCAAACACAATCAGACGACACATTCAATAGGCAGAATATTGTTGGTTCATTTTTCCTATTGGTTAAAGGTTTTAATAGACTACTTGTTATAATTTCCTGACCTTTTTGTGAGGGGTTTTGGTGCTGTGAAGTTAAAATATTTAGTGTACTTGTGTTGAAACTGAGCACTGTAAATTCACACATTGTTCTATTCTATTTTGATACTCTCCTATAGCGACTGGATGTTAAGCTATGAAGCATACGAGTTTTGTTACCGAAATGACTCCACAAATATGCAACTAAGATGAATGCACAAAGGCAATAGAGTTAATCTATTTGAGTTTTATTCAGCACACTTTCGGGATTAGAGAAAAAAATGTACTGACACCACCCTGGGGAACACAGCAATTGGGCATATTTAAAAAAAAAACCCAGCTAAAATACTTCCAAGATTTGGTAAATACCGCACAGAAAATGCAGCAATCTTCCGCTCCTCACCTTGCACTACAACAGAATGTGCATTGCGTTCTCCTCATCGACTGACTGTTTTTGAAATTCAAAAACAAAGATTTAAATGTGTTTGAATATTGTTAATTTATAATTCTTTTAAAGTGAAAAAAATTATTGGACTGGACTTTAAAGTAGCTCAACCAGGCCACTGAAGAAGACCTATTATTTGTTGACTCAGATTCCTATAGTCTTGCAGTAAATAAAATACAGGGCATTACTAATATACTTAAGCAATGAAGAAAAAACTTGCCTACAACCAAATACTAAGTAATGTATTCGGTTTACAAATCCTAAAGATGAGGCAATATTGTTGATTAAGAGCATCCACAATTTGATCTCGAGTTAAAACAGGCTGTCACACACTTTTTGGAAATGTAAAAAAAATCAATGGCTTTAGCGTCACAAATCTAAGATGAAATATACATGGTGCATATTCACCAGTGCTATACAGTATACTGTACACAAGTTCAACTCATTCCCATGAATGATTTTATAATACTCTTACTTATTATTGCTACTTAATGCAGACTCTTTGTCTGTGCTGAAGATGATTCTTGTAACTGTGCTTACAGAATACTTGGAGCACTTCCAACTGAAGGCAACTGTAAGTATTTCCTGATTTATTTGGCTAATGCTTATTAAAATATGTTGGGTGAACTCCTAGAGCATATTATCCCAGCTATAAAATTGGTCCTCAAATGTCAAGAAAAACAGACAAAAGCGAGAGGTCGAAGCAAAAGTAAACTACCCCCAAAATACATTGTTAAACACCATGAGTTCTGTGCTCAAATATGTGACAGGATTTTGTTTCAGAAAATATTCATCACCTCCTCATGTTTAGACCCATGTAACATGTATTTCTCAACATGCAAACTTGCATGGCGAGAAGGGAAACATTGTGACAGACGCTTTAGGTTGGATTTCCTCGGGGGGGATCTTGATTCGGTGTCCTAAACAAGGCTTAAACAATGACAAGTTAGGGTCCACTAAAAGGAATAAAAAGTATGTTTCTTTTGTGAAACACTTCACTTCTGATTAACATATCCAGTATTTACAATTATCTTATTAATCAGTGGAACAGGTCAGTAACATGAAACTAAGATGTTTTTCTTCAGCTATTTTGATTTTCATTGTCAATGACTGTGCTTACATACAGTCTCACAACAGAAGAGAGGTAATAGACTGGCAGTTACCTTGATCACATACAGTTCAGATGTGATTAAACAAGCAGTACTGATGATTATTACAGGGTCAGAGTCACTGTTCAAAGCTTTCATATTCATATTCATGGTCATGTATGTTATTTATATTTATTTAGAATCTCATCAATTCTGTTCTTCTACCTTGGACAGACAAACAACAGCCTCCTGAAGTGGAGAGATTCAGCATAAAGTTAGGGCTCAAGTATGCGTCGTTTGTGTGGATAGTGTGGATAGATTTACACACTGGGTCTTCTTTTTTCTTTTTTTAAGATCAAATCAATCTTTGGTTTGATCTTGAAAGATTTACTCACCATCATGAACTCACTTGCTGCCCCTTGCTGATTTTTTTTTATGTGCGAGCTTCTAGGGGACGAGTGCCCACAGTCTGGTCACAAGCAGACGACGTGATGACAGGTTGAACACAAAGGCATAAAATGACTGAACCTCAAACCTGTGGGCCGTTCCCATGACTTAATTACATATCTTTGGACTGCTGGTGAAGGGGAGGCATATTTCCTAAACTACTTCAGGATGGGGAAAAGACAGAATCCTAATGAAAAGATGTAAAGTGCTGTTTTGATGATCTCTATTTCGTATTTCTTTGCTGTAGAAGGACCGGTTTGCTACAGTCCTATAACACCTTAAGGCCCAAAGCTAATTCTCTCCTTTCTTCTGTTAATCCAGTGAAATAATTAAAAAAATAAGGCATACCTGTTTTTATACCATTATCAGACTCTTATGCAATGTGATAAACTCCAGGCAGTTTTATTATTACTTCTAAATGGAGAAAGCCAGACTGCAGTGTACAGTACAACAGAGATCAGACTTGAGAGCACAGACAGAGTAGTTTATGTGTGAGACAGATGCAACAGCTCAGGACCATGTTACAGATTTCTCAGAAACTATCCTGGTGTTTTAGGTGATTGGCAGGCAGAGACATACGAAGGCCCAGTGAAATGTGATGTGCTTTAAGGGAGAGCTACGAAGTCTTGATAGAGCTCAGCAGTTCTTTTAACAATGGCCTGAATAGATTGATGTTACAGCTCCTCACAAAAAAACTAAAAACTAACATCACAGTTCATAGATATAAGATACAGGGTTTTTATTGTGTCGAATAATTTGACTGTGTAAAATCACAAAAATGGGCATTCTTTAAGATAAAAGAATGGTTGCAGCCAAGGGGTGTAAACTCTTAAAGGGCCACTTTAAATTAATATAACTCTGTACACTCATATTTATAAATTAGAATACACGTTCCTATGAGACTCCTTTGTCAGATTAAAAGTACCCTTTGCAACGAGCCGTTATTAAACAAACATTTCATTAAGCCCAGATTTTTGTACTTTCAATGTTTCTTTCATTCGTCTGGTCCTAAATGTCATGTTTTCATTACCTGTAAGTGGATGATCATCATAACTAACAGAAACAATGGCTTCAAAACATTATTCTGAGTGTAACTAATTTATATTACAGTATTTTTCTCAGTCATTTAAGATACTGAAATAAATGAATTTCTCAATAGTATTCTAATTTATGGAATATGACTACTGTGTATGGTGCTGTCCCCTAACTGATTTGTTCCACGATGGCTATTTTTTTCCACCCCTGAATGTCTTAGGCAAGGCAAGGCAAGGCAAGTTTATTTGTATAGCACAATTCATGTTACAGGACAATTCAAAGTGCTTTACATAAAACATCAAAAGCATTACAGCAGGGTGCAGAAAAAGCAAAAGTACAGGAATAAAAAGAATGATTTAAAATGAACCAAAAAAATAAAATAAAATAAAAAAATCTACCTTAAAAGAAGCCGTGCAGATTAAACTTAATCTGCACGGCTAATAAAAAAGCAGCTGAGAACAGGTGGGTCTTTAACCTGGATTTAAATAAACTCAGTGTTTCAGCTGATCTGAGGCTTTCTGGGAGTTTGTTCCAGACATGTGGAGCATAGAAGCTGAACGCAGCTTCTCCATGTCTGGTTCTGACTCTGGGAACTGATAAAAGAGTGGATCCAGAGGACCTGAGGGGTCGGGTAGGTTCATACTGGGTCAGGAGATCACTGATGTATTTTGGTCCTAAACCATTCTGAGCTTTATAGACCAGCAGCAGAACTTTGAAGTCTATCCTCTGACAGACAGACAGCCAGTGTAAAGACCTCAGAGCTGGACTGATGTGGTCCACTTTTTTGGTTTTAGTGAGAACTCGAGCAGGAGAGTTCTGGATGAGCTGCAGTTTCCTAATTGATTTTTTAGGTAGACCTGTAAAGACGCTGTTACAATAATTAAGCCGACTAAAGATGAATGCATGGACTAGTTTTTCCAGGTCCTGTTGAGACATCAGATCTTTTATCCTTGAGATATTCTTAAGGTGATAGTAGGCTGATTTTGTGATTGTTTTAATGTGTTTTTCAAAGTTTAGGTCTGAGTCCATCACTATACCCATATTTCTGACATGGTTGGTGGTTTTTAGGTTTATGAACTGAAGCCCTGTGGTGACCTTCAATCTTTTCTCTTTAGCTCCAAAGACAATTTCCTCAGTTTTGTTTTTGTTCAACTGCAGAAAATTGTGGCACATCCAGTCATTAATTTCCTCAATGCATTTACCAAGAGCTTGTACAGGCCCTTGGTCTCCTGGTGACATTTTAATATATGTGTGTCATCTGCGTAGTAATGCTAACCTATATTGTTGTTATTTATTACCTGCGCCAGTGGGAGCATATAGATGTTAAATCGAAGAGGTCCCAGGATGGAACCCTGGGGGAACTCCACATGTAGTTCCCATCTGCTCAGATGTAAAGTTACTTATTGACACAAAGTACTTCCTGTTCTCTAAGTACGTTTTGAACCAGTTTAGTACAGTGCCAGAGAGACCCACCCAGTTCTCCAGTCGTTTGAGTACAATAATGTGGTCAACTGTATCAAATGCAGCACTGAGATCCGGTAAAACTAACACTGACATTTTTCCACTGTCAGTATTCAAACAGATGTCATTGATGACTTTGGTCAGAGCAGTCTCAGTGCTGTTGTGCTCTCTAAAAGCTGACTGAAAGACGTCGTGGCAGTTGCTTTGTCTTAAGAAGTCATTTAGCTGATGAAAAACCGCCTTTTCAATGATCTTATTTAAAAATGGAAGATTGGATATGGGCCTGTAGTTGTTCATTTGTGTCTTGTCCAGTTTGTCTCTTTTCAGCAGGGGTTTAATTACAGCTGTTTTCAGTGGCTCTGGGAAAACACCCGACATTAAAGATGAGTTCGCAATCTGTAACAGATCTGACTCCAAGATCTTTGAGACCTTTTTGAAAAAGCCTGTGGGCAGGATGTCTAAACAGCAAGAGGAGGAGTTCAGTTGACGTAAGATGTCCTCCAGATCTTTGCTGTTTATGAGATAAAACTGTTTCATGGTGTTTAAACAGGTTTTCCGTGGACACGGTACATAACCTGAACCTGCTGTTGACAAACCAACCGCTTGTCTAATGTTTTGGATTTTGTCTGTGAAGAATTTGGCAAAGTCCTTGCAGGCCTTGCATAATGAACCTGAAGTTTTGTTTTTCTCCATCTGCGCTCTGCTTTCCGCCACTCCCTTTTTTCATTTCTCACCGGTGTGGAATTTCTCCATTGAGACTTTTTCCTTCCAGAGATAACCTTCACCTTAGTGGGAGCAATAGTATCCATAACATTTAATATTTTAGCATTAAAGCTGTTGACAAGTTCATTGACTGAACCCCCTGACAGGGCAGGTGTTAGGGAGAAGACCTGGTTAAAGATCTCACTAGTGTTTTCAGTTATACATCGTTTTGTGATAACCTCAGTTAAAACATTTATGTGAACCGAAATTATACTCTCAAAGAAAACACAGCAATGGTCTGACAAGCCCACATCACGCACATTAATCTCGGAAATGCCCAGACCCTTCGAGATCAGTAAGTCCAAGTTTTATGTTATCTAACAAATCCTAATCTGAGTAAGAGTAAAAAAACTGTTTATAATAACTGATTTTATTAATTATGAAAAAAGCTAGACCAAGCAACCCAGCCCTATTTGAAAATATTACTGTCCTTCCTGGTAAGTCATGAATTAATTGTGATAAACCAGATTTTCTGTGGGTAGCTGTTTTCAGTTTCATCCAGGTCTGATTATTGGTAGACCCGATAATGAAGAAATCACCAAAATAGAAGCTTCCTGACATCACAAAGTAGGCTGAAAGATCTCACAAAGCAACACATTTAAAGAAATGTAAGAATAAATTAGAAATTTTACTCACTGATATCGATCACTCTGCAAAGGGCTACAAAGCTGGCATGACCACAAAGCAAGGCGAAACCACAGTGAGAGCCGTTATCCACAAATGGGGGATGCTAAAGCAGTGTTGAACCTTCTTAGGAGTTAGTGATGGGAGTTCCAGCTTTTTTGTGAGATCCACATCTAATAGCTTAGTTCATAAAAATAAGATTGTTGTTTTGACTCCCAAACAGCTTCTCAGAACTTTTGTTCAGTTAATCTATTATTAAAGGGATATTCCACCCCTAAGTGAAATTTAATATGTTGCCATATTCCCCAGAGTTAGATAAGTGAGAAAAAGCATTTTGTAACCAGCCCAGTCATTCTCTTAATCTGGCAGCAGTCCGTTTGCTTTAGCTTAGCATAAACAATGTAAGTGAATGGCAGCAACTAGCATTTTGTGTGCAAAAGTGATTAAAATGACTCTATAATAGTCCCAATTATTCCTAGTGACCTGGAAGTAACAATGTCAGCCAGACGTCACAATTATAATAATTCATAATTCAGCCCAAAAACACCCAAGGAGGATTCTTTCTTTGTATTCCTCTGGTGTGAAAATGCTCCTTGCAAACCAGATATTGATTAATTTCCTCCACAGGTGTTGTTGGAGGAATTCCCAGGGCAGCAAGCCATTGTCTTCTTCGTTCCACAGTAGATGGAATTCTGTGAAACATCGTGTTGTCGTTCGGCTTGTTTTCACAACCCCTTGCTACACCAGCAAGAACCATTTTCTGGCATTAGACTTATAACGTTCTCAAAGTACGACAGTAAAAACTCACGCATTTGTGTTGACAGAAGTGGGTGTCTTTTGCGGGCGCTGCATCTTGTCTCTGCTCCAACACAGCTGATTCAAATGGTCCAACTACCTCCTCAGCATGTCAAAGTTCTGCAGGGGCCTGCTAAAGAGCCATCATTTGATTCAGGTGTGCTGAACCTAGTGATGTATGTCTCGAGACCAATTTTACGTGGCCTCAGTCTTGTCACGGCCTTGACGGTCTTTGGTCTTGTTCTTGTCTTGGTCTCGATACCCTCTGGTCTTGGTAGTGTCTTGGTCTCGGTTTAGGCGGTCTTGACTACAAGTCTAGTGCAGTAACAGCCATCATACAATTGCTACACATAGTTGATCTCACCCAGTCTGCAAAAACATTTACAGTAAGCTCAGTCACACACGACATGGTCTGTCTCTGTATTCCCTGTAGTTGAAGTAATACCATCTAATATGTATTGAATGTAAACTGTACCCCAGTCCACTGCTGTTCATACAAGTTATTGCGTAGCTTCAACACTAGTCTGTTTTTTTTTTCTCCGGTCTCGACTTGGTATCGGTCTTGGTCTCGACTTGGTCTTGGTCTTGACATGGTCTGTCTTGGTCTTGTCTTGGTCTCGATACCCTCTGGTCTTGGTAGTGTCTTGTCTCGGTTTAGACGGTCTTGATTACAAGTCTAGCTGAACCAGTGAAAAAACTAAAACATGCAGGAGACCGGCCCTTGAGGACCAGAATTGGGCACCCCTGATCTAGATAGAACGACACCAAACCTGGTGTAGACTGTCAACACCTTCTTCCATAGTCTTATATGTCACTGACATGAACCTTTTCTATTTTGAGCTCATTTAAGCAATTAAAACAGGCGGATAGCTGTTAACTAAAGGTCAGAGCAAACATTGTAAGCTGAGGCATCAAACAGGCACTTGCACAGGTTTCCTGTATCAAAAGGTGCCATGGTTTTTAAAAAGCCCACAATTTAAAAAACCCTATATTTTCTGTCAAAATATCTTCAGTGACACTCCCCCTCTCCCACCAGTTGCTGTCAGTCTGGATGGATGAAGAGATTATCTTTATTGAAACAAGACAAGTGAGCTGTTTGGGAATGTTCCGGGTTATGAAAAACACAGAAAGTCACGGTTTGTAAACTATAGAAGAGATAACCATCAGATTCTGCAATAAGGTGTCTGTCTGTAAAATTAACAGCCTAATCCAGGGCGACTGTAAACTCAGATAGCCCACCTAATATGGGATTGTTAGGCCTCTGATGTTTCTTTCCAAAAAGCAGTGTAAGATATCATTATAAAATAACAAAAATAGTAAATGTTGCTGCTTTGTTTTGAAATAAAAAAGTAGACTGTTATACATTTTTACCTGTTTTATTACTTCTGTTTTAATACCATCATGCCAAAAAAAACGCTTTGTGGTTTCAATCTCCTTAAGTCAGAATCTAATTCAGGGCTTAATGCCTCTGTGTTAGGATAGAAAACAAAAGGCAATACAGTGGGAAAACAGGAAATGGACAACAACCAAAGAAACAGAAACAAATGGTCAGAAACAGAAAATGGATGAGGAGATTGATTTTCAGAGCATCACTTGTGGGAAAACTATGTAACCATTACAGCGCACAATTATAGAAGAAGAAATTGATTGATAGGGTAGCTGTTTCTATAAACCTTGAGTTGCTATGCTCCCCAATTCCCCAAGGTCTGTGAAATCTTCAAAATGATGCACACATTTACTTCTCTATAGTGGGAAAGTAACATGATTCCCTTTAATGAAAAAAACAAACAGAAAAATATGCTGCTCTTGGTGCCAAACAGCTGGAATAAAATAAGTCTGAAAGGTGGATCCAATATTGCCGTGCATATTGAATATAAACTGCTTTTTTATTTATGAGGGTATGGTACGGGTCAGCCTAAAAACACAGCCTTGTGGGTCAAACCTGAATGGAGGTGCAGAAGCAAAACAAAATTTTAATGCAGGGAATGCTTCACCACTTCCAATAAGACTGATATTAAGTACCACAAGCGTTATGATAGAATGGATTTTACATGGAAGTTGGCTTGACGTTCTCCATGTTCTCTCCTAAACTGAGAGAAACATTTCCTGAAGCTTATCAGGAGTTTGTGTGAATCTTTGGGAAATGTGTGCTATGGCATGTTTAAAAATTCTTCCAAATGCACACACACACACACACACAAAAAAAAAACCTACACTCTGCTTCTTGGTAGATGTAGGAAATCAATTAAAATGACTCATGTGACCTGAATTTTAAGCTACATTTTATTGGCTCATTTGACTTGCTCTAATTAAAAATCAATAAGCTGAATTGGATGTTTTTCACTGATCTCTAGATAGTTAACACACCGTTAATGATTTGTGAACTTTTTTTTATATATGTGAAAAAAAAGCAACACATTTTTTTATTTGCAATGTATACCACTTTAGAGTGGGTCAAGTATGGACGCTGCAAAATCACTGAAGTCAAACTAGATTATTCTAGAGTTAACAGGAACTTTTTTTATGACTCCCCCAAACAAGCAAAGAAACTGGACTGAAATTGTGTTCGCTTAGCAACCATCACTCGCAATGCCTTCTTACATAGACTTTTTTGAAACCTAAAAGCTCTGTCACACTGTATGCGTTTCCATGGTAAAAGGAAGATCCACAGCTTTAAATGAATAACTCTCCAGCATTTCCTTGTGGACACTGCAGAATACGCTATTTGATCACCAGGTAAGGTAGGTTACCACACATTTCTTTGACATGTCGAAAAATTTTGCAGGATTGGAGTCACAACTTTAGAGACAGCTTATATACCGCTCATATACGCTGTTGTAATAAAATTTACTCAAGAGCCAGGTAAATGTTGCAGCAAGACCCGATAGTGACGCAACCTAATGTAACGTTGCTGCGCTTTGCAGACACTCTGTCTGCTCCAGTGAAGATTGTAATGGAATTAATTAGTTTGTGAATGCATTTTTTTGTTTTAGATGACAACAGGTTAACAGGAATAGGATGTCTAGTTAAAGATATGTGCCAGAGTGCAAGATGATAGACGTCAGTGCTGTACATATTTACATAAACATTCTAGCCTTGAAGGACTGTTGCATGCATCGCTATCAGACTGGTACAGACCAGTGCTGGAGAAGGTCAAGAAGAATGAAGGGGGGAGCGGTGGGGAAGATAGGAATGGCTGCTTAGTTGAATATAAGGGGTGTTTAGCAGTAGGTGAGCAGGTCAGCTTATACAAATGCTCTGCGTATGCCGTTCTCCTTGTTGATCGACAAGCCTTGTTAAATTCTTCAAGGTCTCATTCACTCGTTTTTTGTTTTTCTTTCATTAAATTTGCTGTGGTCTCCAGTATGGAATGAATGCCTTGTGAGCTGTTTTATGCAGAATAAAGGCTCTCTTGCTCCTGTTTCAGGAAGTTGCTGTTTGTCGGAGGAGTGGGAGGGGGAACGCGTCAGGATCATGAGTCTAACTCATTATTATTCACGACATGCAAACGTCTCGCCTTATGGCGCCTTCAAACAAATAACTTACTTAACGTACTTCCCTGGCAGTGTTCCAAGATACATTCCAACTGTTTCTTCCTCAGCTCCTCTTTCTTGGGTAAAAAAATGCAACGCTGATGCGCTATGTCCACATATAAACCAAGCCCAACCCTGTTCTGCCATGATGTTCAATGATTGAAGCAGATGGGCTACAGCAGCAGAAGACCACACCAGGTACCATTCCTGTCAGCTACAAACAGGAAACTAAGGCTACAATTCACACATTCTCATCAAGATTGGACAATAACCTCCAGGGCTGATAGTGGTGATGTAATGAAGTGGGGGGATATTTGCACACTTTGCTCCTGTTAGCCCTTACTGGTTTCTTGAACATGGCATGATTTTTCCTGTACTCCAATGACCTCTACAGTCACCAGATCTCAGTCTAAAGCGCCTTGAGATGAGATTCATGGATGTGCAGCCGATAAATCTGAAGCAACCGCATGACGGCGATGATTATGTGAGGGGGCAGGGTGTACCCTAATAAAATGTCTAGTGGGGGTAAATCTTAAACTGGCTTTTTTGACAATTTTTATTTTGTAACCTTCATCTGGAAACGCCTTCAGCAGTTTAACGTGCTGATGTCAGTGGGCTACGCTCTGCCCCATGAACACAGCATCTACCCAGTGAACCGTCACATTTTATTTTAAGACCCAAACAGGAAGCTTCAAAGTAAACTACCCATGTACATAAACTCTTCTTTTCCTCTCTTTGCGAGGATTCGAGGCTTTGCAGCGATTCTCTCCGCTCCCACTGGCATGACTTCTCCCTGACATTAAACAGCGGATGACGTGATCATTGGTGTTTAAAATAAAAACCTTGTGTTGTGCGAGCGAACGCTCTCCCTGCGCCTTGTCAGACCCCGAGTGTATGTGTGTAGACAGAAATAGACAGCCACCCACATATCATTAGGGAGATGCAGGGAGAGAGAGGGAGAGAGACGGGCTGTGACAGCATTGGAGAAGTGAAGCGGGCTGAAGAAAAACATGGTGGTCACAGCTTGACACCTCGTGTTTTGTGCTCCACTCAGATGTAAGAAATGCATTTCTTTAGGAGTTTGCTTTCGCTTGGTTTTCTCTGCAAGCGGCTGTTAATTGTCACAGAGAAGTTTTCCGATGATCTGAATTAGGATATGAAGTGTGTGGGAGGGGTGTGGGCTGTTTCGCTACCCTTGTACTCTAATGGACTTAATAATGTAGAAGGAGTCCGCCCTCTTGTGGAGTGCTGGAAAAAAAAAACACACACACAGAAAAAACGCATTCTGCTTGGATATTTTGTGAAGCACTTCAGCTTCCATCCTCTTACCTAACAGCTTCATGATTCATTGTGTAGGCTGAAACATTCATTTTATCTGAATCTCTGCAATAAGTCATGGACATCATCACCATCATCAAGTGTGAGCTGCTTTTAAAAAGAATTTTCCTCAAACTGCAGGTTATTTACTTGTTAAAGAAGCTGATTAATCAGTTTAAACCTCATAGATTAATTGCTTTACTTATTCGTTTCACGTCTGTCTACAGGAAGCTGCTGAACGTGAAGATTATCGATGATGAGGAATACGAGAAGAACAAGACGTTCACGATTGTCCTGGAGGAACCCATACTGTTGGAGGTGGGCCAGAGACACGGTGAGTCTTGAGTCATGAGTCTGTCCATGTTTGATGGCAGAGATGGTGAATTCAGGTGATGTGCCTCAAGGGGTTCTCTGCTACAGGGTTTGCATGGCCAGAAAGTAGCATTTTGGTTCACATGTGACCAGGGCACCTTCTTCCCCACAGGTTTGCGGTGTCCACATCTGTTTGACTCAACAGGTGAAACAGAAAGAAATGGAGATTTAAGCTTATCCTCCATTTCTTTTTCTTTTCTGACTTTAGGCACTTTATTTGAACGTATTTTTGACATGTAATCCTACTTGTATTCAGTAAATCGGTGACTGTGGCTCGCTAGAGTAGAGCTAGAGTAGTTGGCTTGTAATCGGAGGGTTGTATGTTTGATTCTGGCTTCAGAATGTTGTACGTCGACGCGCCCCTGGGCAAGGCAGTTAGCCCCAAGTTGCCTTCCAATCTTTGCATCGGTGTATGAATGTGTGCACATTTGTGAGTGTGAATGGGTGAATGTGGCTCCAGTGTAAAGCGCTTTGAGTGGTCGACTAGAAAAGTGCTTTACAGGTTCAGTCCATTTAAATGACCAAACTTTATACATATTGGCAACCATTCTAACATGTTCAGTTCTTTTTGATGTGACAATAAATGTTCAAAAGTATTTGAATCAGACTAAATTTATTTGATTTAATTGTCAAATCAATGCATGCTGATGTTGAGACAAGTATTAGCCAACTTTCTTAAATATAATTGACTAAACAGGTAGACTTTAAGATCTTCCCGACCTTGGCTTCAAAAAATGTAGTTTGACTGGACCTCTTTAGGTTTCAATTGAATACCCGTGGTTTAGATGGATGGATATGTCTTGGTAAGTTCGCAGCTCTGTTACACCACATCCTTCTTCCTGACCTGTCTGCTTTGTTCCTTGGTCTTCATGATGCTGTTTGTTCTCTAATGTTCTCTAACAAGCCTCTGAGACCTTCACAGAACAGCTGGATTTAGGCAGCAGGCTGCATAGATATGTTTTTTTTTTTTACGTGTATCACATTAAAGGGCTCTGAACATAAATCCGCAGCTTTCAGACTTTTGTTTGTTTAACAAAAAATTGTGAAATTTGTATTATTACCATCCATCCACTGAAGTTTGTGGTTGCAACGTAACAAAATGTGAAATAGGTGCAAATACTTTTGCAAGGCCCTGCGTTGTATTGTTTTTCCTGCTTTGTGCCAATTTTCTGAGGTATAATGAATATCATTCCAGCAGCAAGGTTTTTTTTTGTTGCTGTTGTGGAAACTGCTTTGAGTTCAACATTTGGAAAGAGGAGTCACATTTATGACTTATTAACCTTTTATCCAGTCGAGGATTATAGTAAAACAAAATCACTCACCGTATCAGTGTGTTTTAGCAGCTTTCAGTTTCTATGCTCCTCTAATCTGGAACAAACTTCCAGACAGCTGCAAAGCTGCTGAAACACTGAGTTCTTTTAAATCACAACTAAAAACATATCTGTTTACAGCTATTTTTTATTCACCCCTTAATCATGTAAAGCACCTTGAATTACCTTGTTGTTGAAAGTGTGCAATAAAAATAAAATTGCCTTGCCTTGCCTTGCCTTATATGGGTAAAAAAAAAATTGTGTTTCAAATGCAGTTCTATATGAGAAAAGCAAAAGTTATCTTTATTTTATAATCTACATTTCTGCATCTGCTACTCTGTGCAGGGGACACCAATGACAATAAAACTACGGTGGGACCAGAGGACATGTCAAAGATGGGTTGCCCCGTTCTGGGAGAGCACACGAAACTGGAGGTGGTCATTGAGGAATCCTATGAATTTAAGGTGACTTAAAACAAGCAGTTTTGATCCACTCTCCCCCTAAAACAAGATTTCCTATTTAAATTTTGTACTGGCTGATAAGCACCAGAGCTGACAGCATTTCAACACAGTTTTTAACAGAGTTGAATTCATTTGTAACCACAAGCTTCTTAGAATTAATCTGTAGACAAAGCTGGACGTCATAAACAACACAAAAGTCTCAAAGCTTACAGCGTTATAGTGACTTTCATCAAGTTACGGTATTTCCTCTTTAATAGGAAGAATGAATATCTAAACTCAACCTAGGCTCTGTTGCAAGTTAATTTCTCTGCCTGCTGATGTATTAATTTTAATGTTCACTCATCAACACTTAAAAAAGTTTTTTTTAAATCAGATCAGTTAACACAACACACAGTTTTAAGAGAATACACAACTTGATAGAGTAAAGATGGGATTTTACATCAAAAACAAACAAAAAGCTGTTTTCAGAAAGAGGCAGATGCTGCATGTTTAGACCTCAGAAGAAGGTGTCTTTTTAGCAGACAATCCAGATCCGCCGACTCTGGTTTGCTGTGCACTTTGCTAATCCAATTTGAGACCCCCTGATTACATCACCATGACATCAGCTTTATTATTACTAACGTTCCAGCCACAGGACACATTGTGTTCACAGGTTTGTATTGCAGAGTAAACCGATGCCTCGGTGTAAATTGGCTGCAGTGTTCCTTTAAGACTATTTAAGAGCATTTAAGCTGCTACATGATACAACGCTGAGACTCCCAGCTCCACTCCCTGGCTCTGTTTCCCGTGGGCCAGCTTTACGCTGGCATAACGCCCAGCCCAACCCCACCTTCATCCAAATCTGGTTTTGTGACTCACTGTGAACCACAGTGGGATGAGAGACGCCAGTAATTGTACCCTCAGTCACCTCATCATTGTCTCCAGTGTCGCTTATTGCTGAGCTTATGCTGAGATCATGTGTGTCTCATACCTATAAACGCTTCTGTTTCTGTGTTCGTCCCCAGAGCACAGTGGACAAGCTGATCAAGAAGACCAACCTGGCGCTGGTGGTGGGGAGCAGCAGCTGGAGGGAGCAGTTTGTCAGCGCTGTCACCGTCAGTGCAGGTGAGCCACACTGCCCTAAAACCTGACATCTGCTCCTCCCAGAGAGAGCAGACCTGCACACGGCTAGACGTACGGGCGGGATCAGGTCCACCAACTGCCTGTTGTGCTTTGCTACCTCTGCCGAGGAGGTATTGTGTTTGCCAGGATTTGTTTGTTCCACCCATAACTCATAAAGTTATGGGTGGAATTTTGATTAAACTTGCCGGGAAACGTCTGCGATGGAACCACAAACAAGTGATTAGAATTTGGGGGTGATCCGGATAACCGTCTGGGGGGTTGTGGAAGGTGGTACTTGGCTGCCTTGGTGGAGGTGTGTGCTCTCAGAGTGCTTTTCTAGTTTTCTATGACATGTCTTCGTTAAAATCCCAAGTGTCTCAGTTTAAAGTTTTAATGCCCTTTGGCGATTCCCTGTTTATTTGCTGCATCTGTTTGAAACTGACAGCTGATTAAAAATGCATTATGTGTTAAATTCCTTATGAGGCCCACCATAAAAGCTGCTTTGGCCAACTCTGCCTGGACAATTTATGTGACTCTTAGTGCTTAGCTCTTTCAAAAGCCATTTGTTTAGCTTTATCAATCCTTTTATATTGTCTCACACAAAAGCAGCAGAAAAACAAACTGAATTTCACGATGCAGAAGTCTAGTTTTTATTATGTTTGCTTCAGCTTACTGTCGGCAACATTTGCAATAAAATAAGCAGTTTCAAAAAGCTTTTTGCACTGACTAAATTTGTGAAGACGTATGAAAGACGGAACTGTTCCTGCAATAAATTCGGCTCATTGTTATCAGAACACACAATACAGCATGGCAAGTAGTTCCGAAAAGGAACCATTTGTGATTCCCACATTATTTTAAAGTGAATTCATTTTTTTTTTATTGAAGAAATCTGACCAAAACACTGTATTATTCTGCTAATGTTTCAAAATGATCAGCAATGATCTTGCGTTCCATTCTGAAATTCTGACTTCCGAGTCAGATAAACCAACAGGAATAACCCCCCAAAATCACACTTCCCTCTCAGAAACAGAATTTTTCAAATGCTGACTTCTAGATCCAATATGGAAGCTCCTCGCATCAACGATAGAAAGCCATGGAGAAAACTTATTTCATTTCAAAACACACTTGTAAGCGTGTGTCTAAAATCATTACTAAATGTAGCGCTTGGAACACTAAACTGAACAAATGAAAAGTGGTGTTTTGATTCCTAATTTGGAAGTTTGGAATAATTTAGTATGATTCCTACAAATTATCCTCTGAATCCTGTAGCATCCCTGGCTGAATGATTATCTCTAAGACTGACGGTTCATAACACTTCTTTAATAACAAGAGCTATGAATAAAAATTAGGCAGAAACATCCAACTACGGTTTTTGCTCTTGCACACACACAGAGAAAGGTTCCTTTCAGAGTGGCTTTAGGTGCTGTCAAACATTTAACCACACATTTCTTTGAATAGCCGCTTAACTATATGAAACTGTCTCTCCTGGTTAAGTTTAACACGAATGGAAAGGCAATCATTTGTTAGCACGGCAAATTGGGGTGCACTCTTCAGAACAAAGTGATCTTAGCAAGCCTTTAACCTAACTTTCATTAACCCACTCCATTAGTTTTATTCAGCTGCTTTGGGTTTTTTCCTTACTAATGCGGCGCTGGGTAGTTGCCCATTTCAAAAACCCAACTGTTGATGCAACCTTCTAATTTCACAAATGTGCACACTAAAAACCTAAATTTACATCTGTTGCATATTCTCCAATAAAATTGAAAAACTGCTTACTTATAGTACAATAAAAACATCAATAATTTGTATTAAAATATGTTTACTGTATATAGATTCAGACAGTAAAGTGTTAAATATGCATGGGTACTTTGGCATTGCCAGTGAAACAATAAATCCAAGTCACAGATTACCTGGACAAGGCAACAGAACCACTCTCACTCTCGATTGATGCCTTGATGGTCAGAGATAGTCTAGGAGAAAATTCTCAAAACAAAATGACAAAGGTAATCAAAGTATGGATTTCCACAGGGCAGCCTTAAAAGAAAAAGAAAAAAAAAGAGCATAGTTAAAATATAATTATAGAATTAAAAATAGAATTATATGTAGTTGTATTTTAGATTTTTTGGGAAATGTAAATAATGTCAATAAACGTTTTTCTTGTGGAAGGTGAGACATATATCTTAATAACTTTATAATGTAAGGATGCTGGTGTCTTTAAAGTAGAACAAAGTAGAGCGGTGACTGCCTGTGTTTTATGATTACTCTAAGCACAAGCTGCAAATGAAATGAGAAAAAAGTAAGGTTAAACAAATCCCATTGTTGCATTATTCTGTCTGAAGAATACATTATTACAATTCATTTGATTACTCAATTAACCTTCTTGAATACAAGGTTCTTGTTTCTCCTGATTGGGAATACATCTAAAAAAATGTGAGCATCACTGCAGGATCAGCACTGACAAAGTGCTCTGTGTGTGTGTGTGTGTGTGTGTGTGTGTGTGTGTGTGTGTGTGTGTGTGTGTGTGTGTGTGTGTGTGTGTGTGTGTGTGTGTGTGTGTGTACATGTATAGCTATACTTGTGTGGACCAACCTTTGACAGGCCACCAGCATTGTGTGGACATTTGTAGTTGTGAGGACATTTTGCCTGGTCCCCACAATGTTTAACTAGCTATTAAACTCTACTAGTTAGGTTTAGAGGTATGGTGTGAATTAGGTTAAGGTTAAGGTTAGGGTTAGGCATGTATCAGTAATGGTTAGGTTTAGGGAAAGTGTCTGGGTTAGGCATAGTAAAATCAATGGAAGTCAATACAATGTCAACACAAGTATAGCAAGACGTGTGTGTGTGTGTGTGTGTGTGTGTGTGTGTGTGTGTGTGTGTGTGTGTGTGTGTGTGTGTCTGTAATTCACCTCTTTTTCTGTTTCAACCTCCTTTATCTAAACAAACACAGATAAAAGTAACAGATATTCACTGGTTGTGGTGTTGTTCTGCCAAATATTCTGCTCCCAAAATAGCTCAACTGAGCAAAAAGCAATTCTCCATGCTGCCATAGTTTGCTCACATTCAATTGATTCATAATGGATGCATTTAGGTAAACGTCTGCCCATATTTATCTATATTTATGTAATTCAATAGTAAATATCGCTGCATTCTGAAAGATCAAAGCTGTTTTACAGCTGCATATATTTAGACCAGTCTTTTTTGTGAATCCTTTGCCTTAAATCTGAAGATGATGTGTGCAAACCAGTTGCAAAAAGAATGACAGCAATGACACTGTTTGTGAAAGCACACCAGCCATTGGTAAAGACGTACAGTAGATTCATGATTATATTTATGTTTTTTAAAATCGGAATAGGTCAGCTTGTTGGAGTTTGCCCTTCCTGAGCCAATAAACTAGCAACAACAAAACCTGCTCTACTTTAACTGTCTGCAGTCAGGAGGATATTTTTACCACTATGCTGCTTAGTGCCGATGTTTGCGGATGTTAATAAAAAATAACTAAACCTAACAACATTACTTCTCCTTTGCACTGTATCCTAGAGCTATGTTCTATTTTAAAACCAAATTATTATATAGGAAATATTCTCTGGTGTAGGGTTGGCTCATGGTGTTTATTTGAGTCATAATTGTCATGGGAGACCGGATGGTGTGAAACTAATTTCCAAATCCCAGGTTTTAGCATGTTCCAGTTCCTAAAATTGTTTTTTAAGATGTGCTTTCACATAACGGGTCAGCAAATGTGCCTTCACTCCTCCAGTAGTAGTAGTGTTAGAATCTTCAGTGTATGTTGATATTCACAGTAGCTTTTTAGTTTTCCTTCCACTCAGTATTCCCAGACCTGTCTTTGAGCACTGTCAGAACCGCCAAAACACAACTTCTGTCCTAGCTGTCAAAAGATCAGTTCTTCTCTACTGTTTCACAGTTACCTGTGCTTTCTTTTAGATGATTTCAGATTTCCTGTCTGTATAAATAATTAATTACCTTAAAGGTGGAAAGATAAGGTTCCATGTAATAATATGTTAATATCATAGGGTTTATTTAAACATGATTAGAGTGACAATCTATCATGGATTTTCTGTCATACATATCTGGGTTTTATTAGGATATGAGCAGGAAGGTATGTATTCTGTGATAGTACTTTACAATATTAATAGTCATCTACTGCATTAGGAAATTGTACAGGACTCCTTAAACTTTAGTAACATATTGCATGTTAATTATACATGTAACTACCGAGATCATCCAATATACAGTGTTTTTAATGAGAACGAGACTAGATTTTAGCCATATTTTATGAGGTGCCCTTTGTAAAATTACACATTGAAAAATTAAAAGCAATATTTTGGACTATTTACCCTTTCAGAAGAGAAAAACATGGGGTTTATTTTTCAATGTCAAATCTGCATAAATGTTATTAATTTATTTATAAATGTCACAGTTTCGAATTAAATATGTATCTCCAAACTAAATATTTAGTTAACAAGTTAAATATTTAGTTTGATGCTAACTATTTAGCTAGCAAGCTAAACTGGCTGGCTAAATATATAGCTTTGAACTAAACACGTAGCCCAGAACAAAATATTTAGTTAATATGCAAATTTACTTGCCGATAAGCGAAGGTGGACTACCAAAATAAAAGCTGCCCATGTGAACCTCTATATAAACTGCTGGCCAAAAAGAATGTTGTTCATGTCACCTCCTTATCATTGTTTATTTCCCACCCGACATGTCCTACATTTAAACTTAAAACTGAGCCATTGAATGGCAATACAGACGTTTACAGATGGATTTACAGCAACAGTGACTGCACCAGCAGCAGGGGTTTATATAGAGGTTTGCAAGACCCACCTTTATTTTGGTAGTCCACCTCCGCTTATTGGCAAGTGAATTAGCATATTAGCTAAATATTTTTGCTCTAAGTTAAATATTTAGCTAGCCAGCTTAGCTAAATATTTAGCTTCAAACTATTCAGCTTGCTAACTAAATATTTTTTTCGAAGCAAAATATTTGGTTTGCCCACTAAATATTTAAATATTTAGCTTGTCAACAAAACATTTAGTTTTAAACTGTGACATTTATAAATGAATAAAGACCCTGGACTCAAATATGGCTTCGAAAAAATGAACCCCCATTTTCTTTTTTATATGACAGGCTCAATAGCCTGTCATATAAAAAAGCTGTGGCCGCAAGGTGGTCGGTGCCTGTCGCGGCGGCAACCCCCGAACCCGGTGGTGGACACCGGCGGTAAGGGATGCTGTCAGGCTGAAGAAGGAGTCCTACCGGGTCTTTTTGGCTTGTGGGACCCCTGAAGCAGCTGATAGGTACCGACAGGCCAAGCGGGATGCGGCTCGGATGGTTGCTGAGGCAAAAACTCGGGCGTGGGAGGAGTTTGGAGAGACCATGGAAAACGACTTCCGTACGGCTTCGAAGCGATTCTGGTCCACCATCCGGCGTCTCAGGGGGGGAAAGCGGTCTGCCACCAACACTGTTTACAGTGGGGATGGTGTGCTGCTGACCTCGACGCGGGACGTTTTGGGTCGGTGGATGGAATACTTCGAAGACCTCCTCAATCCCACCGGCACGCCTTCCAATCTGGAAGCAGGGTTTGGGGACTTGGGGTCGGGCTCTCCAATCTCTGGTGCCGAGGTCACAGAGGTCGTTAAAAAGCTCCTCGGTGGCAGGGCTCCGGGGGTGGATGAGATTCGACCGGAGTTCCTCAAGGCTCTGGATGTTGTGGGGCTGTGTTGGTTAACGCGGCTCTGCAATATTGCGTGGACATCGGGGGCAGTTCCCTTGGATTGGCAGACCGGGGTGGTGGTCCCCCTGTTTAAAAAGGGGGACCACAGGGTGTGTTCCAACTACAGGGGGATCACACTTCTGAGCCTCCCTGGTAAGGTCTATTCAGGGGTTCTGGAGAGGAGGGTCCGACGGATAGTCGAACCTCGGATCCAGGAGGAACAATGCGGTTTTCGTCCTGGCCGTGGAACACTGGACCAGCTCTACACCCTCAGCAGGGTCCTGGAGGGTGCGTGGGAGTTCGCCCAACCGGTCTACATGTGTTTTGTGGACTTGGAGAAGGCGTTCGACCATGTCCCTCGGGGGGCCCTGTGGGGGGTGCTCCGGGAGTATGGGGTACCGGGCCCCTTGATACGGGCTGTTAGGTCCCTGTACGACCGGTGCCAGAGTTTGGTTCGCATTGCCGGCAGTAAGTCGGGCTTGTTTCCGGTGAGAGTTGGACTCCGCCAAGGTTGCCCTTTGTCACCGATCCTGTTCCTAACTTTTATGGACAGGATTTCTAGGCGCAGCCAAGGCGTTGCGGGGATCCGTTTTGGTGGCCTCAGGATCGGGTCTCTGCTTTTTGCAGATGATATGGTCCTGTTGGCTTCATCGGAGCGTGATCTACAGCTTTCGCTGGAGCTGTTCGCAGCCGAGTGTGAAGCGGCTGGGATGAGAATCAGCACCTCCAAATCCGAGGCCATGGTCTTGAGCCGGAAAAGGGTGGGGTGCCTCCTCCGGGTCAGGGATGGGGTCCTTCCCCAAGTGGAGGAGTTTAAGTATCTGGGGGTCTTGTTCACGAATGAGGGAAAAATGGAGCGGGAGATCGATAGACGGATTGGTGGGGCATCTGCAGTTATGCGGGCGCTCTACCGGTCTGTCGTGGTGAAGAGAGAGCTGAGCCAAAAGGCGAAGCTCTCGATTTACCGGTCGATCTACGTTCCTACCCTCATCTATGGTCACGAACTCTGGGTGGTGACCGAAAGAACGAGATCACGGATACAAGCGGCTGAAATGAGTTTCCTCCGCAGAGTGTCTGGGCTCTCCCTTAGAGATAGGGTGAGAAGCTCAGTCATCCGGAGGGGGCTCAGAGTAGAGCCGCTGCTTCTCCACATCGAGAGGAGTCAGTTGAGGTGGCTCGGGCATCTGGTCAGGATGCCTCCTGGACGCCTCCCTGGTGAGGTGTTTCAGGCACGTCCCACCGGGAGGAGGCCCAGGGGAAGGCCCAGGACACGCTGGAGGGACTATGTTTCTCGGCTGGCCTGGGAGCGCCTTGGGGTTCCTCCCGAGGAGCTGGAACAAGTGGCTGGGGAGAGGGAAGTCTGGGTCTCTTTGCTTAGGCTGCTGCCCCCGCGACCCGACCCCGGATAAGCGGAAGAAAATGGATGGATGGATGGCTCAATAGCCCAAATTATTGTTGTTTATTTTTGACTGTGTAACTTTACAAATGGCATCTAAAAAATAGTTTTCTCAAATGACTCATGGACCCAAGTGTGCGTCTTTAGCAGACTTTAGTAAAATTGGTTGTTGTCACTATGACCAGAAAAGTTTTGTGAAAGTTTAGTCGACTCATCTTAAAATCAGTTTAATCATCTGAAGCAGGTTTCTATTGGTTATAAACTGAAGCAGATGCTAACCATGGCATCAGCTAGCCAGGTCTATTATTTTCACAGTGCTTACAAATAGTTTGGATCTCGTCTGCCACACAAATGATCTGAAATTGTTGGAGGCTTTTTTAAGGTTATGTAACTAAGTGCTGTCAGGTGGCTCAGACAACAGGCTTTATTAGCCAAATCTTTCATCACAACAGCCTTCTGCTCAGGTCTCAAACACAATTAAATGTCAGTATTATTGTTCAGTCATTTCAAGGCAACTTACAAAATAAACAGGTTCAGTTCTTGTGCATACATAGAAAATCTGTCAAATACAATCAAATCATCACAGACAGATTCAGATTTAATTATATTCATTTCTATTCAGTCTTAAGTATATTGTAATCGTCTAATTAACTTACAATGCCAGTTGGTAAAAGGTTAGTCACGGAGAGGTCGACTGGTTGAATTACTGACTGAATCCTGCCTATAACTCCCTTTTAACACATTCTAACCTTCAGCAGAACCAAAACCAAGCTTAATATGAGCCTCTATCTGCTGCTACTTGCTGGTCTATCTGACATGTAAGTGGAGCCAAGATTTTCCAGGAACCTAAACAGTCTCTTGGATTTGGGAAACTCCCAACTACCGCCAGTTTGTTGATTTCTACATCTAACCACAAATATTGTAGTTTAAAATATTCGTTCATTTTGCCTCACTACACCCGTGCTTTTATACTGCCAAACCTGCAGAATCAAGAAATAAATCAATTACAACCTATATGCCAATGGGAAATAGGCTAAAAGATTCGTAACACATCACTGCAGACCCTGTTATAAAGGAGTTCAAGAACAGATCAGAAATTCAGAGTGGGAGCCATTTTTTTTTTTTAAAGGTGAAAACATGGAACAGTGGTTACGCCGCCCAGGAGTGGCTGATCTGCTAAAATTACAGAGAGAGCATCAATGACCGACCCAGGAGGTCACAATAGTATCCAGAACAGATCTAAAGAGACTGAGCAAAAAATGGTGATCAAAAGGAGCGCAAACAAACATGTTGATTTTTCTCATTACTTTTGGGAGAATATCTTATTGACTATAATGATACCAAATTGGAACTTTTTGAAAGAGTGCCTTAGCAACAGCTTGCTCCTGATAAGTGTCAGTAAAACATCTACTAAAGAACAGAAAAGGAGGCTGTAGCTGTCTCTCTGCAACACGGTAAAACTACTGCAATTGTTGTGAACCTTTACTTGGTTTGTTCTCAGGGATGCACTGGTTTTAAAAGGATAGTGACTAACAACACACAGAGCCTGCTTGTTTGTTTGAACTGTCAATTGGTACAATTATTTCGACTGAAGTCAGGTGTAAATCTTATTTAGTTTGGCAATGACATCTTGATAACATTAAGTGTTGCAGGAGTACAGTTTATGCTTAAGAAGTCTTAATCAACAAACATTCATTTACCCTGGTCAGACAGGCCAGCTGCTGCTTTATACTGCTTTACTTTTTGTTGATCTGTTTCCACTAGGTGATGACGATGATGAGGAGAGTGGAGAAGAACGACTGCCTTCCTGCTTCGATTACATCATGCACTTCCTGACAGTTTTCTGGAAAGTTCTCTTCGCTTTCGTGCCTCCCACCGAATACTGGAACGGTTGGGCCTGCTTCTTTGTCTCCATTTCCCTTATCGGCGTTCTGACAGCTGTGACGGGCGACTTGGCCTCGCACTTTGGATGCACTGTCGGTCTGAAAGACTCGGTCACCGCCGTGGTGTTTGTTGCCCTTGGTACCTCTGTTCCAGGTGGGTGTCTGTGCTGAAAATTCGTTTCACACTGTAGACCTGCTCTGTATTCCCTCTGGGGTTTTTTTTTGCCTGTGGCATAGAGGCAGCTGCTTGGGGAGACTTATGTAACCTTTTCCCTTCCTGAGCTGTCAGGGGAATTGTCTCCAAAGCCCTCGCTTAGCACCTTAACAAGCTATAAACAAAGGAAAACACAGTTCCACTTGTACGATCAGCTTGTTTTCCTATCTCACCATTTCCTAAATCATTTTGTGTCTTTGAGACACAACAAGAGTGTCTAAATTAGGCCGTGACATGTTTGATAGTTGAAAATGAGTGGAGAATCCAAGCGTGCAAAATGGAAGAAAATTAAAGGCAGTCTTGAGTCACTCTGAACAAAGATGATGGCTTTGTTCAGGTATACACTAAATGTTTATTTAGAGATTGAGGGAATCATGCTTAAAATGTGTCCTGATATACCCCTATTACATAACTGCATTCTCAAATGTCATCAGGTGGAAGCCCTTGAACAATTAGGGTTAATCCCACTCTATAAAGTGTTACAACAAAATGAACCATAGTTTTGTTTCTCTATTTGAAATTCCTTGATTTCCTTATGAAAATGAGCCTGCTTGAAAGCATATCTTCCTTCAAAACTAAAGCTGTATTTCACTATTTTTAAAAGAACAAACAGCCCAAGATTAGAGATGCCAACAATACAAACAAATGTAATTTTCATTTGCAGTAAAAATGTGCTCAGTTAACTGGTTTCTCCTTCACCCATTCCCCATCTGATTCGTTTTATGAAATTTGTTGCAATCTTCTCTTCAGACAAATAGGAACAATCAGATGCCGTGTCCTTTTTTTCTGTTAGGGTCCAAGTAACAATTAGGCAGTTTTTAAATTACACCCGTTTGTGTTCTAACTTGCGTTACAAATTAGAACCACTAAGAAGATAGCGCTGCGATAAATCCACAAATATGTACCACAAGGGGTGTAATGGTACATCCATCTCACAACATGCTCACCTGAAAACAACATCAAGCCTACATGTAAACATCACAAAATCACAGACACTACACAAATATCCTCTGGAGTCCAAATGGCTACCTGTAGTATTCAATCAGCCAAAACCCTTGCATAAAATACTAAACAGAGGAGGGGATATTCCTCTATCAGCCACTGCATGCTGCATTCAGGTACACCCGGTACACTAGGTCGTCGAAATATCAAAACAACTCCAAAGTAACTGGAGTTCATTATCACATTAGGGGCAACACAACAATTACTTCCATTTAGTAAAAAAATGAATTAATAAATAAAAACAGATATACATAAATACAAAAGGGCCTTAATTTTAGAGCTCTCACCTAGGTTAGACACTCTTTCACAGATAAAGTCACGTGGTAAAAGGAACTGGATGACGCTCTGTTCTGGTACTACATCCTCTGATGATTCAAGCCGAAGACCACTGTCATGACATTCATTGCAGTTCCTATTTTGAACAGTGGATGTTGCTGCGGATCGAATCTGTCTGTATTTCACCGCTGCTAATTGGAGAAAAATCTATAGAGGAAGTGCATTCCAAATATAACTGTAACTAAAAGGTTTGACCTCATAGGCATAGGGGTCACTTTTTAGCGCTTGTTTTAGAAGACTAGCTAATATTTAGCTGTAAATATTGCGTGTGTTTTCACATTCAACCCTGGTCCTCGAGAGCTACTGTCCTGCAGGTTTTACATGCATCCCTGCTCAGACACATCTGAATCAAATGAATGGCTCGTTAGCAGGCCTTTGCCAAACTTGATGGCATGCTGCAGAGGTAATTCAATTATTTGATTCAGCTGTGTTGGAGCAAGGATGCATCTAAAACCTTCTGGACAGTAACTCTCAAGGACCAGGTTTGGATACCCCTGGCTTAGAGCATACAATTGTCTAAGATGAATGGAGCCGATCAACGAGAAGTTGGGTTTCTTTTAAAGTATGTAACCATTATAACATGAAAAAAAGAAATAAATTTATGAGCTTAAGATGTGCAAATTCAAAAGTTCAAATTGACAGCATATTACAGTTGCTTACTACCTTACTTTAGCATATGCTTCCACTCAACATAAGCTGGACGATAAATCCAAACTTAACTCTCAGCCCTGCATCCTCTCATAAACCCAGTCATTTGTTCATGCATCATATTGATTTAAATATACATACATATACAAAATGAAACGATACAGGAATAAATAATAAAGGTTTAAAAAAAGCAAAAATACTGTAAGCTGATTAAGACTCTGTCTTTTTGCTGTCCATCATTTTGAACGACAGTTATGTTCCTTAGGTGTTTGTGTTTTAAGTTTAAGTCATTTAATGTCATTATTCAGTTTACCTTATCATTTTAGTTTATTTCTCGGTGTTAGCTTTTGTTAATTTATACTTTAGGTTCTTATTGTTACTTTTTTAACATTCAATAGGATTTACTTTTTTATTCGTTTTAATTAATGTTCAATATGAACAAGCTGAACAAAAGAATCCACATTGTGCCATCACACATCATGAAGATTATTACATGCAAGTTTTTCTTCACGGTGACAAAAACCAATTACTGTGGCTCCAGTAACTACATTTAAAAAATAAAATTAAACGATCCCACATGAAATACAAACAGTTCACCTGCAGGGGCCTGAATGCACAGTGTCACAATTTTATGTTCTGGAGGCTGAATCCGCACTGGATACTGGTCTTTTCAGCCAAAGTTTTGAAATGAGGGAACAATTCTCTAATTGAGATCAGGAGATCTCTGTACAAGCCGTTTCCTTTTCCGTTTTTTTTATGTATTGTTTTAGTTAGCTGTACTCCGTGCCGTGCGTAAAGTTGAAAATGTCTGCGCATCTCCACCAAGTAGTCAGGGATGTGAACTGCAATCTGTTAAAATTATGTTTTGTCAATCGACCACAATATTGCATGGGGGACAAAATAATTTACCTCCACTTTCATGTAGAGAATGAGGAAGCTGTAGACTATAGCACCTTCCTTGGCAAAGGTTTTTGTTGGCAAATGCCAGGAAACAGGATATGTGATGGCATCAGATAAAAGATTATTAGAAGCAGCATCGCAATTGGTCAAACATCTGTTTAAAGTTGCGATGACGGGATAAAATTGCCAAATTCGTGAGGATTGGCTGAATTTGAGTTAATAGCTGCAATCACAACATTGCGAATTCCTGGAGAGACTGACTGAGGCTTGTAGAACATGACTTGAAAGAGTCTTCAACATTTACTTTAAAAAAAGTGTAGTGAGTATACTTTATTGTTCTACTGGACTGCCTGGATTCACAGCATGTGAACTGTGAAAGCTGACCATCAAAGGCTAAGACAAAACATCCTTCATCCTGAGGCAATTTAGCACCTCTAATATGCTTTGGGCGACATTATGTAGCCATAGATTAAACCATCTTATACCTGTAGGTAGAAGGGTCACTACAAACGGCTGTAAGCAATTATCGGTATCCCACAATGAAAGATTTCTATCCTGATGAGAAAAGTCTCAGGAAGAATGGCAATGCCCACATCAATAGGCCACCACAGTTCACAGACACCTTTGATAAGTGTGATTAGAAGAATCAATGCCAGAGAGAACTGGAGTTCTTCCAGTTGTACAAGGTGACTCAGAGGCTTAGTTCATTCCCTTTGCTTTTTCATCAGCTGGTAGTTAAATTTTAAACATATACCCAGTTTTTCTCCACTAACTTGAACCAATTGACATGTTTCTCTTTCACAGACACGTTTGCGAGTAAAGTGGCTGCCATTCAGGACCAATATGCCGACGCCTCCATTGGGAACGTGACAGGCAGCAATGCTGTGAACGTTTTCCTGGGCATCGGGGTGGCGTGGACCATCGCCGCCGTTTACTGGAAATCCAAAGGTCAGACATTCAACGTGAACCCAGGCTCGCTGGCCTTCTCTGTCACCCTCTTCACCATCATGGCGCTGGTGTGTGTGGCCGTGCTGCTCTACCGCAGGCGCCCCAGTGTTTCGGGCGGTGAGCTAGGGGGCCCACGGACAGCCAAGCTTGTCACCTTCTTCTTTTTCCTCTCCCTCTGGTTCACCTACATCCTGTTGTCCTCCTTAGAGGCATACTGCCATGTGCCTGGCTTCTAAATACAAGGCAAAAGTACAGACATGACTCCTCTTCTTGTTTTTACAGTTTACAGTTTTCTCACAGTTTTTGCCTATTTTCACACGATTTCTAACTATTTGTATCATCACTTATTATTGATCTAGCACAAAATCTAGATGATGTTGTATTTAAGAACTTTGGAACTTTGTTACCACTGATGATGCTGTGAAAGCTAGCTTTAGCCATTAAACTAAACTTTTTTCTGCTCTTAAACACTTTACATCACAGTGCCGTGAAAATGTATTAACTCCTCTACAGATTTCTTCTGTTTTGTTTTTTTTTGTTTCACATCTATGTGTTTTAGATCCTTAAATGTGTTTAATATTTTTAATATCAAACCATGATAACAAGAGTAAGAACAAAAAGCTTTTTTTTAAATAATGACTTTTTTTATTAAAGAAAAAAATAACCTTTCCAAACCAAGCCCGTTGGGATAAAATTATGGGCACCTAAACCTAACAACTGCTTTCATCCTCCTTGGCAGCAACAACTGCAGTCAAGATTTTGCAAAGCCAGGGAGTCCTTTACATTGTTCTGGAAGAATGTTGCCCACTCTCCTTTGTAGATCTCATTGAAATTCAGGGACATTTGAGGGTTGTCGGGCATTAGCAACCTAATTACAGTCATGTCACATACTCTCAATTAAATTAAAGTCCAGGCTTTAACTAGGCCATTTTAAAACCTTTTTATTTTTCGCATTTTTTACCCATTAATTGTTGAACTTCCTGATCTCTTTTGAATCATTGTCCTGTATAACTTCAGGATTCATAACCCTGACAAGTACGGTACGTTGTCCAGGTCCTAAATCAGCAAAGAAGCCCTATACCATTAAACTATGGCCACTGTGTTTCTCTGTCAGTAGAGGTTCTAGTTATGAAAAGCTGTGTTAGTTTTAGAGCAGATATAAGGGAACACCCATCCATCTAAAATGTTCCTTTCTATTTGTCTCGTAAGTCCACAGAAAACTCTCCCAAAAGTCTTTGAGAGCATCAAGATGTTGTTTGGTAATGGGAAGTAGGTATTTATTTTGTTCTAAAATGGTTTTGGTCCAGTCTTTCACTTGAAACCTCTTACACTGCTGTTTATCAGCCTTTTGTTTCAAACTGGAAGACATGATGCCACAGTAAAAAGATGCTTCTGTGTAGCCTTTTTACACATATAACTGTACATACAATAGTTTGCTCACCATGTTAAACAGCCTTAAACTGATTTTCGGGACATGTTGAAAAATTCCCCCACGTGAACAACAGAGCTCCCACACGCCATGTATACAGCACATGTTCAACCCTGCTGCAGAAACAATGCAACTCTGACTCAGATGTCAGAGCAGTCACTTCAAATTAATATCACTTAGTCTCCCACTAAGCTCTGCAGACGGTTCACTCACCTGCAGTACCTGGAATGGAGAAATCAAAAGTGAAACTAAATCCATCACCTGCTGTCTGATTTATTTGGCTGATAATTATTTGACCACTTGGGGGCCCTGATCGAGCATTGACATTTCATTGGTAGGCAGTCTCTCCTTTTATTAGGGGGGGATCAAAGCAAGATGGGGTTGTCCCAGAAAAGTATCATAGGCAGTCATAATTCTGCAGGATACTGTGAACTTCATCCAATTCTTGTCTAGTACGCATGGGGAGTGCATCAAAAGCATCACAGAAACTTAAAAAAACGCAGGATTGGATTGTTAGAAAATCTCTATCATTTCCTCACATTTGGACCCACTAAACAAGTGTTTTTAAAACGGCAGCATACATAAGATTGCAAACAGGGTTACTACAGCCTTACCAGTAAATCATAAGCACCAATAGAAATCTCTTAAATGTGATGATCTGAAGCAAGTGTAAAAAATAAAAATAGAAGAAATCTTTGAGGTGTGAAACACTTTTCACTGTATATAATCATCCACCTGAGCTTCAGTTTCACCAACCCTCTCTTTTGCTTCACATCTACAGCTTCTTGCATTATGTTTTCTTTCTGTGTAAGCTACTGATTGTTTGCTTAATCTTGACACAGACATTCGAGATTCCTTGACCGGAGCTAAAGGATGAAAAAGTAAAGGTGGTGCATGAATGATGTTACATAGCACCTTGAAGGACAAAACATGCTTGTGTAATCAATATAAACATTAACTATTCATTGTATATCATGTGAAGGTTGAACATTGTGCGTGGGAGTTTTGTGGATGACTTACTTTTGCACGTACTCAGATTCACAGTTTTTTGGTAATCAATTTAAAGTGCTGTGTGTAATATTTTTGACATGGCTGTTAAAGTGATGGTGTTTTTATGTACATGTGAATTACAGCTGTGTCATATTCTCTCCACTGCCTGGTGCCCTTTCCTCGTATAGCCTTCTCCATTAGTTTCAGAAGGCAAAGTTTTTCAAGAAATTGCCCTTTTTTTACAACAAACGTGAAGCTGGAGCAAAGTGGTTGCTTTTAGATAGATTTATTAAGTTTACATACCATGTGTGTGGGTGGGTATGTATGTGTGTACAGGTGAGCCTTTCTCTGGGATAATTTTGATTAAAGAATTGACTTCACAGATGGTACATGCTTATTGTTCGGATACAGAAAAAAAAAGAAAAAAAAGTGATAGTTTATGTGTAGATTTGACACCTTTGACACTTTTACAACAAAAGCACAGCAGAGAGCAAAGTGACACATATCCAGTGAGAGGAGCTATCAGAATAGCAGAGTTACCTAAAGGGTTCATCATTTGACCTGAAAAATGTGTTAACAGGATGCGTGTATAGTATTACCTAAGAGTGTTGCAGTGTCACAAAGCCATTGCTGGTGATTTTTATTTTTTATTTTTATTATTTAACCTAGTCTGTATAGCCATATTTATTGTTACTGTATTACTGTAGAGCTATTTATATTATCTATTTTACTTTGATTTATATGCACGTTTAATGTATAAAAGGTGGAAATAAATGTTAATAATTTATGGTCCCAGAATGATTTGCTGCATATGTGTGTGTGTGTGTGTGTGTGTGTGTGTGTGTGTGTGTGTGTGTGTGTGTGTGTGTGTGTGTGTGTGTGTGTGTGTGTGTCTGTATTGCTTTTGTATTACTTTCATGCTAGTGTAGGGAACCATAACCATGGCTACAGGAAGCCAGCATATGTATACAGTGGGCCAAAAAAGTATTTGGAAGCCACCGATTGTGCGACTTGTCCCACTTGAAAAGATGAGGTCTGTAATTTTCATCATAGGTACACTTCAACTGTGAGACAGAATTTTAACGGGAAAAAAACATATCCAGGAAATCACATTGTATGGTTTTTAAAGAGTTTATTTGTATCATGATGCAGAAAACAAGTATTTATCACCTACAAACAAGCAAAAGTTCTGGCCCCCACATACCTTTTACTTCTCCTTTAAGAAGCTATTGTATCCTCCACTCGTTACCTGTATTAATGGCACCTGTTTAAACTCATTATCTGTATAAAAGACACCTGTCCACACCTTCAACCAGTCAGACTCCAACATCCACTATGGCAAAGACCAGAGAGCTGTCCAAGGACACCAGGGACAAGAATATACACCTACAGAAGACTGGGACGATCAACTGTTGGAGAAATTATTAGAAAATTGAATAAATACAAGATCATTGACTGTCTCCCTCAACCTGGGGCTCCATACAAAATCTCACCTCTTGGGGTACAAATGATCTTGAGAACAGTGAGAAACCGCCCAGAACTACATGGGAAGAGAGCTGGGATCACAGTAACAAAGATTACTATTAGTAACACACTAAGTCGTCATGGATTAAAATCCTGCTGCACTCAAACTACCCCTGCTAAAGCCAGCACATGTCCAGGCCAGATCTAAAGTTTTCCAGAAACCATCTGGATGATCGGAAGGAGGAATGGGAGAATGTCATGTGGTCAGATGAGACCAAAATAGTATTCTTTGATATAAAGCGAGTGGGCCAAAATACCAGCTACAGTGTGTGAAAACCTGGTGAAGACCTACAGGAAACATTTGACCTCTGTCATGGCCAGCCAAGGTCACATTACAAAGTATTGAGGAGAACTTGTGTTATTGACCAAATACTCATTTTCTGCACCATTATGTAGATGCAAATAAATTCTTTAAAAATCGTACAATATGATTTCCTGGATATTTACCTATGATGAAAATTAAAGACCTCTTTTTTTTAAGTGGGACAACTTGCACAATCAGTGGCTCCCAAATACTTTTTTGCCCCACTGTATATCCCAAACATACAAAGTTCTCTTACTATGACTTCACAGCACAACTGAGTTCTGAAGTAAGGCTAAAAATATGTTAAGCAACAAAAGTTAAGACTTAGGTAATGTTGAAATTACCCACATACTCCTCAACAGCAGTGGCAAAATGCAGATAATTATATGAAGGGGAGTAAAAAGGATCTGAAATAATCTTCCTATTGCAGCACTGTGTCTTAATAACTGTCTTTTTATGGAAGGCAAAAACATCCCTTAATTGCAAACACATTAACTTGGAAGCAAACCTCCTGGTGTGACAAAAAAAAAAGATTATTACTTGTAGGTGCCTGCAATTTTCTATTCACGGTCGAATTATCTTGTACCCTGCATTTTAACCCAAAAATGTTTGTTGTTTTTTTCCATTTATAGACATGATGAAACAAATCCTTTTAACTCGCCACAACGATTTGAATTAATGTTGCGCTTGCTGAATAGGATGAAGGTCTAAAGACTGAAGGGTGTTTTAATTGGGAGCATCGTGTTCCAAAATACTTCTGGTCATTTTTTTCGAATAACAATCAAAGTCATGTGATAACAATGGAAAAGGAGCCCCAACCAAGTCTTGAGTGCATAGGAATAAACAAACCTTTCAGAAACCGGGCATTTCTTCTTCTTTTTCATCTTACTAAATATTGTAATGTTCTCAAAAACGTAATTTTAGGTTTTCATTATGTGTAAGCCATCATCATTAAAATGACGAGACAAAAGGCTTCAAATGTTTCATTTGGTATACAAAAATCTATACAGTTTAATATTTTCACTTTCTGAAATGGACAAAACATAGTGACCCTTTTCATGATATTCAAAAAAGATTTTAGCTGTACTTTTAGACTCGCATGAAGTGCAGGTGTCAAATGTGATAATCCCTTCACTTACCAGATTCACACATCATTATTTTATCATCAGCAGCAGGTGCCAAGTCCCTTACAAATGGGATGTGAACTATTGTCTGGCTCATGCTGTTAATTTGCAAATGTGAAAGACTTTACTCATTAAAATCACAGCTGTGACTGGGGTTGCTGAGATAAAGTGATTCCAGTGTTGGCAGGGGATTTATCGTGAAGGCATGATTTGGAGTAGGTTAGAATGCTTTCCTCTTTGGGAAGCTGTGCAACATGTGTTTTTAGGAGATACAGGGAAAAAAATGCTAATATAAAATGCAGCTATAATCGTGGGTCTTCTCCAAGGCTCTAAACGGCTACAAAAGCGCAAATTGTTCGGATGACGGTAATGATATCCTGCAGCAATGACAGATATCACTTTTATTGAGCTATACAGTTGTTAAATGAAGCTCAGATCTATACTAAAATATCAAACGCTTCGCCATTATGAGGGTAAAGATAAAATATGACCTTCCATTATAGACGCAGTGCATTTCCACTGTCAGTCTTTCTCAACAGCTGTGCCAGCTAAAGCAGCTCTAACAGCTAAAATAACATAATTCTTCTTTGTCATTCAGCACAATGAGAAAATGATTTCCTGGTCAGTATGACATCCCTGCCAATCATCTCCTTTTCTTGTGAACAAAGAAATAGGACACTCTGCTGCTAAAGATAACAGAGCCTAAAAAGAAGCTATTACAGAGACAGCAAGACAGTAAATAGCATATTTACTGAAGTAACTGAATGAGAAATAATTCAATTCAGTTTAATTTCTAAAGTGCCAAGTCACAACACATGTTGTCCGAAAGAACTTTACCAAAAAAAAGTCAATCCCATCATACATCCGTTGCATTTTTTCCAAGTTATCAAACAGTGCAGCCAAGTTCATTTTATTATCCAAATTGGTTAAAAAGTTTCCCATCTAAGGAAACCCAGCAGATTGAATCGAGCTATTGGTTTGCAGTATTGAATCGTCCTGGATGAGCATGTAGTGACAGTAGGCAATCGCTTGCATTGTGTCGTAGACTTTAAGCAATCCCTCATACTGAGCATGCATGTTGCAACAGTGGAAAAGAAGAATCACCTTTTAACAGGAAGAAATCTCCAGCAGAAACAAAACCTGGCTCAGTGTGGACGACCATGTGCCTCAACCTACTGGGGGAGGAAACAGAGCATACACACACACAAAAAAAGAAAAGAAACAGAAGTTCTGATCGAAGGCAACGCAAGGCAAATGTATTTGTATAGCACACTTTCAACAACAAGGTAATTCAAGGGGCTTTACAGGATTAGGGGATAAAGTAAAAACAGCAATAAGGCATAAAACACACACAGAGCATATGACGCGTAGAAACATTACTCAAGAGCAGACATGAATTTAGGATAAAGTAAAAACAGCAATAAAGCATGAAGCACACACAAAGCATATGATACATGAAAACACTACCCAAAGTTTTTTAGTTGCGATTTAAAAGAACTCAGTGTTTCAGCAGCTTTGCAGTTGTCTGAAAGTTTTGCTCCAGATTAGAGGAGCATAGATCCAATATTATCTTCTAAGTTAAAACTATTTTCTATGTTAAAGTTAAAATGTTTAAAATATCAATGAGAAATTCTCTGAAATCTGTATGAAAGTATTTTTGAATTCATGATGTTAGCAAAAAAAATGTTTTGCCAAAACATGAGATCAAAATAAAATGCTTAACTGGGGAAAATGTGAAGTTGTACAAACATGGAAATAAACCTGTTTGTCTAATAGCTGGATTTCTCTTTACTACTGACAAAGCTAGGGAAAGGGCTTTGACGTTCAATAATCTGTTAACTAACTAAACCACAAAGCAGGCATAAAGCAATAACTGCAGGACAACTATAATTTGATTAACAAAAAGCAATTCAGCTTATTTCATTTAAGACATTCATTCTAAAGGTAAGAAAAAAACAATTAGAAAAATTGCATAGGAGTACTTTAAATGATCTAAGGACAACACAAAAATTCCCTCATCGTCATGGTGCACGGCATGTAGGACTCAAATGCAGATAATCTTGTAATCAAGAATAGTTTAATTAACAGGTTGCACCAAGACTACTTACAGCAAAACAGTAGGGAAGAAAGACGGATAATCTAGCAAGGTATGACAGAAAGTGAGCTGCTTAAATACTGAGGGTAGAGTGAGAAATGACAGAAACCAGAGGGAAACTTAATCAAGGTAATCAGATGCAGGTAGAAGTGAGTGAGCAAACAGAGGCGAATTCCAGCTGGGAGTGAGGCAGAATGGCAGAAAGGAAAAAAATTGAACAGGGAAGGAAAACAATGGTCAAAACATAAAACAGAAGATCTAATTAAAGAATAATCCTAAATGCATAAATAAGTAGAAAACTAGCGCAGAGGAGAGACTAAAAAGGATAAGATCTAAGTAAATAAGAAAAAAAGGAAGCACAAAAAAACCTCAAAGTTCAAACACCTATGGGTAAGACAGGAAAGAAGTAAAAAAAAACATAGAAGGGAAATATAAAGATATAACACTAAGCAGAACTCAAATCACAGAACAATAATTCTAAATGTGAAAAATAAAGCAAAACAGAACTTGCACAGCGGAACGGACTAAAAATGATGCGATCTGAATAAATAAAGAAATGGTCAAAACAAAATTGGAACTAAAAGTACAGACCTCTAAGGATCATAACACTCATATCACTGCTACTTCTACAGTACCATATACATTTTAGGAGTAATATCATATTACAGCCAAGTTAGTCATTTTGTATCGTAAAATATGCCAGAATACAAAAATAAGGGAAAAAAATGTAAGTTGTTCATTGGGGATTTATTTATGCAGAGACAGTATTTGCCCTTTCTTTTATTTTTGTCTTACTCTTTTGTCACTCTTCACTGTTTCTTAAACAAATTCTAGTACCACAAAAATAAATTCTGAGTAAATACTAAAAGCAGTTTTTAAACGATAGCTTTATTTATTACAGGGTAAGTTCTGATTTTTTTCAACTGAGCTTCTGTAAAGTTATCTGTAAGCCATTACCCTTCACTACTCCAAATATGTTTTTTTTATTTATAAGCTCATGATGATTTGACTGGCAATTGGAATTTGAATCAAATCCAAACTTTGACTAGGCCACTCCAAATCTTTCATTTTGGGTTTTTTGAGCAATTTAAAGGAGGATGTTCTGGTGTGTTTTGGACCATTGTTCTACTGCATAACCCATGATTGCTTGAACTTACGGTCGTAAACAGATAGCCAGACATTCACCTTCACAATATATTATTAAAATGCTTAATTGATGGTTTCATCGATTATGACAAGTTTTCCAGGTACTGAAGCAGCAAAGCACCCAACACACTACCGCTCTCTTTTATGACTGTTGATACATTACTTTTTTCTAAAATGTAGTGCTAGTTTTAAGCAGAATATAACGGGACACACACCTTCCAAAAAAGTAGATGTTTGTCTCATCAATTATCCAAATGTCTTGGGGATCATCAAGATGTATTTTTTAGCAAATATGAGATGGGCATTTGTATTCTGTTCCGTCAGCAGTGGTTTTCAATCTAGAACATGGGTGTCCAGCTCCAGTCTTCAAGGGCCGAAGTCCTGCCATTTTAGATGTGTCTCTGCTCCATCACAGCTGATTCAAATGGTCCAGGTACATCCTCAGCATGTTAAAACGACTTGCTGATGAACCACCATTTGATTCAGGTGTGTTGAACCAAGGATAAGGACTAACCGGTCTAGAAGCTCCCCTGGATGCTGTTTTTGCCGCATCTGTTCATGGCTGTTAAACTATAAACACTGTTCTAAACTGAGGACAGCTGGGCCTGAAGTTCTGTAGATCTTCTTCCGGGTTCCTTTGTGACCTCCTGGATGAGTCGTTGATTTGCACTTGGATTCATCTTTGCAAGTCGACCACTACAAGAAAAGTTTACCACTATTTGATGTTTTCTCTGTTTTTGTAGATATTGGCCCTTATGGTGGTTTGCTGGAATCCTGAAGCCTTAGAAATGATTTTGTAACCATTTCCCGGTTGATTTTTATTTTTATTTTATTTTTTGTAGATCTTAACCACCAACTCTAACACTGGCAAAACAACTTCTCTATAAAAAGAAATTAATCCCTATTTTTCAAAATCCAAAACCAAACCGCTGGAAATGCTTTAAACTTTTTTACTAAATACATTCTCTTAAAAAGTGAAGCATCATTGCCAAAATTCCTTGAAGCTTATGTCATTAAACTGATAAAGTCAAAAGAAGTTAATATTGTGGGAGCGTGCTATTATTACGTATGCCTCTTCTCCATCTTTATACTTGATGTAAACTGCTGGCTTGTTTCCCAACTATCGAGTAGGAGCTTGTCCTGTAACCGGAGGGTTGCCGGTTCGAACCAACCGCTCTGTCCATCTCGGTCGTGGTGTCCTTGGGCAAGACACTTCACCCTTCTGCCTGGTTTCGGATTCGGCAGCGGATTTGGCAGCCCTGTCAGTGTGCCCCAGGGCAGCTGTGGCTACAAGGTAACTTACCATCACCCGTGTGTGAATGAGTGAATGACTGAATCGCTTTGGGGTCCTCAGGACTAGATAAAGCGCTATACAAGTACAGGCCATTTGCCTTTGTTCTTGTTTGTGAGCCTACTGCAGGCAGGGAATGAGTTTGGATTCATAGGTACAACAGAGAAAGGAACTCTCACCTCACAATACACCTATCTCTTGGACCATTGTGTAAGTGTTGCCAAACAGCTTAGTTGTCTTTACTGTATTTGTTATGATTGTTATTATAGTTTACGTGTTTAAGCACAACGAGATTTTATCAAAGAGAGACAGTGACACTGTAGTTCTTGAAGGATGGCTGCAAATAAAAACCTAGTCTTCATGGTCAAACAAAAGTTTTTGCTTATTTTGTTTACAATGAATTTAAAACAAGAAAATACAGTGTTTTGCAAAAGCATACAACAAGAATTGTATTTTAGTAAGATTTTATGTAATAAACTAACGTCAGGTAGAGCAGAGTTATGAAGCGGAAGGAAATTGTTAGTGTGGTTTTCAGTTTTTCAACCCCTTTTAATTTAATAACAGTAAACAAATCCAGTGAAACCAGTGGGCTTTGGAAGCGCCCTAACTGGTATGCATAAACTCCAACTATTCCACAGAGGTTTGTAAGAGGACATCAGCGAATAAACATCACCATGAAGACCAAGGAACACAACAAGAAAGGTCAGAGAGAAAGTTGGGAAGTGGTGTAAAGCAGAGTCAGGTTCAAAAACACTATCCCGAGCTTTGATCGTTAGAGAGCACTGTTCAATCCATTGATCTGAAGTTCAGCACATGTGAAAACCTGGTCGTCTACCTAAACTGACAGGCAAGATGGGGAGAGCAATAATTTTAGCAGCAGCCAGAAAGCCCATGGTAACCTTGGAGGAGCTGCAGAGATCCACAACTGAGGTGGAAGAATCTTTTGACAGGACAACTATTAGTCACTCACTAAACAAATCTGATCTTTATAGAAGAGTGACAACAAGGAACCTAATCCTGAAAGAAAGCCCAAGAAGTCCTGTTTGCAGTTTGCAACAAGCCTTGCAATGCAAACAGCAAACATGTGGAAGAACATTTTAGGCCAAGTACCAAATACTATGTGTTATGGGAAATGAACTCTTCACTCAGAATGCAACGTTTCCACAAAGAAATATGGCAATGAGAGCATTATGCTCTGGGAAAACGTTTCTTGTTGGAAGAAACCCTGTTAGAAACTGCAAAACACCTCATGTGTTAGAATGACAGGCAAAAGTCAAGACCTTAATTCGTTTGCGGGTTTGTCAGGATCTGGGGTTGTTTGGGTTTTTGGTTTTCTCCTATGCTTTCATTTTAGGTCATTCCTGTTTATTTGTGCTTAGCTTAAGTTAATCGTTGTTTTCCACCTTTTCCTAAGTTTCTTATTAGTTGCTTATTCACTTCTGATTAGATTATTCTGTTTTTGTTTATTCCTTCTCTCTGTTTATTGCTAGAATTATGTTTACCCCTCCCCTGCTCCTTCCGTGCCATTATTCTCTCTCTCTCTCTCTCTCCCCCCCTTTGCCCGCCTGCCTGGTCTCACAGTAGCAACCTGTTCTGATTAGCCACCTCCCACATAGCAAAATATCTGGGCCACACCCTTGCCTAAGTACTGGCCCACAATTGGCTGGGCCCCCGGCCCAAGAATGGCCCACTCACTGAACAATTACACAAAAAGTTTGTTTTGGCCCAGGTCTGGGCCACACGCTGTAAGGTAACTCTCTGTTTATGTCGGCCCTGTACTGGCCCACAGTCAGTGAACCAGTACAGGTGTATGTTGGCTGAGGGCTGGCTGGACCCCTGGCCCAATATTGGCTCATACACTGAAAAATTGACCTGGTTGAGTGTTGGCTGAGTGTCCCCAGGTCAACATTGGCCCACACACTGTAAAACTGAGACGAAAATGCTAAATGCCAAAAAAAGAAATGACAAAATTTCAATTTTGTATGAAAGTGCTTGTATTAACATATTAGAAATACAGTACAAATATATGAGACATTTAATCTGTTGAACTCAACACAGGAACACTGAACTTACTCCTACTAAACCAGAATGTAGAAATGATAACCACATATTTACTAAAAATAAACACATAGAGAGCTGAGTTTAATAGGCTTTTTTTTTTTAGCTAGTAGCCTTCTCTTTCTCCCTCCCTCACGATCAGTGGCGAGCTGGAGCCACCGCTTCATTATTCCCTCCACCTCTGATTCAGCAGCCAAACCAACAGTTGGGTTTCTTCGTACTGCACCTATGGATATGGGAAATGGATATACAACTACATGAAACATTTATGTGGTATTTACCAGAATTTCATTATGTCACCTGGTATTAAAAACTATATTGGCAAATAGATAGCCTAATTTCAACTAATACAGTTGATCAATGGCCCTACACCCTACATATTCTGTGATTGGAAACAAGTTGAAAAAAATTATCTGTGATTACTATGAAAGTAGATTGTGATTTATTAAATTGTTCTTTTTTGTTTGTTTAATTCAGGGCTAAAGCTAATCAAATCCGCTAGCTAAATATTGTGGTTTGTCTAACTAAAAGTTCAAGAATCTTCTAGTTGTAGGCTATGTTATATTGACCTTTTCTGAAAGCTTACATTAGGCTACATTATACGCTGACAATTAGGCTTTTGTTTTTTGGCAAAATATATATACACTGGTACTTACCAGAATCTAGTGACAAAGTGGGAGTCCACTGTCCACTCCTGCATCCTCATCCATGCAGTGTGTGACCAGATAGCCGCCGATCGATGTTCAGTTTTTGGAGCGACGACAGTCAGATTCCACTCGTTGCACGGGCAGTGCGCCGATAGTATAGGATTTATGGCGGTAATGCAAAATCGAGGACTCATTCTTTCAATTTTGCTTGCCCAGTTGCTGGTAATGGACTTTGACTCTACAGTAGGTCACTGAGTAAAGCCGAAGGAAACTGCGCTATTAAAAAAATATATTTATTTTGGTTTTTTTAACCCAAACCCAAAGTGTTTTGGTAAATTATTAAATTAAGACAGAATAAACAGCCAGCAAGTTCTCCTCTCATCTAGTTGCCATAGCAACAATAAACACAGTGCCTGCAAGCTGCACAGCGTCATTTATTGGCTTAATTTGCACCAGTATGCCGTACATTTAAAAGATTGTGGCCACGTTTTTATCGTCTGTCTTGAAATAATTAATAATTTGTAAAATAATCCCACATTGTCCTTGATTGAAGTCAAAACTGTTATTTGTGCATATTTTGAGACATGACACCGTGGTTCTAAACAAACTGTTTTTAGAAAAGAGCTTTACTGTCACAATTTATAAAACCCGCCTTATCAGCCCATTACCCAAAAGTGCCAACACTGAGCCAAAATCCAGCCAACTGTGTTTTTTCTAATACCAGCAGATGTCTGTATCCCTACTGTCGGGCCACACACTATGTTGCATGTGTCCACCGCATTGTGTCCACTTCCGGCAATATTGTATCAGACCACAATCTTGCCAAATAAGAAAGACGGCATCAGCTAAACCAGAGTTCCCAACTTAGCGACTTTGTCGCTATTTCTAACGACTTTTCCAAAAAGCGCCTAGCGACAAACCTAGTGACATTTCTGACCACCCTTAGCTACTTTCTGTTGAACTTTGTCGCCGATATTCCCTCCTTGATCTGGATGGATCCCGACCGTCATCACCGTACTTCCTTCAAGAAGCTCAGAAAGGGAATGAATGTGCGCATGTGCATGAATCATGATCATGCTACGTCTACGGACCAATCATAAACATGTTTAACTCACCCGCTCACAAACGAAGTTGTTTTCCAGATAAAATAAATTCAAAAGTAAAAAAGAAAACTGCAGGTATACAAGACCGAGCTTTCTTTTTATAAGCCCCACACGAACGTTGTTCTACACCTTCACGTGTCAAACCTGTCGTTTCAATTCTTTAGAGAATCGATATACATAACAGTCTTTTTAAAGGCTAATTTATACAAATTACTTTAGCTTAAAAAGCACTTGTATCATTTCTGTTCTAGTCATTTGAAGGATTTTTTTACTTTTGACATTTCTCTTTTCTTTTTCTAAATAAAGGTTAAAGTGTTTTTTCTTTAATTTTTATAGCTTATTTGCCATTCCCCCCCTCATCAGCAGTAACACATTAAACAGACAAAAACATTTGTAACTCATTTTGTCCCCCCCAACTTGTATTTAAGTTAATCATTGTGGTAATCATTTCAACAGAAGTAAACAGACATTTTTGGCATTTTATTACAAAGTGGTAAAATATATACAATACAAAAATGGCACAACCTAAATCCTACTTCCAAAAATACAGAAAAGAATGGGAGTCACTACCAGAATTTGTAGGTAGCGACATCAGGGCCAGCTGTGTGTACTGCAAGATATTTTTATGCAAAGCTTTCAGACATTAAAAAGCATGCAGCTACCCAGAAGCACATTGAGAAGGCTTAGCTATACAATCACCCCACTCAACCCAAACTGTCTTTTGCAACAACAACAAAACCCTGACACACTGAAGCAGGCAGAGGCAACAATTGCTTTGGCTATCAGTGACCACTGCTCTATTTTGTCATGTGACCACATCGGTTTAGCATGCAAGGCAGCTTTCCCTGATTTAAGTATAGCCCAGAATTTTCGGATGCACCGCACCAAATGCACAGAGATGATAAATGGTGTTTTGGCTCCTTATTTTATCCAAAGGCTGGTGGCTGATATTGGTAATAACAAATACAGCCTTTTACTTGATGAAAGTACGGATGTCAGTGTCTCCAAATATCTGGGCATTGTGGTTCGCTACTTTAGTGATGGAAAGGGACTTGTGGCGGACACTTTCCTTGGCCTTCTTGAGTTGGAGGGAGGGGATGCGAAGAGCATTCCAAAGGCAGTCCTCACCTTTCTTGACCAGTTTGGCCTCAAGAAGGAGAACCTGCTGGGCATTGGCACAGACAATGCATCAGTCATGACCGGGACATACAATGGTGTTTACAAAATTCTTAAAGAAGAAATAAAACACCTTGTTCTTATCCGTTGTGCATGTCACTCCTTACAACTAGCTGTCAGCTCTGCCTCAAAAACCACTCTGCCTCGCAGTGTTGAGTTCCTGGTCAGGGAAACCTACAATTGGTTCTCCATCTCTCCCAAAAGAAAAGAAGCATACAGGACAGTATATGAAGCCATAAACTGTGGGGAGAGGCCATTAGCAATAACAAGAGTCTGTGCCACACGCTGGCTTTCAATAGAACCTGCGGTATCAAGACTACTAAGTCAGTGGGAGGAGCTAAAATTGCATTTCAATCTGACCATGACAAGAGAACATTGTTACATGGCAGATGTTTTGCACTCAATGTACACTGACCCACAGAACCTCCTGTACCTTACTTACCTGAAATCTATCCTTAGTGAGGTGCAGAGCGCAGTCAATGCCTTTGAGGGGGAAAAAACAGACCCGCTGAAGCTTCTGGATTGTCTGATAACTCTGATAAGATCTGTCTGCAGCAGAGTCGTTCATCCTATGGCCAAAATCGACATGCTGAAAGACCCAATAGATAACCACATCTCACCTAAGCCATATCTTGGGTATGCATTTGAGTCCAAAGCAGTCCAGCTTACCATCTCCACTGAGGATGAGGACCGTGTACGAAAGAGATGCGTTAGTTACACTATTGCCCTAGCCAATGAGCTTCGAGCAAGACTCCCGGACAGCATGGAAATTCTCCAGCACATGTCCTTGTTCAGTGTCGGTGAGACCCTAAAACAAAATAAGAGTCCAGATGACATGGCTAACCTAATGGTCTTATTAGGATATGATCCAGTGACAACTGACCGCATTATCAGTCAGTGGAGATCTGTTCACTTTCAGAGATGGGAGAAAACAGCCAACACCATTGGGTTCTGGGGCGAGGTCAAACAGCATAGGGATGCAGCAGGCCTTAACCCATTTGAAGAGTTGGCGTCCGCAGCAGTTGCAGTTCTTTCTCTCCCTCACTCAAATGCTGCAGTAGAAAGACTCTTCAGCCAAATGGGTGTAGTCAAAACCAAACTAAGAAGTCGCATGTCTCTGCAAACACTCCGCTCTACACATTAGGTATGGCTTAAGACTAGCTGGAGAAGCATGCTATGAGCACAAGCTGCCAGACAAGGTGCTCCATCTTTTTGCCACATCTCCTGCCTATTCTTTTAAATCAGGCTTTTGCCCAGATACGAGCACTCGGTCATCCAGCACTGCTCCTTAGAGGGAAAACACTGAAAGTGCTGGTATGGAGGATGTGGAGTTCTGCCTCAGGACACTCAATGATCTAGATGGGGGGGCAATTTTTAGTTTTGTTCTTTATATAAATATGTAAATAGTTCATGTGAATGCCCTTTAAATCAAAATGTAAAATAGTTGATTACACAGTTACAAAAAAAAATCTAGATTACAAATGAGATTTTTAAAAAAGCTCTTTAGTTTTGTTCTTTGTGTAAATATGTAAATAGTTCATGTGAATGCCCTTTAAATCAAAATGTTAAATAGTTGATTACACAGTTACAAAAAGAGAAAATCTAAATTACAAATCAGATCAAAAAAGCTCGTTTTAGTTTTGTTCTATGTGTAAATATGCCAATAGTTCGTATGAATGCGAGATGAGGGGGGTGCGATCAAGTTAAAGAACGGCTGGAGCAGATTACACCTTGAATGGTTTGAGTTATTCAGTTGTGTTACAGGCTAGGTTTATTAATTATGGTCTGAACTAACAACAACATGAATAATAATCAGTAAAACAATCACTATGCACCACAACCGTATCATAACATTAAAGTTACAATCAAATAACTGTCTTTAGTTATCAAAATGTCCCAAAAAGTCAAATAATCTCTATTTAAAGCTTCTAATTAACGCGAATCAATATACCAAATTAAACAGGGCGCTATAACGCAAAACAGCACATTCACAATTAAACAAATATGCTTGGCAATACTTAAACTATATAATAAAGTCATTAAAACTCACCTTCTGACATTTACACACAATAATAAATGGACAAAAAACAGATAAACCGCTCCTGCAACAAGTCGGAAAAAAGGCAGAAGCTTGTTTGTAGCTACCGCACACCTGTAGTTCATTTGAGGGACATTTGAAATCAATTCCGAGTTTAATAATGTAGGAGATTTGAAGCTTATAAAAAAAGCACTGAAAATAATACTACAAGCCATAGACTTCTGTTTAATGGCGGTTGGCAAGAAACATTTGGTGCATACTAAATACTAAATATGCCCTACTTATTTTTACAAAGTACTACAAAAACTATATTCTCTCTATTAATCACATAACGTCGTCACATCGTGACGTGATGACATCATCAATATGCAAATTAGCGTGTGACGTCATTTGGCGACATCTAGCGACTTTCTGGGTCGACTTCAGCTACTTTCTGTCAAAAACAGTTGGCAACACTGAGCTAAACTACTGAACATCTGTTTGGGGCCATTAAAGGAAACAAGTGATTCGGCCGACCCGGACCTCAGCCAACAGTGCCAGAGCTCAGCCACAATCGGGCCAATTATGCTTGCTATATGGGCTGCTCTTCATTCGGTAATCATTCATTCTGTCTGCAATTGGGTCCAACTCCAATTTAACCATGACTGTGTTGGTCGACATGCATGGTTGAAAGGTGGGGGGGGGGGATGTGGAAAAGTAGACAACACTGATAGAAAGCGAGTAAGTGGACATGTAAACTAAAGTGGAAATGTTAAAGAGGCTATCTGCGACTTTTTCCCCAAAATAAACGTAACAATAACCTTTTTTATTTGACCATTTATGACTCAAACATCTCCTGATGAGCATATGGACACCTTGTCAGCTCACAGTGGGTGCACCTATAAGCCTGTATCCAATTTTTTCCTATTTTCTGTCGGGTCCGATTTTCCCGCGCTGTCTGCGGATGTGACGTCAAGCGTGTTCGTGTTAAATGTTTCAGATCACTCTGCCACCACCGCTAGTCAGCACTCGCAAGCAGTTCTATGGATTGTGCAAATACACAGAAGAGACCATGGACAACTCTGACACCAACAGTAACTCCACATAAGACTAAGAAAGTTAAACCCCTGACAAGTGCCCGAAAATGATCGAAGATCGAGAACGACCGGCGTACAAGCGCGCGCTGCGAGAGCGAGCAGAAAGGAGGAGCAGTTCCGTTTTTTGGCCACAGGTGTCAGTTGCTAGTTTAAATTTCAGAAAATTGCATATAGCCCCTTTAAAGTACTTTTAAAACTGTGGTCCGTAGCATGATGTCATCAAGGAGGGAAGGAGGAGATTTTCAAATGTATATGGCTATTGCTCCTGGCCCTGCTACCCCTCCCTTTCTGGAAGGAGCAGAAAGCCGCCCCATATACCGCAGGGAAAGCGGAGTCAACAGAGAGAGCATCACTGCATTGACCTACATTTTACATGGGAGTTTTTCTAGGTAAGGATGTTTATTTTTATTTATTTATTTACCGAAACCCTCTGGCATCTTCTTCGTTGCTGAGCAAAGCTGACTAAGGTCCATGACCTCATAGTGGACGGGGAGGGGGGGGGGGAGGGGGGGGGGGGCGCGTGTTCTCGTTGATTGACAGCTCCCTCTTGTGGATACGTAAATCTATTGGTCAACTCTCTATACACTCGAGTTAATGATTTGTTTGGCTGTAAAGGCCAGGGGGAGGGGGAGGGGGGGGGACTTTGTGGAGGGGGGATGGTTGACTATAAATTCTGAAAGATTATCTACTTTATATCACAGAACAGGGTCAGATAGTCAAATTTAAGCACTTTTTGAGTTACCTTTTAAAATGTTCAACTACGTTCCCCAGCGTTAACAAGAAGCCATTCTAAATTAACATCGTCACATACAAATATTGAGTATCATAGCACGTCACCAGAATACTTTTTATATAGCATAATACTTTTTAATGATGTTTATTTCTTTTTTTTTATCACCGCACGTGCTGCGCGCTCGCCCCTGCTGCTCCGCCGGTCTCGTGCGCTTCGCCGTCGGTGTGGGATGATGTCATCCACAGCGATGAGACAATAGAGCCCACCTCTCCCGTCATTCAGCGTCTCCCCCTCCCACCCCACCCCACCCCACCCCACCGCCACACGCGCCGCGGTCATAGCGGCGGCTCGGTGTGACACACGCTCGGACGTGACGCCAGCTGAGTGAGCCAAGCACTCCTGATGACATTCGCTGCTCTGCCAGTTCAGTCCGAGTCCGACAGAGCGGAGCGGAGCGGAGGGTCTGCCCCACTCGGACCGGGGTTTTCTCTCGGTCCTCTCTGGTTATGCTCCCGTCTTTTCTGCAAGAGCCTCCTCCATGCAGAGAAAGGTGTCACACGTCTGGATCGTCATAGGCTGTTGCCCGTCGGCTCACTCCGCTCGGGTCCGCAGCAGGGCATGAGGATGTGTGATTCCGCTGGCGCGTAAATGACGAACACACAACGGGTCTTCTTGATGTAAGTCGTGTTTAATCTCAGTGATGTTAGTAACTGTCGACCTGCGGTTGTCTCCCATCAGCGGCAGGAGGACCAACGCGTAGTGGTCAGGTTTTAAACAAAGAGCGCAGCTCTTCCATGTCCAGCAACGTGTTTTTTTTTTGTTTTTTTTCACTTCTGCCTGAAACGTGTAAACAGTTCTGCGTGCGACAACATACATAGTGTGTCCTTGTTTTTTTTTTGTTTTTTTTTTTAATCCATGCACATATAAGCGGGGCGAAGAAGTGAAGGGACAGACAGGCCTGCTGGCTCGGGCCCGCATCAGCTTTATTTCTCTCATCACGGTAAAGGTTGGCAAAACCGCAAAGATGCAATAAAACAAACAGGGAAGCTGGCAGTGCGCCACCTAGCTGCTAAACTGTGGAGAGTGTAGTTATTTGTTCTTTGTTTTTTTTTTTGCTCCATCGCTGATCTGCAGAGTAGCCCTGAAAACAAATGTGGAGGAAGTACAGCTAAGATTTTTATGGCTGATTTATTCACCGTGTCTTTGAGGCGTCATGTAAGTAAACCTTTTTGGTCCCGGTGTAAAACCTACACTGAGATGGTGGATTAATGGCTTTACACAGGTGAGCTTTTGTGGGAGATGAATTAGTTTGTTTGAAGAACCGCTTGGATAGAAACCTGCCTGCAGCCAATGTGTGAACGGTGATTAAAAACACACAAGAACTATTGAGGTGCAAAGGAAAAGTTAGGTAATAAAAAAAAAAAAAATCCCATGAGGTGTTTGTTGTGCTGTATGTATTTTAGATGCCAATTCGAGTCTTTACTGTGACAGGGTCACGCCTATTGATCCCCCCACTGAGAGTCATCACTCAGCAGCGCGGTTTGACGCTGCTTTCACACACCATAGGCTTGACTCATTGCTTACATAAAACCACAAGATCCCTTGTTGGCGACGGAGACGTGTTTCACTAATGTGGTTTATTTGCGAAATGTAAAGTTTTCGACGCTTGTGGGGATTCAATTGAAAAAAAGGTGCCGCACTGAAGATTTGTACCACCCTGGCTGGAGGATGATCACTCACAATAAGACAGTTACAGCCTTCATCCACCAGCATTTAGCACACTCTAATTGGCCTGCTCTATAGTTTTGAATTGTGTGCTTAGACGGAGCTCTACTCACTACTTGCTGTCTGCACGGATAGTCCACTGTTCCACATCAGCTATGTGCAAAAATCAATCGCTGTTTATCTCTTTTGTGCAGCACTATATTCTGTATGTAGGCTATATGCTCAAATATCTGAGTTAGCAGGACCTAATGATGCTGACAGAATAAGAGGCTTGAGAATAAGCATTAGATCCGAAAGGTTTTCTTTTTTTTTTCAAAAAGCACAAAACTCCTACTAATATGCTCTTTTATTTATTTTACAATTACACATCAAATTGTAACTGTCTCACTATTGCTTTACCTGAGGTCTGATGCTAAGTAGTGGTGTTGGATAACAGCCTCATAGTCTTCCTTCAGACCATCATGATGTCACAGGGAAGTGTGTATATCACTGAAAACTTTTCCGATGTCTCAGAAGCTTTGACCTAAAGAAATCATTTCATCCCCCCAGCCAATGTAAAAGACTGCAGCAAAAAAAAAAGAAAGAAAGGAAAAAAAACTGACGCACAGAAGGACAATTAAAAAACATAATGCGTTTGGCCATGGTTGGTGTTGACACATGAATAATCAGCACGGGCCAACTGTGGGAACAGCAGTTGGCCTGTGGAAAAAAATCAGGTAAACTTTTCTGAATGCCTCAGTGCCTCAGATCTAAATAAGAAGACATTATTTAGCAGTATTTATTAGAGAGACTAATTTTTTAAACCAGAACTCCATGTATGATTTAGTCAGACCTATTAATAAGTTATTGGGGGGGGGGGGGGCGAAATGCCTCATAAAAAGAGATGCTGCACAATATTGGGTGCAAGATAATTTTTAGATATTTCTGTCAAGACTAAGAACCTGTCTTTTATTGTCTCACTGTTTCATAAATCTCAAACTGTGTTTTAAAGAATCTATGAGCAATTTGTAATGGCCCTTTTCCACTAGCGCCTATTCACTGTAGCTCAACACAGTTAGAAGGGTTTTCTACTGGCAATGGCCTTTTATTTGGGGTGCATACACACCAGCCCTGTCTAGTCCGCTTTAATCAAAATTTGTTTGTCCACAACAACAACGTCCGGTTTCTATGGGAGAAGTGTGAATGTGCAATCGAACCCTGATGTGGACCAAAAAAGGCGAACTCTGGTCCGCCCTAAAACTTAGGCTTCGGCTCGGTTGAAGTGAACCCTGGTGCGGTTCAATTGCATATGTGAAGGCCAAGCGGGCCAGGGGACGCTCCAAAAGCAGCAAGCTGACTATTGCGCAGGGCATTCTGGGTAAATAAAACCGAAACAACAGCGTAACAACAGCCTTTCCTAGTTCTCTGCTCATGCTGAGCTCATTGCTTCAACGTATTTGTCTGGCACATTTGCCAAAGACAACAGAGCAATCGTAAAACTGCTGAAAGCTGATGCCACGCCATGTTTGTTTACATTTCACAGAACAGGAAGTGTCCCTGTGTTGAGTTCTTCTTGGTGAAGCGCCACCACAGGCGAGGAGGTAATTAGGCTAACTCGAAAGGTCTGGTTAGCCTGACAAAGTGCAGTGTAAAAGCGAACTGCACCAGCTAAAGGGGGAAAAAAACCCAACAATGTTGCAATTTTGGTACCTAATTGAACTGAGTTTACCGGACTATCAGGTGTGAAAATGACCTTAGAACCGACTACGCTGGGGTTCCAAGTGTGCTTTCACAGGTCGAAAGCACACTTTCATGCTTCATGCTTTTAGTCTTCATGCTTCACAAGAACTCAAGCGCACACTTCTTAGGAAACCAAAACTGCAATATTTGTATATAAAAGCGGTCTGTAAAGACAAAAGAAAAAAGTTTAGTGTCAAACACGAGCTTCAAGAGGTCAGAAACCAGAGTGGCAAGTACTGAATGATGTAATTTTCTTCTTGCAGTCCTGGGAGAGGGAATTGATTTCTATGTTCAAAGTGGCCTTTAGAGCCTCAGAGACAGAGGGCAATCGTGATTAAAGAACTTACCTTATTCAGGGGATGATAATAGTGTGATCTAATTTTGTCTTTTTAAAGTCCAAAGATGATTGCAACTGCATAGCAACATTTACGAGATGAAAAATCGTATCGCATCTGGAATATTGCGAGATTTAATTAAAGGGGCTATATGCAATTTTCTGAAATTTAAACTCGCGACTGACCCCATGTGGCCCAAAATGGAACTGCTCTTCCTTTCTGCTCGCTCTCGCAGCGTGCGCCGGTCGCTCTCGTGCGCCGGTCGCTCGTGCGCCGGTCGCTCTCAATCTTCTATCTTTTTCAGGCACTTGTCAGGGGTTTAACTTTCTTAGTCTTATGTGGAGTTACTGTTGGTGTCAGAGTTGTCCTTGGTCTCTTCTGTGTATTCGCACAATCCATTGAACTGCTTGCCAGTGCTGACTAGCGGTGGTGGCAGAGGGATCTGAAACATTTAACATGAACGCGCTTGACGTCACATCCGCAGACAGCACGGGAAAATCGGACCCGACAGAAAATAGAAAAAAGTGGATACAGGCTTATAGGTGCACCCACTATGAGCTGACAAGGTGTCAGTATGCTCATCAGGAGATGTTTGAGTCATAAATGGTCAAATAAAAAGGCTATTGTCACGTTTATTTTGGGGGAAAAGTGCATATAGCCTCTTTAAATCCCGTACAAATAACCCATGTGGTTTGTTTTTTTCTAACATCTTACTAATGTAATATGAAAACAGTTGACAAAACAGCAAACGCAGCCACTTTGAAACAAAACCCACTTTACTTGACTATCTTTGCACACAATCTGCAAAACAAACACCTGACTGGTCGATTGAAGGAATTTTATAATGCTCTTGAACTTCGGTTTTCTGGGGTCACACCAGACTCCAAAATGGAGTCCTTCAACCACATTTTGTTCTGTGTGTGCTGTCAGGCTGACAAAGGTTCTGTGAGAGTCATGAGATTTCCAGTATTTTTTGTTCCTTGACCTTTTCTTTTCAAATAAAAACAGTCTGGTCCAAATTCCAGAGGGGGAATAGAAATAGTCTGTTGTTGGCCTATAGCTCACAGATGTTTCTGTTGGCTTTTCATGTTCAAGTTTATCAGATTCCTCTTGTTAGGAATTGTCTCATGTATTTTTTTAAGTCAGACCTGAACACCAAATGGTTTGGGAGGGGAGGGGAGGGGGGGACTCTCTTTGCCCCAAAAGTTATTGTGTGCGTTGAAGTCTGTACCTATGTGCAGGTTTCCACTATCACTAGGGTGAATTTACCAGATCTTTATCTGATGAGTTAATCTGTTGGCCCACTCCTCTTAAACTGACCCTTTAAGGAATTTGCCATTGACGTCCACATATCACGACTGTTTCTGTAGTAAGTACTGTCACTTATCAGTGCCAAAAGGCGTCCACTTCAAGCAAGAGCAGACAAGAGACACGCGCTAACCACGAAGGTCTGCTATAATTACCCTGAAGTTCTGATAGTGGAAACACACCTATTAGTCTTCCACTTCTCCAACTATCTGCTATTTTTTTGTTGCCCTATCACATAAAATCCCAATAAAATACATCGGAGTTCTCAATTTTTATTGTGACATGCGGAAAAATGGGCGGTGGGAGGTGAATACTTTTGTAAGGCACTATCTAAATTAGAAAATGTTCCACTCAAGATGCTATTTTGTGCATTGAAACATGCGCTTGGTGCAGTTCCATGGCAAGTCGGTCTGTTAAGAAGATTATTTAAATATATTCAGAGCAGATTACGGTTCGTTTTATCTTCACCCGTCAGAGGGCTCAAATCTCAGCCAACCACCAAACCTTCTTTTCAAGCTGCCTTTTTTCAGCTTCCGTTCAGAGAGTTTCTATTTTTGGATGCTTTTTGTTCTAACTTTCTAAGAGATCACACTCCTGATTGCTTATTTTAATGCTCTCTTAAGCCTCAGTATAAATTTGTTCCTGCGAACATATTTTTTGCTTGAATTTGTTTTAACGAATGAAAATGCTACAAAACCCTTTTTTTTTTTTTTTTGTCTCAGATGGGGATTCAGATGCTACTTGTCCAGTCAGGTCCCCCTCTAGTGAAATCCGTAAAGCTGAACAATGGAGGGGAGAAGAAGAAACTGCTGCATGTTTTCCATCATGCTTGTTTTTCTCTCCGCAGCCGCCGCTTCAATTACTTTCTGTCTGCTGACTGCGGAAATTAAGTGATGTAATTATTTTGACTTGCCCCTTTCTCGCCTGACGTGATGTGAGGTCTGATGTGACGGATGTAAGGCAGTGAAGAGCGAATTTAGCATATATCTGGGAAGGACTTAACCGTAAACGTGCAGCTCTGTCTGCTTTTTACAGTTCATCCGAACGAATCTAAATCAAACGGGGTTGGATCATTACTTGGGGTATTATCATGCCAGTGTTAACACAATGCTTTAATTTGGGAGGCTGAGTCACAGGGGGCAGCGGGCTGAACTGAGTCCCATTGTTTATTTTGTGTGACATTAAATTTGTAACATAGGTCCGAATAAGAGTTTGAGTCATCAGGACTGGCGTGCCTCTTCTTGCTTTTCCTTTTTCTTCCACTGCAGTTGGTTGAACAATTCGTCATTCATTTGATTTGTATATTGATCTAAGTCCTTATTCGTAGTGTTTTAGTCCCATCCCTGAGGTATGCTCAGTAAAGAACCAATTATTTATTCCATCTCTACTGATGACGCCCGATCCAGCTAATGTTGTAATTTTCATTCCCTGTTTTATTATATAGGAAATGTAAAGTGAGCCTCCCTAGGACTATGCCCCACTGGGCACCCTGAGGGATGTGACATGAGCATCAAGTCTTCCTCTGATCTGATGCCTTGCTGACTGTTTTCTTTTTGTTTTTAACAAGTAAGCCCGAACCTTATTTGTATATGCAGTGATTGCCTCTGATGGTCAGCAAAGTGGTTTTTTTTTTTCATTTAGCTACTTAATGTTTGAATGTGAGCGAACATATTTTCTGCCTCTTTGATCATTTATTACCCCCTTGCCCAGATATGAGCATCTAACGAGCTATTGATAGTTATTTCTTTCGCTCATGAAGCAAACATCTTTTCAATGCGGATGTCTTCTTTAGTCATTTTATGTGGACTAATTGAGCAAACTCTGTCGTATGTCTTGGGGTTTAATCTGTCCAATGGACCCAACATCTCTGCACACTCCTGCAAACGTTACTGCTGCATTAAAACAAATGGAGCGTCTTGCATGTATTTCCCTGATTAGTTCTTTGTAGTTAACCGAGGGGCTGAATTCGTTTTATGTCCTTTTCTTGTGTAGCTTTATGTTAGGATTAGAGGAGCTATTCAGCTACATTCAGTTTATTTATGTAGAGCCAATTCACAACAAAATGCAAGGCACTTTACAAAATAAGCATGTCCAAATTATATCCAGGTATACAAGGCAAGGCAGTTTTATTTGTATATCGCACTTTCAACAACAAGGTAATTCAAGGTGCTTTACATGATTAGGGGATAAAGTAAAAACAGCAATAAAACATGAAACACACACAAAACATATGATACACGAAAACATTACTCAAAGGCAGCTCTAAACAGATGGATTTTTAGCTGTGATTTAAAAGAACTATGTGTTTCAGCAGCTCTGCAGTTTTCTGGAAGTTGGTTCCAGATTAGTTGAGCATAGAAAGGAAAGCTGCTTCTTCATGTTTGGTTCTAATTCTAGGGGTGTTATGTAGACTGGAATTAGAGGACCTGAGTGGTCTGGGGGGTTGGTATAGTGTGAGTAGATCTTCAACAACTTTGGTGCTAGGCCATTGAATGATTTTTAAACTAGTAAAAGTGTTTTGAAGTCTATTCTCTGAGCTACAGGGAGCCAGTGTAAGGCCTTTAGAACTGGGGTGATGTGCTCTACTTTCCTGGTTCTAGTGAGGACACGAGCAGCAGCGTTCTGGATCAGCTGCAGCTGTCTGATTGACTTTTTAGGCAGACGTGAGGACGCTGGTGCGACATCAGTCCTTTAATCCTAGAAATGTTCTTCAGGGGATAGAAGGCTGACCTTGTTATTGCCTTTATGTGACCCTGGAGGTTCAGGTCTGAGTCCATTACTACGCCTAGATTAGGCCTGATCAGTAGTTTCTTGCCGTTCCTCTTTAGGTCCAAAAGTAATTACTTCTGTTTTCTTTCTGTTCAGCTGGAGGAAGTTATGGCACATCCATCCATTGATTTGCTAGATGCATTTACTTAGGATTCGGAAGTGTTCCAAGTCACCTAGTGACATTGTAATGTAGAACTGAGTATCATCTGCATAGTTGGCAGCTAATCTTATTGGTTGTTATAATCTGGGCTAGTGGGAGCATGTAGATATTAAATAAGAGGGGCCCCAAGATGGCTCCCTGGGGCACCCCACATGTGATTTCGGTTCGTTCTGACAAAAAAAATGCTTATTGACACAAAGAAGTTCCTGTTCTTAAGGTAAGACTCAAACCAGCCAAGTAGGCCTACTGTACCAGGGAGTCTGACCCAGCTCTCCAGTCGTTCCAATAATATATCATGCTCAACAGTGTTAAATGCTGCCCTGAGGTCCAAAAGTACCAGCACTGTGGTTCTACCACAGTCTGTATTTATGTGGATGTCATTGAACAGAGAATACAATGCCAATACAATCCACTCGTACAGTCAGATTCAGATCCAGCACAATGCAATTAAATTCTGTTAATCTTATAATCCTATTTGTTAAAAATAAAAATTGTCTATGGATTGCTGCAGCAATCCCTCCTACTGAGCAAGCATGTGGCGACAGTGGAGATGAAGGACTCGCCTTTAACAGGAAAAAAGCTTTCACTAGAACAAGGATCAGTTGGAGCGTCCATCTGCTGTGACTGGCTGGACAAGGAGTAAAACATAGGAGAGGAAATAAAGTGAGAAAAATCAAAAGGCTGTCCTGCGCCAATGGCAGCAATATCTCCACGAGTGGTTTTGATCCAGGAAAGAGTCTGAACTGAACATGGAAGAACTGGGTCAGGAATACGTTTAAGAAGAATTAAAAACTGCTAGAGTATACAAAGGTAATGGTAGCAATAGCTCCATTAATAACTTTGTCCATTGATGGACCGTTGGAGTGTCATCCAGGTAAAAAGCAAATGACTGAGCCAGCAGTACTTTCTACAAGAAGGAAAAACAAAATAAAAGGGGAAAAAAGAGTACACATATTTATTGCCAGAAATATTTCCATCAATTACTTCAATTCAAAAATTCTTTGTTGATCCCAGAGGGAAATTAAATAAGTATTCATCCATAAGCGAGACTTAGCTGAGCACTTAAGAATGGGTACTTTCGATTTTATACTTTCTATTAGAGCAGTAGTTCCCAAAGTTGGGATCGGGACCCCACTCGGTGTCACAACATAGAGTACAAGATAAAAAAAAACGGTTAGGGACTGATAAAAGCAACGTATATTGGTCAATATATTGGCGGGTGAGAAACACAGTTTAACAGAGAAGTTCTGAACCAGAGGTACTTTGAAGAGGAAAAAAACTGTGGAGTGGTACCTTCTAAGAAAAGAATAGTAAATGAATTAAAAGAAATCTAAAGGATCATAGCAGCAATGCTAGTGAATAATATAGAAGTGGAGAGTAGAAGAAGTACATTGGTGACACTACCACCGCCGTATTTCATACCCAGATAAGAAATACATGAAAGTAATAAATAACGAACTTATTGGATCTATTATTTATGTTGTCTAAAGCGTTAAACACTGCTTCTCAGTGGGGACAGGAAATAGGTGCTATAGGCCAGCATCAGCTGGTTGCACTCGAACGCCGAAGTTTGAATTTTTTAACAAGATACAAACTGTTCATGCAATTAAGTAATTACAGTCCATTGATAACAATAGCTTACAGGTAAAATTAGCTAATTCCTTTGCAGTCAGCAGCAAGAATATTGTTCACAAGGCCATGAAATTATTCCCAGCTCAAGAATCACATGTAAAGGAGCAACTCCGTTGTCCCTATTTCAAGATCCACAGCTTCAGTCAGCAACTATCAGGTTTCCAACAATGTGGACAGCAGTCGGTATACATTTTAGTATGCAACATTTCCTGTCACAGCAGCAGCCCTACTGTAAACTGAGTCCACGCCTCAGAGGTTACACGAAAACAAACAGAACGGTTTTCCTATTGTGGATTGGTTCTGCTGACGTAAACAGCAGACACAGATGAGAGCCCTCCACCTGCTATGATTAATAAAGCGCTCTGATGCAGCAGGAGAATAGTCCCCCTCAGATCATTTTCACGTTGTCGCTCCGATGTCGTCCGCTCTGCTGCGTGGGCGTTTGGCTCCGTTTTGATGGAGTGGGTGGAGAGTGAGAGCGCAGAGCTCTTCATCAATCTTGTACGTTCAGAGAACCATCTGCTCCTCGCCCCCAAAAAACAAGAAACACCAGCCTCCTGAACAGATTGTCCCCAAACACACCGCCTCTCCATTTGGAGCAGAACTGCACCACCCAAACAGGCCCTGTGATTGATGACTGTAGAGCATGCAGGAGAATGAGAGGTCTACTGAGGGTTGTACACAATCTCACATTGCAACTCCCAGTTTAAATCATTTTGTGAAGGCCAATGTGGAAAAACACTTTTTGTTTTATTTTTTTTTCTGTTTTTTTAATTTCCTGATCCAAGTAAAATGCCAGAGTGCCTTGAAATAGTTTTTACACCACTTGAACTTCGTATTCGAACCTCTTGAAAAGCGTATCATTAGCGAATGTATTTGATCAAAATTTAAAGTGAAGGATCAACAAAATCTGATTTATAATTTTGAAGTGGAAGAGTTTTCTTTTTCTTTACTAGAAACCTCCTCCCCTCCCCTCCCTCCAGCAGATTACGGTGATCTGATCTTCTCCCTTCTCTGTCTTACATCTGCAAGCCTTCTGGGTTATGTTAATAACCATACCAGTTTATTTATAAAGCGCTTTAGACATGACACGGCAGTCAACCAAAGTGTCGAGGTATCAACACATTCAGAGACATGCAAAATATAAAACAATTAGGATTTAGATAGAAATTAAAAAGCACAACGATGCACCCCACTAAGACCGAGTGTACAATAGACAAAACCCAACAATAAAGACTAGGTGAGTTACAGGGAGTTAAAAGCTAAGCTAAAAAAAAAATATTTTAAAAGAGTTTTTAAAATATTTAAAGAGTGCTTAACAGGGAGAGGGAGCTCGTTCCAGAGTTTTGGAGCATACACTGAGAAAGCTCGCTCAAGGATGACAGCTTTGCACATCTTGATACTTAACATTTTAGCTCATTCATCTTTGCAATGTCGTGATTTTATCTAAACTATCCCATTGTTGCTCTGGTTGTATGTTCAGGGTTGTTGTCCAGCTGGAAGGTGAACCTCTGCATGACCGTCCAGTCTTCTGCAACCTCTGATTGCGTCTAGTACTGACTTGTACTTGGCGCTATCCATTTTCCACATCAGCTCTGACCAGTCACCCAGTTTCTGCTAAAGAATTTATCCACACAGCATGATGCTGCCATCACCTGGTTTCATTGTAGGAACGGTGTGTTTGGGGGGGGGGGGTGTTGTAACTTAAGAAAGCACCTTCTTCAAAATCTTTTCTGCGCTTCATACGTGGCTTGTGCAAAACTGCAAACAAGACTTCTAATGGCTTTTTGTCTTCTTACCTTTGTTCCAAACAGTCTGGATTGATGGAGTACACGACACATCGTCATGCCATCAACAGTTCCTCCAATTTGATCTGTGTATGGGCCTCTTGGCTGCTTCTCTGATTCATGCTCTCCTTCCCTGCCTGTTAGTTTAGGTGGATGACTATGTCTTGCTGGGTTTTCTGTTGTTCCCGGCTGTTAGCTTTGACCGATGGAGGCGTAATGTGTTATCATCGGGCGAGAGGCGGGGTACACCCTGGAAAGGTCGACAGTTCACAGCAGGGCCAGGGCATTTACAGAAACCAAACACCAAAAATAATGAATAGGACCAATAAACATTTGCATGAATACAATTCCGTTGGAAAAATTACCCTTTCACAGACTGCAGATGAAGCATGGGGGGAGAGTGGGGGTTTGGGGCGGTAAGCATCAGCAGGTTTATAAAAGATTTGTTTTTGTTTTTTTGGAATAATCACTTTTTTTTCCTTCCCTCCAGTCTTCCATTCAGAGATTAAAAGAAAGAAATAAGAACACAGGATCCGCTGTGTTGTTTTTCGTTGTTTCTTTTACTTTATTCTTACTGATGATTTATTACTATGTGGAAATGTCAGGAAAGCTTATCAAAATGTTACCAATCACGGGGAAATCTCTTTGGTTTCGTCACAAATAAGACACTTAATTCTAAACACACATGGGATATATAATCCTAAGGCAACAAAATGTGAGGGTGAAACGGCATCGCCTTTGCCGTCTCTTATGTTTCAACTCACTAGCAAACTGGCAACCTGGTTCATGAATCAGTCACGTGGTACGGCCGGCTAGCGAGGCCTCGAACGTCACTACACAACGTAATCAATACAAGCCTCGATACGCGCTTCACAAAAATCCTCGACACAAAGGACAATACTAGTGAAGAGGTGATGTTTCAACATTTGAATGGTTAAATTTAGGAGTTCAACGAATTAAAACATAAACTGACATGTTCCCTACATTCTTTCCCACACAAGAAGGTTGGCCAGTCCCTCTGTTTCTGAAGAATGTATTTTCCGACTAGGAAAGGACTTGATGGTGATCCGGATCACCCCCAAATTCGAATTACTTAGTGCAGGCATTTCCTGAAAATGTCATCAAATTCCATCTATAACCTCTGAGTTATGTTGCTAACTAACAGACGAACCCTGGCGAAAAATATTTTGCCTGTAACTCCGTCCTACATAACATACTCTCAATAATCATAATGAATGGAACCCCTGGTCTCCATTAGACAAACTCTTGATTTTCCCATGATGGATTGGACAGCCCTCAGTGAAATGGTCAAAGCTTTGTAATAAGTCTTTAAACATCTCCACAACTGTCTTCCTGACCTGCCTGCTGTGTTCCTTGGTCTTCATGATGCTGTTTGTTCCCTAACAAACCTCCGAGGCCTTCACGGAGCAGCTGGATTTATGATGAGATTAAGCTACACATACAGTGCATGTATCTATGAATTAAGTAACTTCTGAGGGGAATTAAATTCAGTGAAATGTACACTTTTTAGATTTTTTTATTTGGAGGGGGGAAACCATGTATCATTTTCCTTCTTCATAATTTTGTGCTACTTTGTGTTGATCTAATCACAGTAAGATAAATGAAGCCTGCAGCATGCAACAGTGGGTATGCATACTTTTGCAAGGCTTTCTCTGCATTAATACAGTTGCATAACAGTTGTCTATGGGAGTTAAATCTTTTTGAAAAGAAAAAAAAATCGATGTGAGCTCCATCCTCCTTCCTCCTGGCTCTTGGCTGCCGGTTGGAGCCGTTATCTTCCCTCTGCTGGTGCGTTGTGAGCTGAGGGAGGCCATCATGATCTCCCCCTGCAGACGTTTACAGCTCTTGCTATGTAGGACATAGTGCTGCGCCGCATCTTTTTTTTTCTTTTTTCTTTTCTTTTCATTTTACACGTGTCTTTATCTTTGTGATTTTGAATTCCCAATCCCTCCTCTTTCATGCGCTGCAGTTAAAGGGATTTCACATAGCGCAGCCTTAAAGTGGCGCTTTTTCAGACCTGCGTGGCTGCATTTTGCATCAGTTTTGCCACAAATATCATCATCTTTGACATTAGGGTGTATTTTTGTGTTTGAATAATTTTTTTTCCTGATCTGCAGGTTGCTTTATGTTTCATGTGAATGCAGTTTGCACCTCATGACGCAGCTGTTGTGCTGCCACTACTTACTAAGGATTTCCAGTGCACGCTCTCTGATGGCCCTGAGTCAGTAACACTTTGGTTTTAGCCGTTAAATTGATGGAAGAGTTTCTTTGTCAGCTATCTGGTAGTCAGCACTGAGCCAGATTGTGTCCGCCACTGTGCAGTAACACTTGTTGTGTGAGCGTTGCTTCCTTTATTTCTTCCTCTCTCTTACTTGGCTGTCACCTCAGAGGCAATCTGTTGTTTGGCAGTTTAAACAGTTAACAAGTGGACCACAACGGGGGATAACTGCCAAGATAACACAACAAGTCAGTTCTTTGATCACGAGCGCAACAGTTTTTCCTTCCACAAGCATCAGACAGGCCCTAAACGCTTTGTACTCTGCTGTTTGGCTGTAGGTTTTGAGTGAAGCAGCTTCAGGAGGGATGTAGGTATGCAGAGCCACTGAACTGGGCATGGTAACTTATCAGCTTTCATTCCACTGCTTTTTAATCTACTTGACTAATTGGGATCAACAAACAGAAGTGCTTTCACATGAACCCACTTAATTAAACACAGTTTTGATAAACCTCCTAATTAACAGTTCTTTGACCATTTTTAGATCTTTTTTTTTTCTTTTTAATCTTGAAGCAGTTTTCCGTCGGATGCAGAAAAAAAGAATTCAGAGACCCGACAGGATGTCAAGTGTCGTTTTTGCCCAAATTGGTGGATGTTTTCATAAAATCAGTTTTGGAGAGAAATTCCTGCAGGCGGCCCCCGGTAGAAGAATGGCTAGAATACTGAATGAAAAGCATGCATGTGTCCGATTACAGGCGTTACTTCTGAATAATTTCAAATTACGTTCATGCGCATCAAACAAAGTTCTGCTCCACCAAGAGGGACACCCCTGATAAAGATGGGTAAAAAGTGCTGACATAAATGTACGTTTTATTGCAATTACACCTATATTGTTTTAATCCAACCTTTAATTTGAATATATGTATACAATGAGAAAGACTGGCACTCCTATAATCCATACAACAACAAAAAAAATGTACTAAATCTTCATCGTGTACACATTTTTGAGTTGTGGACAAAGGTATAGGACTTTAGAGCACCCGATTAGAGATTAGACTTAATAAGCAAATCAGGCAGAATGTTTGACCTGATCATGCTGTCATAGATGAAACGAGAAATCAGATCTCTGTAACCTCTGGCGCTTGTGCTAGTGCCCTAGAAGTGTCTTTTTACTCCTGCTTTTGTTCATTCTCGTCTGTTTTTTTGCAGTAAAATTCTGTGTAAACATCAGACGGTGACACTACCACCGAGTATTTTTAACTTCTCTGTTTGGCCCAAGCTGTAACTGTAGTTGAGTGAAAATGCCAGTGGCCAGCCCGCTCTTTCTGTCACACATTCTGTTTGTGAAGGGGAAAGTGATCAGAGTGATAGTGACTTCCACCATGATAAAACTGGGTCAATGTAACCCCAACCCCCCTCCACTACAGGCAAGGCTGAGGGAGAGGGATGGAAAAGAGATGAGGATACCATCACCAGACTGCACTTGGATTTAAACATGGAGACACCGGAGCGCGCTTTGCTTTCCCGATGGGTCGGTAACTGTGTTGTGTTGGGGTTGAACTCCCCCCACACAATTGTTCTGACATGTTCCTTCCTCTCCCTGTAGTCTGTGGTTTATGGTGCGTCAGTATGATCTGTCCCTCTGTATTTTATCTCTGCCCACTTTTGTTACCGTCAGCCAGTGTTGTGCATTTCCAGGTTTTCCCAATGGTCTCCCATTGCCTAAAGGAGTCTCTCTTTTTTTAAACTGTGGCTTTAAGGATGTGTTGAAATGAAAATCCACCCCAAGGCAAGGAGGGACTGTGGGTTGGGTGAGGGTTGCTTAAGTGCATTCCAGTTGAATGAGAGTGACCAATTATGATTTGCCCATTTCCTCATAAATAGGTCGCCTTTCTACTGCCAACACCACAAAATCAATTTTGATTGGACAAAATCCAAGAGGAAAGTATCAGAGGATCTGCAACCATTGATTGTAGGCATCAGATCAGTAGGCAGGCAAAGTTTTTTTTTCCAGAAAAAAACCTTAGCAAAGCATCTAACTGTCCAGTATATGACATCTGTCTATATGGACCATTCCTCCATCTATCTATGTTTTAACCCACTTAATCCATTTTAGGGTCATGGGGAGTGAAGCCTACAGTATCCCTCAAGACAACATGTGAGAGGTTTACTCCATGAATAAGTCCAAAGCTAGAAAAGCACTTGTCGTAAATGGCTAGCCAGTTTCAGATCTTGGTTGTTGTTTTTTTTTATATATATCTTTCACCCGCAGGTATCAAATTAGACAGATTGAGATTATTTTTTTAAGACCAAATAAAATAAAAAGAGAGACAATAGCATTCTAATTATTTTGTCCTTGACATCCATCCATGAGCGGTTATTAGTTATTTATAGGGGCTGTGTTAGCGTTTAGCAACTTATACTGCAAATTAGTGTGGCTAGCATTACTTAAAGGTATACATGGAGAATGTAGATGCTTCCCTTAACATTTCCAAATCTGGTATGCCCCATAACAGACGCTCACGATAATCAAACCAACCAACTTTGCTATACTCTGTTCCACCTTCTTGCCATCTGCTCTCTCTTGCAGGCTAAATGAGCCACATGTCTCAACAAGTTGCAGAAAGTAAACTTTGCTTTAGTTTATTCCGTCTTCGTGCTAAAACTGACTTCACCTCTCTAATGTGGAAACGAGCGAACTTGAGTCTTCCCTCAGTAATTGCCTTCTCATTCAGGAGTGTTGATGCTGTGGAGGAGCATTATATATGATGATGTCCCGTTTTTTTTCCATCTTTAAACTATCAACTTCAACCCCAGAATGTCTTTTGATTGTGTCCCTGGGTCTAAATGGAAATATATAATTTCCTCCCCCATGTTCTGAGGTTCATCTTCCAGTGGCGAGTGCCCAGAAAATATCCAAAGGGGAATAATCCAGGAGGCATCAAAAGCAGATGCTCAAACAAAGGCCCTGTCCATGTGGGAATGTTGTTTTGGGGGTTTTGTGTTTTTTTTCTAAAACCTGAAGGTTTTTTAACATCTGTGCTGTTCGTCCACATGGAAATGTTTCAGAGTGAAAACTTTGCCCTCACGTATCTATATGGGCAGCAAAAATGTCTCTTTTGTGAAAACGTTAATGTCTTAGCCCAACCTCTTGCCTGACCTATAAACCCAAATGTGTCATACAAAATGAATGTTCACATACAACAATGGTTGATTATGTTTGTTTTGTAGTTAATTACTTTTACAATCCAACATGACTTCGTTGTCACTCCACACAAATGACTCCACTTGCGCTTTGTTTTTTTCCCATTCTTATTTTCTTGTTTTTACCGGTAACCTCATGTGCAGGCTTTATCCTCCTGAGAACCACAGAAAAAATGTGAATCCATTTCTCTTTTTTTATGTGATTTCCTATCTATTTAAGCCAAAAAGAACACCTTACCATTTAAATATTATTTAAAAATATAAAAAAATAGCAAAAGATAACTGTGAAATATCCACTTCATAATGAATGCGTTCCACCCATTTCTAAGTGCCAAGGTAACCATCGAAGTAGCTTTAGTAAAAGTGTGAAGTCCATTAACACGCATTACTTAATGGGTGAAAGATGAGTATTACACATGTGGCTTACTAGGTAAGCAAAGCTAAAAATGTAGGGCAAAGCAAAACTGCGGGAGTTCTTATGTCACTCTCAATTATTTCACTGACACCAAGGAACAAAGATTAAATGCTTTCAAGCAATGGAGGAATTGATTAAATGTAATGGTTGAATTGGTTTCCTTGAGAAAACCTCTTAACCTTTTCTACCAAAACGGATTTGAACTTGATGCAAATTTTAGAATGCTGACATCGACCCTGCTGACCAGTGCTGCCACCCACAGAGTCGTGCTGCTGGATGGCAAAGAGGAAATTGAAGCACTTCATCAAGCAAGGATCGGGGGCTGATTATAATTACCAGTGTATGTATCAAGAGGGTGGATTTTCATTTTAATGGCAGTAATATTTCATCTTAATGTCTTATAGCAGCCTTACGATGGACTGTACTGCAGGAATGTTAATATAAAACTTCTGTAACAAGTGTAGCAACTTGCTAAAGGTAGCATTAATCACAGAAGCAATTTAAGCTGTTGTTGTGTTTATTTCGCACAACTGCTAGCACATGAGAAACACTCAGATAATCTCTTCTTGCTATAAAACGATATGAAAAATGACTCCTTAACTGCACGTGTGTGTCGTTGTGTATGTGGTTCCCTGTTTGTACTGCGGCATGGACAAATGCTTGTTTTCTAACGGGTCCAAGGAAATTAGCTGGTTAATTCTGTTTATATCAAAGGCAGACTGAGCAAATACGATAAGCGCAGGCTGGAAGTTTCTCACTCCAGATGATCACAAGACTCTCCAGGACTCAAGCAGCCTCTGAAGAAAAGTAATGCTCGAAGTTATTAGATATGAGTCTCTTTGATGTTTTCCTTTTGAAATGCAGTCCAAAAACTGCTTGATTTTTTTTTTTTTTTATTAATATTATTTGTCTCCGGTTACGCAAGCTGACGAGATACAACTTATCCTTATTTTGTAATTATACCACCCACAGTAACAATTGTGGTTAAATATCTCAAAATAGGCCTTTTGATATAGTGTACGCATCACTGTTACCCATCACCGGGTTTCTGTGGTATCAAAAAAGGAAACTGTAATAAATAATTCATAAAAGGACATTTTTACTGTACAATTCAAATGAAAAACAAAGAAATCTGCTTGGAGAATAAATTCTAAAGGTACAATAAATAAGTTTGCAAATCCTTTAACAAAAGCTATGTTGATGGACTTTTTGATTTAACTTCAGTTTTATGCTGAAGTAGTTGGCCATCATCTCATAGTGTATCTGAACTGTACAGTATTTTCCAGCTCTTACCTTGTAAAGGTCCTCCAAATCAAATTAAGATTAGAATCTGAATTGTAAGGACATCATATCACCCTAGGTCAGGTGACCCCACATATTTAGTCAGATTTGGTTGATTTATCCCCCTGTGAAGTCATTCTTTTGCTAAGTTGGATCAAGCGGCTGACTTAAGGTCTTTGCAAACCGGGTCCGATTGCAATAAACGACACGAAATTGCGAAGGATCGGAGGCCGAAAATCGACGTGTTGTGTATGCACACCAGACGCGCTGCGAAATTGTGAATAAACTATGAAGATTGTATTTAAAAAAACGTAAGGCGGCAAAACTAAAAATGGATTCAACATCTGATTCAACACCCTTATGCAGCTTAATTATTGAAATGTTTTTCATGTTTCCTCCTTAATGTGTTTGGCTTTCAGCTGAATTGTACAGAATAAATGTTGCATTGTATCCGGTAAAGGTTTAGCATAACAAAAACCCGGTATTTTAACACAATGAAAGCCACTGTATTGTAGTGTTTCAGATGTGACTTGGCTTATTATTTCACATGGATGCATCTTGTTAAGAATGAAGATCCCTCAGAGGGGATAAAGGTTCTTGCAGCTCATTTATCACAGCTTTTGGGATTTAGCTTTTGAGAAGCCTCACTGCCATCAGGATTAGTTGGGATTATGTGATGCTAACAGCAAACAGGTTAGCACCTTGAGATATTACAAGGGGAACAATTTAGACTGTAATTACCGACAAGCATCATTGTCCATGGTATAAGCAGGACCGGACTGGAAGCTGCATGTTTAAATGGATACATGAACTGTGATATCCATTCCAGTCAAACATGCATCTGAATTCAACCTGTCCTGTGGTTAACTTTCTCCTTTTGTTGCTGCAAATGGAAGTTTCTGCAGGGTCATAGAGGTTGTTTTGTATTAACAGTTATTAGGTTTTGTTGTGCAAAGAAACTGCAAGTGACTTTCAAATGCAAAGCATATGGATTTGCTGTGAACATTTTTCTACGATTTAAAAAGTTTGGAGTTATAGTTTCTTGCGAAGGTGTCAACATCCCCGAGGTCTTTTACATTTTGTAACTTCAAAAAATTATGCATTCTGCTGAGATTTAATGTCCCAGGCCAACACTATGTGGTGCTTAATTTTAAAGTGGAAGAAAAATGAAACATGTTTTTTTTCAATTCAGTTTATTTATAAGGCACCGATTCACAACAGATGTCATTTCAAGGCACTTTACAAGAAAAGTAATTTCAATACAAACATTCCAATCAGCTTAAAGTTTTAGTTTATTTAAGGAATCCCAGCAGATTGCATCGAGTCATTGACTTGCAGTTGCGCCCCGTTGATGCAGACTTCAACCACAGCAATCCCCCATTCTGAGCACGCATGTAGCAACAGTGGAGAGGAAAACTCCCCTTTAACAGGAAGAAACCTCCAGCAGAACTAGGCTCAGTACGAGCGGCCATCTGCCAGGACCGCCTGGGGTTTCAAGAAGACAGAGCAGAGCACAGAACAAAAAGAACTGATTTAGGAGTACTTTCTATATTAAAAAAAGTAAAAAGTTGATAACAGGACACGGGGGATGCTCAACTACTTGGAGAATCATCCCAGTCGATGCCCCCAGTGCAACATGGCATTGTAACTAAGCAGGATTTTACAACTAAAGACCTGAGAAGTGTGGTCATTTGTATTTAGCCCCATCCACTTTAATACCCCAAAAGGCCACCTGTCTGTAATTTAATTGCAGGATAAATCCAGCTGTCCTGTGAAGGCCTCCTAGGTTTATTAGTGAACAAACAGCATCATGAAGCTCTAGGAAGACAGCAGACAGGTCAGAGAGAAAGTTGTCGAGAAGATTAAAGCAGGGTTAGGTTCTAAAACAATATATCTTTCAACATCTTACAGTCATCCTTAAATGGAAAGAGACAACACAACCACCAGCACAATAAACCTTCCAAAACATAGCTATACATCTATAGTAACAGACCTGACAAGAAGAGCATTGCTGCAAAGTGGGCTGCACTGGATATTGGTGGGAGCATAATGCTGTGGAGATGGACAGCGAATCTGTTGAGAGTTGATGGGATGATGGATGAAGGTAAATACAGGGCAATTCTGGAAGAATATCTGTTGGAGATTGAAGACTCGAGAGTTGAGGTTCATGTTCCACCAAGACAATGACTAAATCAAATAATTTTCCTTCCACTTCTTAATTTTTCACTAGTTTGTGTTGGCCTTTTGCATAAAATTCAGGTAAAATACATTGTTTGTAGTTGTAACATAATAACATTTAAGAAGGTTTTAAGGGTGTCAAAGTTTTGGATGCTTTACATTTCATTGTCAATTAGCTTATTTATTTTAATAAATAACCCCCCAATTTTAATACAAAAATAAATAACAGGAGTTTTGGGGCTTTATAATCCATTGCTACAACTGGGTCTTTAACACAATGCAGTGGCATGTGCTATTTACATCCCAAGTAGTGAAATGTAAAGTGCTTTCCAATAATTCCAGTATATGTCACAAAGTGGTAACTCCCTGACTGATTTGATTCTGTCTTTCTTTTCTTTCTTTGGCCAGCTTTGCATAAACCCAGATGCCTCCCCTTCCTCTTGACGAGCGCATAGTGGTCCTTCAGCGCCCCAAAAACGTGTGTGACGCTTCCCCACAAACCATCCCACAGCATTCATCTCAAATAACAGCGTCTACCAATGGACGAGTTTCCCAGGCTTCGCATCTCCTCGCGCCTCATTCCTATGTTTACTCACCCGCGTGTAAATCTCTAAGTGTGGAATGCAAGCACAGGTCGTCCCGTGTACAGAGATTCAAGGGCGACCAGCCTGTCATCCCTGCAGGTGTCCTCCATGTCCCGAGCCACTGCCATAGCAATGGCACAGTAACACTTGGCCCACGGCTTCCCTCCCACACACATACTATTGATATCAAGGTATCGGTGGACAAAGGGGGACGGGGCGGATTAAGCAACTCATTAGGTCGCACTGCAAGTGTAAAATGTGGCAGAGGGAAGTGTGTGTCTTCCCAGTTAAATCAAGGACAATGTGAGAGAAAAACCGGAAGCTTTGGGAGGCCTTGTGGAGTCGAGCACAAGTCACAGCGAGTCCGTCAGCTGTCATCGTCCCCTGGTGGGATCCTCCAGTTTGTCCCTGCTCAGGCACAACAGCATACATTTAGGGGTGAAAAGGAGAAAGAAAACACCAGTTTTCATTACAGAGGTGACCAGGAATTTCCCTTTTGGGGTCATCGGAAAAGTTCCAAGCTGGGAACCATTCATCAAACCCATAATAGCCACAATCTGCCCTTCCACCACCACTCTGTTCCTGTTCCCCATGCTGCCATCCTAAACTCCCCCTATCCTTCATCTCCTCCGTCCCAAACCACTCATGTCCCAGTCTCTTTTCAGCAGCTTAACCAACCTCACCCACCTCGCACAAGGGATCACCGCCCTTACATTCTTCATGGTCTTCCACTGTCCCCTTGCTCCTCACGTGTCGGAGGGTTCCCTAGTCCGGACCACACTTGCACCATTGACTGTGCGCACCCATTCAGCTGTGGGTGCTGGAGGTTGGTAAGATGCACAGGGTGTAAAGGAGACTCTTCCAGTTACCAAGGAGGCGGAGGAAGCACTTCTACCTCATTTTCCTGTAGTCATAATGTCGGCACTGTGAAGAAAGGAAGTAAAGACATGGGCCTAAAGAATCTGGGCGGCTGTCTCTCCACCGCCTCCACATCAAACACTTCCTCATCTAACAGTACTGCTTCTGACTGTCGAGCAGCTCTGTTCAAACCTCTACCTTGTGCCTCCTGCGGTGGAGAGGCTGGAAACTTTGAGAGTCCTGCTATCCTTCGGAAGAAGCTAGTAGGAGGATGCCTCCCCTGTACCTCTCTGTCCTCTTTAACCCCTTTGCGGGCAATTCAAAGCTGTGTGTCTGGTTGCAACAACAAAGCATCTCAAACTGGCAGCTCTTCTTGCAGCTACTGCAGCAGCGACCCAATAGTGGTGACGTTCAACCCTCGCCGAGGAAAACCCCCTGGAAGAGGCTTGGGACCGACTCACCCAATGGCTATGTTACAAGCTGACGATGATGATTACAGCGTTCGCACCATATGGCCTGAGGAACTGGCTAAGAAAATGACCCATTCTAAAGCCCCAAAAAACAACTGTGCTGGGATTGGTGTTGGAAAAACCTGTTCTACCCAGGCCCAGAATGGCAGTAACGAAACCGGCCTTGCCCTCTTGGACTGTCAGAACCTTCAGGATTACACACAGACTAATTTCACAGACCATGCTGGCCGACGACGGCTTCAGCAGGGCAAAATGGCTGCCCTTGGTTTTGTAGGCAGCAGGTTGGGATCTAGCTATGATGATGGCCGCAACTCATTGAAGAGGCTCTTAAATAAAGCAGAAGATACTGGAATGAGTGACAGTCCTGAGCATGGCCAAGTATATCCACGATCGCCCTCTCCCGGCTCCGTGTCTCCACCATCACCTTTGTCCTTTTCCCCTCCACCATCAGCCCCCAGCACACTGATCAAACCCAAACCCTGGCAGAGAGAGAGAGAGGGAGGACACTCTCTGCCGTCAGCTCAGTCCCTTCACCTGGCCCTTAACTCCCTTAACAGAGAGCAAGATGAGGAGAACAACCGAAGTAAGACTATAATACATTTCAACCTGAGTAGAGCAGGTTGACTCACTTTTTTAATGAAGAAAATACACAAAATTCTGGAAAGCTGAAGTCTAAACACCAACCATTAGATAATCCTAAATTGAATATTTTTTGGGAGTTTTTGTTATTGTTGTTACTGTAAATAATCTTTTGTCATTTGTCCTGACAGATACATTTGAGAACATTCAAACTAATTTTAAAGTAGCTACAAAACATTCTTGTTGCTAGCACAAATTGTTTTGTTTTTTTGTTAGCAGTGACCAGAATTCTATATCCCTTTGCATGAATTTGATTGTAATGGCCACACTTTAAACTTCTCGAAATGCCAATGCATGTCCACACTTTCCTTGTTATTCCACAGTGAGGCTCTCTTTGCCACTGTCTTCGTCTTTGCCTGCTTCCCTGTCCGATGAAACTGTGATGACTCCTGATGCGGAGAACGCCGTCATCAGCCCAATCCTGCCCTTCCTGTTCCTGGGGAATGAGAGAGATGCCCAGGACCTGGACCTGCTGCTACGTCTCAACATTGGCTATGTGGTAAACGTGACCACACACCTGCCCCTCTACCATACCAACGTGGGGCTGCGCTACAAAAGGCTCCCAGCAACCGACAACAGCAAGCAAAACCTCCGGCAGTACTTCGAGGAGGTTTTTGAATTTATTGGTGAGGCCCCAACTTCTAAAAGCCTAATGTCCTTGTGTGTGTGTGAGTGTATATGTGTGTATATATGTGTGTGTATATATATATATATATATATATTAGATTTTTTTATTTATGGAACCATTTATGATGACAGTAAAATTAAACGTATGACTGGTAGTTGGTGGCTGTTTTCACCTTCTTCGTTCCAGTAGATTAACTAAATCTAGTAATAAAACTGGATGTGTTAATTATTAAACAGGTTGGACTGTAAATTTGGTTTTTCAAAGATCACAATATATAGTCTTTTTCATAGTATAGTATATATATCGCAATATATCACAATATATTGTATTACCCTCCCTGTATTGTGATACATATCATATCACCAGCTTCTTGCCAATATATAAAACATCCCTTATATACATATATATGGGGTTATGGTGTGTTCTTTTTTGGATTTGGGACTTAGCTTGTTTACAGGACTGCTAGCATTTAAGTAAAGGCTTGTTATCTCTCAGTTAGGTAAAAGTAAACCTGAAGGTGACATTTCTACTCTCATTTTAGTTGTTTGGCTTGACTACATGACTGCTTATCATCGGGCATTATAACGTTTTCTACATTTCCATTATAGTTCCGTTTTCAAGATTTAAATTAGCATTTTTTATATATTAGCCTCAATCGAATCTTTTTACATATCCTGTACTATTAAAGTTAAGGGTACTCCAAAAAATACTTTAAAAAAAAACAAAATTCTTTTTGACAGCTAATAGCTTATTTACTGTTAAATGTTTAATTGTTGTATTCTTGGCAGACATGCATCACATCATGTCATCTTCCATGTCATCATATCTGCTGGCAACATGGATATTCATTGGTTAGGTTGTATTTTGAAGTGTTCCTCTAGAAAGCAATAAAGCTTGTTGCATGATTAAATATAGAGTTGAAATCAGCTACTTACATACACTGTCTAACATAACATTAAGACAGATTTCTGCTGTTTTAGGCCAGTTTGGATCACCAAAAATACTTACCAAAACATTTAAACTTTAGGACTTGGGTTAAACGTTTTGGGTGTTTTCACACAAGTTTTGCTGGTATTTTTGCTGACCTTCCCTCCATTCAGAACTTGTAGATCTTGGGTCAAGTAAAGGGCAGCTAACATCTCTGCAGACCCCACACATCCTGGACACAAACTGTCTAGACTTTTACCTTCGGGACTGCGCTATAGAGCACTATTTATAACAATTTGCCGCCACAGAGACCGTTTCTTTCCGATGGCTGTCTCTCTGATGAACACTTAACAGTCAGAGGGCCCAGATTCAGGGTAATTTTACAATTTGTATGGTAATTGTTGGCTGCCTTGCTTGCACACACATTTTCAGCCCATACATTTATATGAGGCTGGGATCTTGGCTGATATCTTTTGATTGTCCAATGATGTCACACAAGGAAAGAATGTGTTAGCGGCATTGTCTTAAGATTCATCCACAGTTCTAACTCCATTTAACTGAAATGTTGTGAAGTTTACAAAGTCATGACATCATCATCTGGGCTTTTCCAAAGTATTCCAAAGTCATAGTACTCTTTGTCTATGTAAACCTCTGACTTAACATAAAAAGTGAAGAAATTCCTAAATTAAGATCTTTAAAGAAACCTCTCCTATTTTACAATTTAGGTTCTTTGGTTTTGTAATAGTGAACTTTGATACCACTGCTGATGATACTGCACTTATTAACAACCAGGCATTTTAAAATTAGGTTTTAGCTGTAAAGCTGTAGGAAAAACAGATTTAAAGAGCCTTATTGGAGCGTCGCGTGGCGCAGTGGTTAAGACGGGCGCCCCATGTTCAGAGGCCTTAGTCCTCGATGCGGTTGTCCGGGGGTTTGCTTCCACCCCGTGGAAATTTGACTTCCCCACTTCTCGCCCCCTTTCTGTGTGCTGTATACTGTAGAATAAAGGCCCCTGTGGCCACCAAAAACTTAAAAAAATTAATTAATAAATAAAAAAAGTGTCTTATTGTCTGATTGCAGTGTAGTGAAAAACAGCAAAATACTGTAGTTTTGATCACGCACTACACAACTAAAATAAAAGTTCTGTAATTTAAAGCAGAAATCTACCTAAGATTAGGAGGAAGAAACTAGGCCTTTGACCAATTTCATGTGAAAATGAACATCTCATCAATCAATCGATCAATCAATCCATTATATATATATATATATATATATATATATATATATATATATATATATATATATATATATATATATATATATATATATATATATATATATATATATATAGATTGATATATATAGATTGATATATATATCCCTTTACACATGCACAATATTGGTTATCAACATGTTTAACAAAATCAATATATATAAGACAACATAAATAGCAGGCTTAAACTAGGTAGATAAAATAAAACAGAATAACTGTCTTTTTAACACAGTTACTGAAGTCAAAATCCCAGGGTTGCCAAATAAAAGCTATTCTATTTTCTTTTGTTTGTTTAAAATCAAAAAGTTTTGGCTTAGGCCACTGTTTGATTGCAGATATGCAGTCAAATAAAGAATGATGTAGATTATTTTATTGTGGCCTTAATGGTAAATCAATCTGAAGATCATCTGCACAACAAGAGAATTTGTTCTGGGTTGTGATTGATCCAAGTGGCAATTCAATTCAATTCAATTCAGAAATACTTTATTGATCCCAGATGGAAATTAAGTGTTGGTATAGCTCATATAATTAATTCTTTAAGGAGTTGTTGTAGATCATGATGGCTGTGGGCAGGAAGGATTTCCTGCAGCGGTCTGTATTGCAGCGACACTGAAGAAGCCTCCGACTGAAGACGCTCTGTTGTTGTATGACTGTCTCATGAAGAGGATGCTCAGGGTCGTCCATAATTTATTTTTTTTTTATGAAGAATCCTTCTTTGCATTATCATCTCCAGATTTTCCACAGTTGTCCCAAGAACAGAACCAGCCTTCTTTATCAGGTTGTTTAGCCTTTTTAAATCCCTGGCTCTGATGCTGCTACCCCAACAGATGACGGCTGAAGAGATTACACTCTCCACAACAGACTTGTAGAAGATCTCCAGCATCTTGCTGCAAACCTTGAAGGACCTAAGCTTCCTCAAGAAGTACAGTCTGCTCTGTCCCTTCTTGTAGACGGTTTCACTGTTGCGCCTCCAGTCCAGTCTGTTGTCAAGGTGAACTCCGAGGTATTTATACTCCTCAACCACCTCCACTTCTTCTCCAATGATGGAAACATGCATAAGGAAAAAAGCAGAGGGCCTTAAATGGGACCTTGTGGCACCCACACAAAAGAGGAGCAGTAGAAGAGGAGAAGCAATTGAGCATGACAGAAAAGGTTCTGTCAGTCAGGCATGAGTTGAACCATTTCAAAGCTGTGCCACGGGTGCCATAGTCATGTAGACTAGACAAGGACAGTGTGGTCCACAGTATCAAAGGCTGCTGTAAGGTCTAGCTCAGTAACTGATCCTTACAAGCCTTGGAAGCCCCAGACAGAGAGCTGTGTGTTTGTTTGGCTGTTTTTTTATGGTTTTATAAATCAAAATAAACCACTTTAAAGCAAAGAGAGGTTCTGTATTCTTGTAATATTTCCACTTTAATGTCAAAATTATAGTTAAAAAAATCACATTTCACATATAAAAGCAAAATTTGACCACGCTTTTGTTTTCATCCCCAGAGGAGGCATATCAAAGTGGACAGGGTGTGCTGGTTCACTGCCAAGCAGGCGTGTCCCGTTCTGCGACCATCGTCATCGCCTATCTTATGAAGCACACACTCATGACAATGACAGATGCCTACAAATATGTGCGGAGCCGTCGTCCCGTGGTGTCACCCAACCTGAACTTCATGGGTCAGCTGTTGGAGTTCGAGAGGGACCTTAACTCCGGGGTGACACCTCGGATCTTGATGCCTAAACTAAGTGGCGTGGAGACGCAGGTGTAAAGGAGGTCAAGGGTCAGGAGTGTGTAGCATTAAATGGGCATTAAAAGGGAAGGGAAAAAAAGAGTGCAGCACATTTTAGAATGACGAGTACAGGATGCTGAAGAATTGTGGTGGGTTTGGCAAATAGTGCACTTTTAATACTGTGAAACAGGAGACTGAGGATTGGATGGTTCATTTGTTTAATTATTAGACAATTTGATCCCCTTCCAGCATACTGTTTATAAGATAATGTGCCAATATTTTGTACAGCTCCAATATAATTCAGATATCTTTTTTTAAAGTCTGATATCTACTCCTTTTTGTTCTCGTTTACAAGTCAAGTTAACGCAGGAAGAACGGCTTTATAACCCTAAATCATAAATGCATGCAGAACCTGAATGCAACATGGGAAGGGTTCATTGTTAATTGTCCATCTAAAACAACTCTTTGATGTTTCCGCCACAAGTAGCAGCGCAATGCACTTTACTTCCCATGCATTTGTTATCAGAAAGATAAGACCTCAATTACTGTTCCTAAATCATTATTTTTGCTTTCATTTGACATGTTTTCTGTTGTTTTTAACTTGTAAACTATGGAACAGTGTGGCATGGGCCTAGTAAGGAAAGTTATCACAAGGATACTTTTTTTTTTTTTTTCTTGCAGACTGTGGTTTAAAGGGACAATTAACATGCAATGTTGTGTACAAATGCATTTATAACACTACATGAGCATTTTCAAGAGTCCACCTGAGCAGAGGTGTGGGTTGGCAGGATGGTTCCTGCTGTTACGATGTGCAAACTGTTTCTTTTTTATGTTAAGTTATATATCTTTGTTTCCTGCTAGAAAGAAGTGGTTTATTATGTAGCATGAAACAGACCTGCAGAGAGTTTTTTTCTATAATTCAAAAGAGTTCATGGGTGATACTTAAGCTCCTGCAAAGCTTTTTAGGTCCTAAAATGATTTTTGTTCAAGAAAAATCTGACCTGCTTCAGTTTGAAGAAGTGTTTATTTACATATTCTTTTATAGTAAGGGAAATCATATTCACCGAACAGAGCTCATTTTAAAATAGCACAGTGCTGGTAAAGATGTTTAAAAAGTCTTTAAATACATTAGTTTTATTACAGTAGCATACTTTCTCACTGACACGTTTATAAAAGTCCAACCTTTAATTTGAGGGCATTTTTTTTAAATGGGGGGGGGGGGGGGGGAGGTTACGGAGATTTGAACACCTCCTTTTGCCAAAGAGACAGCATGCACTCTTCTTCTTCTTTATTTATAAGTTCACACTTTCTTTATAATTGAGTTTGATTTTTAGTTGACCAAATCGTTATTCTTTAAATCTCAGTGAATTTACTGCAAGTTCAGCCAGCTGCTGAATAATTTTTTTTTTTTTTTGTAATTGTAAACTAATTCAGGGAGTAAGGGGTCAAAGGTGCCGATTTATTGTTGCCGATGGATGTGGCACACCTGATGTACGTTACGCATTATAGTTTTTTCTGACCAAAGTACCAGTTAAAGCTCAAGTAGAGTGGGGCAAAAAATATTTGGTTGCCACCGATTGTTCAAGTTTTCCCACTTAAAAAGATGAGAGGTCTGTAATTTTCATCATAGGTACAGTTCAACTGTGAGAGACGGAATGTAAAAGAAAATCCAGAAAATAACTTTGTATGATTTTTTAAAGAATTTATTTGTATAATTGTGCAGAAAATAAGTATTTGGTCAAAAACAAAAGGTAACCTCAATACTTTGTAAGGATTCCTTGGTTGGCAATGACAGAGGTCAAACGTTTCCTGTAGGTCTTCATCAGGTTTGCACACACTGTAGCTGCTAATTTGGTCCATTCTTCCATGCAGATCTACTCTAGAGCTGTGATGTTTTGGGTCTGTCACTGAGCAACACAGCCTTTCAACTCCCTCCACAGATTCTCTATTGGATTGAGGTCTGGAGATTTGCTAGGCCACTCCAGGACCTTGAGATGCTTTGTACATAGCCAGTTCTTTGTTGCCCAGGCGATGTTTAGGATCATTGTCATGCTGGAAGATCCAGCCAGATTTCATCTTCAATGCTTTCACTGATGGAAGGAGGTTTTTGTCCAAAATCTTACGATACATGGCCCCATCCATCCTTTCCTTAATACGGATCAATCCTCCTGTCTCTTTGCAGAAAAGCAGCCCCAAAGCATAATGTTTCCACCCCCATGCTTCACAGTGGGTAGGATGTTTTCGGGATGCAACTCAGCATTCTTCCCCCTCCAAACATGGCGAGTGTCGTTTATACCAAAGAGTTCTAGTTTGGTCTCACATGACATTCTCCCAATCCTCTGGATTATCCAGATGGTCTCTGGCAAACTTTAGATGGGCCTGGGCATTTGCTGGCTTAAGCAGGGGGATCTTTCGGGTGCTGCAGGATTTTAATTCGTAACGACATAGTGTTACTAACAGTAACCCTTTTTACTGTGATCCTAGCTCTCTTCAGGTCATTGACCAGTTCCCCCGTCTAGTTCTGGGCTGTTTCCTCACCGTTCAAGATCAAGTGTACCCCAAGAGGTGACATCTTGCATGGAGCCCCAGATGGAGGGAGATTGTCAGTGATCTTGTTTTTATTCCATTTTCTAATAATTTCTCCAACAGTTGATCTCTTCTCATCAAGCTGCTTGCCTATTATAGATTAGCTCATCCTAATCTTTTGCAGGTGTACAATCTTGTCCCTGGTGTCCTTGGACAGCTCTCTGGTCTTGGCCATGGTGGAGGTTGGAGTTTGGTTAAAGGTGTGGACAGGTGTCTTTTATACAGATAAGTTCAAACAGGTGTCATTAGTACAGGTAGCAAGTGGAGGATAGAAGAGCTTCTTAAAAGAGAAGTAACAGGTCTGTGAGGGCCAGAATTCTTGCTTGTTTCTAGGTGCTAAATACTTATTTTCTGCGCCAGTTATACAAACAAATTCTCAGCCGTCAGTCAGCCCTTAGCATCCTGCTTATACATTAGAAACCTCCTCGCTAAATTGCCTGTTTTTTGTGATCTAAAAATTGAGATCAAAATAAATATCACAAGATCAGTATGGTCCCTTATCCAGCTTTGTGGTAGTTATACCCCATGGAAGCAGGCAATCATTGATTACTAATTAGGAGTTCAAAGAAACAAAAGAAATGTTTAATGTCACATCTATGTTAAACGTATTGTTAAGGGTACTAATAACTGTTTTAAAACCAATTATTCCTTATTTTGGAACTGAGCAAATGGACTCAATTTAAACATTGTATATGTATTAATTATTATTATTATTATTATATATTTCTTTTTTGATTGTCAGATTATGCAACTGAAAAGCTGAATGGATTTTTAGGCTTTTTTCATGTCTTTATGTAGCTGGTGATGCAGTTTCAGATATTTACAGTTCTCAAGTGAAAAATATTCTAATTAAGTTCATTCCACTAACCATCATTAGCCCTAATGTCATTATTCCTGAGCTCCAATGATTTGGCCTTACAGCAGATACTGACCCTCTCAACCGTGTCTCTCATTACTATGCATTGTCTTGATAACAAGGAGTTTAGTTTGATGAGAAAATGTTTCTTGATTCACTGTGAACTATTTTTCTTGAGTGGTTCAGTTTCAGACATGCATCCTGTTTAGCAAGAGAGAATAAAAGTAATTACAGGATGATTAGATTCAATTAGCTAATTAAATAGATTCGACAAGCAGATGATGGATTGCAGTGTTACAATTGATCTTCAAGTAGGACAACTTAAAGCATCCATCTTGTCTAATTAGATGTGATGTTTTCTACTTGGTTGGTAAGGGTTTTTCTAAAATGAGATCATATGTATTTATTTGCTTTTAACAGCAGTGAATACAGTACATTGCCTTGCAAAAGCATTATTTTTCTAACGTCATGTTAGAACCACAATTTTTAATGTATGCAATTAGATTTTATTTAACAGACCAACAAAAAAATAGTAGATACAGTAACTGCAAATGGGAAGTAAAGAGATATGTGATTGTCCACAATGAAAATCTGAAAAGTGTGGCTCAATGTGTTTTTGTTTTTTTGCTTTTCTGTCAAGCTACCGTTAACTGCAGCTGCAAGTCTTAGTCAAGCTATGCATATGTAGAGACTGAAATTTTGCCCGTTCTTCCTCATAAAACAGCTCAAGTTCAGTCAGATGATTGGATAGCGAGGGTCCGTGTATAACAGTTTTCCAGCATTGCCAAAAATTCTCAGTTTGATTTATGTCTGGACTTTGCCCTAAGACATAATTAGAGCATGTTTGAAACAGTTCCAGCGCAGCTCTGGTTGGATGTTTAGTGTTGCCCTGCTGGAAGGTAAACCTCCATCTAAGTCTCGGGTCTGTTACAGGTTTTGTTCTGAGACTGTCTAGTATTTTGCTCTATCCATCTTCCCTTCAACCCAAATCAGCTTCTCCAATCCCTGTATCCCCACAGCATGATACTGCTGCCACCATGTTTCACAATGGGGATGTGTTTAAAGGAAATGTGCAGTGTTGCTTTTCCACCACACAATGTTTTTCTTGCACCTTCTACATTTTTGCTATGCTCCCTTTTGGCAAACTCCATGTGGGACTTATTTTGGATTACTACTTGCCACTTTTCAATTAAGGCCAGATTTGTAATATGTAGAACTAATGGTCCCCCTACCAACAGATTCTCCCTCCTACCTGAGCAGCATATTTCTGTAGCTCCTCCAGATAAGCCTCTTTAAATGGGAAAAGATCCAAAGGTAATTGGCACTGGATTTTATTTAGATTTATCCAGAGCAAAGGGGCCTGAACACAGATACATGACACACTTTTCAGATTTTCTTTATAAATCCATCCAATAAATTATTATGCATTGAGGTTTATTGTTATGTGAATATATATGAGGAACGAATGCTTGCAAGACATTCTAATTTGCCATCATGAAATGGTCCACACTTTCACTGGAAATGAATGCAGTTAATGAACTCCTCAATAAACCTAATGCAATAGCTTCTCTTTTTGTTGAAGACGGTGGAGGAGCTAGATGTTCCAGGTTTTTTGCCATGTTTCTTCATTAATTACACTAAAGATCACTTGAAAGCCCAAACAATGACTAAATTAAGCTCAGACTGTGCATGTGGCAGAGGTGTAGCGGAATCCTGTCCATTTTTTTTTCTTAAATATTTGACTCTAACTGTAGCTATCACTTTTCTTTCTTCCATGATTGAGCTGTGATTAACATAAGACCTGTCTCCAGTTCTCTTTTTTTTTTTTAAACAACCAAAATGCCTTTAGTTTGTGTAAACTGGTGCACAGCTGCTGTGGAGACTGCATAAAAAAAGTCCTGAATTTTGCCTGGTAGATTTATTTTTTGACTAATTGACTTTGTTATAGTCTTTATATTTTTCTACAGTCATACTTCTTTTCCTTTTTTATTATATTACATGTCTCCCTGTTTTTCTTTTGTTTTTTTTATTTATTACAAAGGTCATACATGGACAGAATAACTCTCTCCAACTCTGCGATGACAGAGTTGGATCTTGGCAAGCGAGGGTCAACATGACGCTTTCATGTTTTGGTTTGTTTTGCATTTTGTTTCAGGTTTTTTACCTCTCGCCTTTCTTTCAGCTGGAGAACCGTCAGCCCAACACGCTGACCTCTACTCCCGTCTCTGCAACTCAGCTCACCTTGAGAGGAGAAAGACAGACTGTTCGCTCGCTCGCTGTTGCTCCCAGATTTTTGTATGAACTTTATATGCAAAATGGCTGCCGAAGCAATTACTTTAATGCCGCACTGTGTGGACTTGCTGCGCAGTTGATTTGACCTCAAGACGTTTGTACACGAGACACTTTGAAGGAAATTCCCTCTTTAATTTATGGGAACCGAAGGGCCTCTGTGTGTGAATGTGTATGTTATTGTCTATAGGTGTCTTCAGAATCTTCTGTTTGTGTATTGTTCTTGGGAAGAAAAAAAAGGGAAGAGAGTTATTAGTTGCTGTGCATCTGGGGATGTTTTGAGAACATTGTATATCTCTGCAATGCTTATTTGTGCGAAGTTCCTGTCTGAAGGCTTATTTTTAAAACAATGTGGAATTTCCTGTTCCAAAATTTGAATATAAAGTTCTTAACGAAATAACTGTAGGAGGAAAAAAACATCAAATTAGAGCACCTCCCTCCTTCCTGATGGGGGTTAGAACTCTTCAGGTACGACTGTCGTAGTAACGCTGTGCAGTTTCTCCATTCGGCCAACCCCCAGAGAGAGACCCAGAAACTCATGTGATCTTCCATGTAGCGCTCTTCTTCTGCCTCTTCTTCCTCCTCCCGTTTCATAGCGGATTGTTTCTCTTTAAACAATTGTAATATTTTCATATTGTAGCATCTGGTCCTTGTATTTAGACGTTTTTACCTCCATGTACCGACTATACTCTTCATAATCCTTCTGAGGTGCACTGTGACTAAACACGATGCTGCTATATCAAAGACTGTGAGTATGTTGATCACATTTAGCAGATGGCTGGTGACGACGACAGTGGGGGTGCGCTCTGCTTAAATTGTTTAAAGTTAAATGTGCCGCCGCCAATGTTTTCCAGCTTCAAGTGCACAAATGCAGGATCTGTAGCTGTCCACAGTGATCTTCCTCTGTAAGAATTATAGAAAAGAAAGCGAAGTGTAGCTGTTAAAGTATTTCTCATGGAACCGTTGTCCTTCTTTTTCTGCGGCACTAGTGATTTTGGCCAATATCTCTAATCAGTAATAGATTTATGATTGAATCTCCTTGCTAAACCCAAACATAAGATACAATTATTTAGATTTTTTTTTGGTACAGTTGATTTTCTCTTAATATAAGCATTCAACTACTGTTGAGCCATTCATGCTGATACTGAGATTTTGAGAAATGTGTATGACATGCTGCAAAGGATAATAAAGATGGAGATGTGTGTGTTGTGGTGTCCATCTGAGCACTGATTTAACGTTTATCGATTTTCTCATGGTCAGACATGTACTTCCAGCTTTTAGATTTGGTCAGACGGTCACAGTCATCCGAAGATAATCAGGGTATTTAAAAAGGGGTGTAACTGTACACCCAAATCAATATTTGGGGTTTTAAGGTCATGGTTCGGTACGTTTTCGGTACACTTTAATCAAGAAAAGTAAATATAAATGTGCATATGACTTTTTTTTTTTATTCAAATGAACATTGAATTATTTCCTTTCAATTCTTGAAATTAATTGGATTGTATTATGTTCTGTAACTTAGAAACATTGAAAGTATAGAACTGAATAAAGATTTGATTGGATTTTGGAATAAAATAGTGCAAGCAGAGATAGAGTAGAGACGGAGTAGAGCAAAAAACAATATAACCACTTGAAAACAGTGTTAATGTTTAGAAATGTTTAAATAATACTTTGGCCATATTTTAGAATTCAATTCAGTTTATTTATATAGCGCCGATTCACAACAGATGTCATCGCGAGGCACTTTACAAGAAAGTCATTTCAATACAAAAATTCCAATCAGTTTAAAGGTTTAGCTAGTTTTCTATGCAAGGAGTGGCAGCAGATTGCATTGAGTCATTGACTGCCAGTTGCGCCCAGTTGATGCAGACTCTAACCACAGCAATCCCTCATACTGAGCAAGCATGTAGTGACAGTGGAGAGGAAAAACTCCCCTTTAACAGGAAGAAACCCAGCAGAACCAGGCTCAGTAAGAATGGCCATCTGGAGGTTCGAGAAGACAGAGCAGAGACACAGAAAGAACAAAAGAACTGATGAAAGAGTCCTTTCTACACTTAAAAAAAGTTGATAACAGGAAACGGGGATGTTCAGTTACTGGGATGCAATGTTAACAGTTGAAATAATGCAACTGGAGAGTAGTAGAAGAGAAAAGTAGCAGAGTGAAGAACAGTGGTCAGTCTGTCCTCCAGCAGTCTAAGCCTATAGCAGCATAACTACAGAGATAGCTCAGGATGACCTAATCCACTCTATCAGCTTTATCAAAAAGGAACGTTTTAAGCCTGGGCTTAAAAGTGGACAGAGTGTCTGCCTCACGGACTAATACTGGGAGCTGGTTCCGACAAGGCGCGCGATGGAAAACGATGTAGTACATATGCCCAGCCTTTAGATGGCAGTGTGGCCCATGTATGCAGTGTTCCAAGGTTTCCTCCTCACAACCCGGAAAAGAAACATTTCATTATAACTAACAATGGCGGTCTTTTTGTAGTTCTCCGCTTAAATAAAGGCGTATTGATTATTTAACGCACGTACTGTATGCGTTCCCGTTGGCAATCACATAGAAGCCTGATGATCTCTAACACTGCCCTCTAAAGGCCGGGTATATGTACTACATCGTTTTCCATTGCGTGTGTTTTAAACAACCAGTTTAAAACACACAGTTCATAAATACAAGTTTAGCAACAGCAGTGAACAAACAGCGGTTTTATCTTTCAAATACACGTAAAACCAGCAATGAAGGATATCTAAATCGTCCTGAACTATCTCTACCCAGACACACAAAAGGTGAATGGAGTGAACGGGTTTGATCCAACTTTGAGGTGGCTTGTCGTCCGATTGGTCCCAGTGGAGATCAAATATAAGAAATGGAGAGGAATTCACCAGTGAAGAGCGTCTCCATCTGCCAGCAAAACCGTTCGCTGCCAGTTTTTATAAGCTTGTTCGGTGATGACACTTAGGAATGCTGGGAAATGCAGTCTGTTCTATTCATTTGTGGAAAATGAGTCCCAACAGCTCGTTTTTATCGAGTATCAGTGATGTTGACATTCAGCTTGACATTGTTTCAGTTGAGTAATTCAGTTTAGTGCAGAGCGTGTTATGGACCTTATTGCTGGTGAAAGATGGGTTCGCTGACAAAGTTCTGATTCAGTCCATCTTTCTTTTTCTACTGTAGCAGTATGATCAATCACTAATGTTACCAAATAGCAGAGTTTAGTGATACATGCTAGTCCTTTCTTTTTTGTTTTTGTGTCACTTTTGAAATTTGAGCTGCAGAACGTTGCACCACGCTCTGAGTTCCTCACATAAACATTCTGCATGTGTTCAGGTGGAAAACTGTGTCGTACCAAAAAGTACGAAATCAAATACATTATGGCTGTAACAGTACAAACATGGCTCTGAAACTCACAAAGTGTTGTTAAAAAAAAACTGCAAAACAAGCAAGCATAATAATAGTAAAGTAAGAGTAAAGTAATAAAGTCATCCGATAAAAGACAAAGGTATAGATAATCACGTTATCAGTCTCTACTTTAATTGAATGTCACAGTGTAGAAGTGATTCTTTAGTAGCATCTTAAAGTTCTCCAAACTTTGAGCAGATCGGATATGCAGTGGTAAAGTACTTCATTGACCAGGAGCAGCAAATTCAAAGGCACAATCACCTCCACATCTAAAAGCATCTGGTTATCTGACCTCAGTGTTTTCTGTAGTGTTGCAGAAGATCCTGAAGATAAAATGTCAGACCATTGAGAGCTTCAAAAACTAACAAGTCTTAAAATCAATCGGGGTTTAGTGTGGTGTAGTGGTTAGTGTGGGCGCCCCATGTACCAAGGTGCCCTCAGTCCTCAACATGGTAGTCCAGAGTTCAAATCCCTTCCCCGCATGTCTTCCCCCACTTCTCTCCGCCTTTCTACAATATCCACTGTCAAATAAACGCCACTACAGCCCTAAACCATCAACAATTTTTTTTTTTTTGTCTGATGTGTTTCTTGGTCTTTGTAATGCTGTTCTCTAACAAACCACTGAGGCATTTACATAATTTATATTAAGTTACACAGAGAAGGGTTATGTTTACTTTTCAGGTGACTTCTAAAGACAACCAGCTAGATTTTATTTTATTTAAAGGTGTCAGATTAAAGTGGGCTAAATATAAATGTAGAGTACACTTTTTAGATTCCTTCTAGATTCAGGTTTACAGTACCCTGTATTGGTCAATCCCATAAATTCTCCCATCAAGTGACCTAAATGCTATCTTGTCACTTAAGTTTCTTATATTGTAACGTGATTATATTAACGTGGTAACATGCTATTGTGTGCAGTACGAGACCTGATGGCGTGACTCAAAAGGTGTTCTCCATGTTGATTTTTAAGTAAGCACACTGGAATCGGTTCCCTGTATTTTTCTCGGAGCGCCACTGGCGATGATCCGCTGGTGTGTGTGTGCTAGAGAGTAACTGTGTGTGCTAATGCACTAAAAGCCCCTCTGAGCTCAAACATGCAATGAAACCATGTACTGTGATAGGCTGACGCTGTCAACAGATCACCAGCACTCTATGAATGAAGCCAGTGGTGTCTATTTGGAAAGTATCGAGTCTTTATGTTTCTGTCAATGCAAATGGACAATTGTGGCGGATGATTCGAATGATCATCTGCTTCGCTCATCATCATTACGTAAGAACAGTTTGCGATTCCCAGCAGCGTGCTGCGGCACCCTGAGGGCAGATCAATCAGAGAGGCAGAGAGGTTGAAACAAACTCAGCATCCGCCTGATGTAACTTCTTCAAACAGCTCTACTGTACCCATTCTCTGCTTGCTGTGACGACTAGTGTTCTTTTTATGATTTAAACTTACCTATGTAGTGTTGGTGAGAAGTTGACATACACTCATCATAGACATCAGAGTGTTATTGGCTTATTTAGGCTTTAATGATGCTTTTGACCCAATATGTTTCCAGGGTGAAATACTGACACATCATAAAGCTTAGCTGGGTACATGAGACTGATTTTCTCTAGTCCATAAAATGATTAGATCATGCAGACAGGCTCAAATACATACATTCAGAATTTTTAGATTTCATTAATTGGTGGCATGGACCCAATTTCTAAACCAAGTCCATGATTTATTTATTTATTTTGCTTTAGGCAAGGCAAGGCAAGGCAATTTTATTTGTATAGCACACTTTCAACAGCAGGGCAATTCAAGGTGCTTTATATGATTTGGTGATTTAAAAGAAACACATAAAAGAAACACACATTATACATGATACACAATAAAGCAAGAGAAAAATAAAAAAAAGCAAGAGAGCATGAACACATTTCATACATATAACATCAAGCATTTACTCAAAGGCAATTCTAAACAGATGGGTTTTTAGTCTCGATTTAAGGCAGTTCAGAGTTTCAGCAGCTCTACACTCGTCAGGAAGTCCGTTCCAGATAAGGGGAGCATAGAAACTGAAAGCTGCTTCTCCATGTTTAGATCTGAGTCTAGGGATGTTTAGTAGGCTAAAGTTGGAGGACCTGAGTGGTCTTGGTGGTTGGTACCATGACAACAGGTCTTCAACATATTTTGGTGCTAAGCCATGTAATGATTTATAAACTAGTAAAAGTATTTTAAAGTCTATTCTCTGAGCTACAGGGAGCCAGTGTAAGGACTTTAGAACGGGGGTGATGTGCTCTACTTTCCTGGTTCTAGTGAGGACGCGAGCGGCAGCGTTCTGGATCAGCTGCAGCTGTCTGATTGACTTTTTAGGCAGACCTGTCAAGATGCTGTTGCAGTAATCAATCCGACTAAAGATAAACGCATGGATGAGTTTTTCTAGGTCGTATTGCAAAATCAGTCCTTTAATCCTAGAAATGTTCTTCAGGTGATAGAACGCTGACCTTGTTATTGCCTTTATGTGACCCTGGAGGTTCAGGTCTGAGTCCATTACTACACCTAGGTTACGAACCTGATCAGTAGTTTCTAGCTGTATTAATTGAAGCTGTGTGCTGACTCTTGATCGTTCCTCCTTGGGTCCAAAAATAATCACTTCAGTTTTGTTTCTATTCAGCTGGAGAAAGTTATGGCACATCCATCCATTTATTTGGTCAATGCATTGATTTAGGGTTTGAATGGGTTCAGAGTCACCTGGTGACATTGTAATGTAGAGCTGAGTGTCATTCGCGTAGTTATGGTAGCTAATGTTATTGGTCGCTATAATCTTGCCTAGTGGGAGCATGTAGATATTAAATAAGAGGGGCCCCAGGATGGAGCCCTGGGGCACCCCACATGTGATTTCTGTTCGTTCTGATGAAAAGTTTCCTATTGAAACATAGAAGTCCCTGTTCTTTAGGTAAGACTCGAACCAGCCAAGTACTGTACCAGAGAGTCCGACCCAGCTCTCCAGTCGTTCCAATAAAATATCATGATCAACAGTGTCAAATGCTGCACTGAGGTCCAACAGAACCAGCACTGTGGTTCTTCCACAGTCTGTATTTATGCGGATGTCATTAAATACTTTGACGAGGACAGTCTCGGTGCTGTGGTGAGTGCGGAAACCAGACTGAAAAGCATCAAAACGGTTTGTCGTTGTTATGAAGCCATTTAACTGCTGAAACACAGCTTTTTCAATAATCTTACTGATGAATGGGAGATTAGAGATTGGCCTGTGGTTCTGCATTAACGTGTTGTCCAGATTTTTCTTCTTTAGCAGTGGTTTAATAACTGCTGTTTTTAAAGCCTGAGGGAAGACACCTGATAGCAGTGATGAGTTCACTATTTGAACAAGATCAGAACCAATAACAGGAAGAACTTTCTTTAGAAAAGCTGTGGGTAGGATATCAAGACAGCAGGAGGAGGAGCTTAATTGGATAATGATTTTTTCAAGGCTGTTCTGGTTTAATTCGTGGAATTCAGACATTTTCTCTACATTGTTGTTGATTGGGGATGGCACTGGTTGTGGGTTCGATATTGAGGTACAGATTGACCGTCTAATTGTTAGAATCTTTTCAGTGAAAAAGCTGGCAAATTCATTGCAGGCCCTGGTAGAGTTTAGTTCTGGGGCTACTGTCACTAAAGGATTAGTTAGTCTTTCCACTGTTGCAAATAGAGTCCGTGCGTTATTAATGTTTCTGTTGATGATTTCAGAAAAGAACGATTCCCTAGCATCTTTTATAGTTAGCTGATATCTATTCAGTCTCTCTTTGTAGATCTCATAGTGAACCTGGAGTCGAGTTTTCCGCCATTTTCTCTCGGCTCGTCGACACTCTCTTTTTTCACTACGTACCAGTGGATTACTTGTCCACGGAGACTTCTTTCTACCTGAGACTACTTTCACTTTAGTTGGAGCAATGGAATCCATGATGTCTGAGATTTTCGCAAGGAAATTATCTACCAACTTATTTACTGAGTTTGAGTTGGGAGATGGCCATGGTCTTGAGCCGGAAAAGGGTGGGGTGCCTCCTCCGGGTCGGGGATGGGGTCCTTACCCAAGTGGAGGAGTTTAAGTATCTGGGGGTCTTGTTCACGAGTGAGGGAAAAATGGAGCGGGAGATTGATAGACGGATTGGTGGGGCATCTGCAGTTATGCGGGCGCTCTACCGGTCTGTCGTGGTGAAGAGAGAGCTGAGCCAAAAGGCGAAGCTCTCGATTTACCGGTCGATCTACGTTCCTACCCTCATCTATGGTCACGAACTCTGGGTGGTGACCGAAAGAACGAGATCACGGATACAAGCGGCTGAAATGAGTTTCCTCCGCAGAGTGTCTGGGCTTTCCCTTAGAGATAGGGTGAGAAGCTCAGTCATCCGGAGGGGGCTCAGAGTAGAGCCGCTGCTTCTCCACATCGAGAGGAGTCAGTTGAGGTGGCTCGGGCATCTTGTCAGGATGCCTCCTGGACGCCTCCCTGGTGAGGTGTTTCAGGCACGTCTCACCGGGAGGAGGCCCAGGGGAAGGCCCAGGACACGCTGGAGGGACTATGTTTCTCGGCTGGCCTGGGAGCGCCTTGGGGTTCCTCCCGAGGAGCTGGAACAAGTGGCTGGGGAGAGGGAAGTCTGGGTCTCTTTGCTTAGGCTGCTGCCCCCGCGACCCGACCCCGGATAAGCGGAAGAAAATGGATGGATGGATGGAGTTGGGAGATGAGGGGGATGTGGTGGAAGGATAAATACGTTTAAAGGTTTCTACTGAACTGTCCCCTAGAAAACGCTTTTTTATAGTGGTCTTACTGTGGCTGGGTAATTTAGCAGAGATGGTACTTTGAAAGAAAACACAGAAATGGTCAGATAATGCAATATTAATTACAGAGATATCAGAAATATTTAAACCTTTGCTGATAATTAAGTCCAGAGTGTGTCCTTTATTGTGTGTTGGTTGTTTGACATGCTGGGTCAGGCCGTAGATGTGGAGAGTATCATCTAATGTTTTTGCTTGTCTATCTTGGGGGTTGTCGGTATGGATGTTAAAGTCCCCCACGATGATTAGTTGGTCATAGTCGATACATATTACAGAAAGAAGGTCATTGAAGTCATTAAAGAAGTTAGAGTTAAGTTTTGGTGGTTTATATAAACTTAGAAATAACGCTTTGTTAGGCTCATTTATCTGGGTGGCTAGATATTCAAAAGATTCAAACGCGCCCAGAGTTACCTTTTTAAAGTTCATTGAGTTGTGAAAGATGGTGGCTACACCTCCGCCTCGTTTGTGTTTTCTGTTCTCGCTTAAGAAATTATAATTTGGAGGACTGGATTCTATTAATGAAGTTGTTTCGTTATTTTCATCTAGCCAAGTTTCTGATAAAAAAAGGGCGTGTAAATTATGCTCAGTGATGAAGTCATTGATAAGAAAAGACTTTCCGGATAGAGATCTAATGTTTAATAAAGCTAACTTAAGTATTGTGATGACGGGCAGCTGACCCTTCCGACAGGTTATCAATTTGAGATTTTGTTTAATATGAGAGCGTGTGGTTAACGGTTTATGTTTCCTGCTGCTGATAATCACTGATATAGCCTCAGGGGTGCCGGGTGAATTCTGGGAGACGGTAGGGGTGGATTTATTGCCCGGTTCCCTCAAATATCAGATATCTGTAATAATCAGTGGGGGGAAGCTCCCAGGCTTATGGACACTAGTCCCAGGCGTTTGGTGTAGTCTAAGTTTAGGTGTTAATTGTGTCCCAAGTTTGATTTGCTCATTCAGTCTGTCTGTAAAGTTTCTAAATGGAGACTCATTTGATGTGGCTGAGTCACAGGAAGATGAAGACTTAATCTCTGATGGTTGTTTATCTGTTCGGTCCTGTGGTGTCATCATGACTTGCTGTTTTTGTTCTCTGATATCCATGGGCGCCTCAAGGTCAGCTTTTGGGAGCAAGTGTTTTGCTTTCTGATGTTGAAAAGAAAAAATGTTTGCTGCCAACAGCCTTACTCCAGACCTGTTCAAATAGCGCATTCCTGCTTTAAACAGATGATTAGCACTTCCAAATACTTTGAAATTATTAATAAATGTGAACGACTTCTCAGCTGATTGTTTCTTCAACCATTTATGGAGCATGCGGAGTCTGCTAAATCTTTCATCATTCCCTTCAGGGACTGGTCCGCTGGTGAGGATGTTTACGTTAAGTCCATCAAGTCTCTGTAGGAGATCAGAAAAGTCTCTCTTCAGAATCTCTGATTGTCTCATCACGATGTCTGCTGATCCAGCGTGAATGACGAGCTTTTCCAAAGCAGGATGTTGGTCCAAGATTTTAGGGATTTTTTCTGATATTTCTCTCACTGTATTTTTGTAGCAGCTATAAACTTTGGTATTCTTGCTACAAAAAGCCTCAATTCCATTAATTGATCCGTCTTGTATGATAACAGTCTTTGCTGGGGGCGCTCTTACTTTATGTGTCCGTTTGATGCGGCTGGGTTTCTCCTGGTGGCTTTGACTGGTCCCGGGGGATGCGTCATCTTTCGGGGAACTCAAGGCTGCGAATCTGTTTTTCAGTGGGATTCCAGGTGGAGAAATATCTCTTGTTTTTGGCTGAAACCTCTTTTGTTTACTTTTAGCAGAAGCGGCAGTTCTGGGTTCAGAGGTTTCTCTGTGTCGGAGTTTCTTTTGTTTTTTCTTCCTCTGAGAACAGGCTGGGGTTGATTTCATGCGTTTTAAAGCTGGCCAGTTTTCATTGTAGTGCGGAGTTCTGCCGCTCAGACGCCTGTAGGGAGTCTCTGTGACACGGTTAGACCGACATAACACAGGGCTGTTTGTATTCAAAGGGCTGTTTGTATTCAAAGGTAAAGGTAAAGTTGTTTCATTTTGTCCATAATCAGCGTGGAGATCAAAATTAATTTCCAGACGACGTAGCTTCGTTTCAATGCCCTCAATTCTGTGGAGCAGTTTTTCAAAATCCTCAGCTGAGCAAAAAGCCATGTTGATAAGTCCATAGAAAAGTAATCCAAGAAGAGATCTGGTCCAATACAGTAACTCCAGGGGCTGGGAAAATAAAGTAACTAAGAAAAGGTTAAGAAAGAAAACAAGAAAAGCAAACAGAAAATAAAATAAAAGAAAATAAGTGAACGGATCTGGAGAGAGACAGAGAGCAGCTGCTCCTCCTTCAGCAGACAAAGACTACTTTAAAGGTCAGGACTTTGGAGAGGCCATTACAAAGCTTATTGAGAGCCTCCCATAACCAGTATGTTTGCAATCATTAATCTGTTGGAATATGTAACTGTATCCAATCTTAAACTGTCTGAGCCGAAATGAAAGAAAGCTGGTCATATGTTTAGGAATAACCCAAAAACCACTGGGGCTCAAGCCAGTCATGCAGTGGAAGCAGCTGGAACAGCAGTATTACCATCCAGCTTAAGACCCCCATGGACAGAGAGTGTGCGGACCGCGAACGAAGCAGTTCTCCTAAATCAACACCTTCAAGCTTAAATGAAACTTGTAGCAGCCCACTTGGCCAAGCCAAGTGACTTCCGCACAAACGTTTTTTGGGGAAACAAGACAAGAATTGAGATATTTGGGGGCAATCACTGGAACACTGTTTCAAAGAATTCAAGAAGGCTGCTGCCTTTGCTGAGATGTCAGTTGGGCACTAAGATCCCTGCATTTAATCAGTGACTGATTCTCAGACAAGTAAAACTGATTACCAAACCCTATCCAATAACCATGCACACACATTCACCCCTAAGAGCAATTTAGAGCGACCGATTAACTTAACAGTCATGTTTTTGGACTGTGGGAGGAAGCCGGATTACCCAGAGAGAACTCAAGTATGGGGAGCACATGTAAACCCCATGCTGAAGGCAGGGGCATTGTTGCTGCAAGGCACCAGTGCTATACTAATTCCCTTGAAACATTCATAAACTGTGATGAGGCTACGTTACTACTTTGTAGGAAGTCGGATTTGCAGGAATAAAAACCCAAGTGTAGGTTGAGAAAAAAAGTGTCTTTGGGTAAGAAATTCTTAATTCTGCTGAAACAATATATGCTCAAGTTCCAAACAATCCAGGTGGGCTGACTCAGACTCTCAGGTCAACACCATGCAGCGGTGTGCCACGTTACTGCCAATGTTTTTGCGCAGTACCAGACCACTACCCTACCACAACTTGTTCTATTCTATGTTCTCAACCACGCTCTGTATCTGAACAGTCAGCTACAGTAAAGATCTCTGTTCAAACCCAAGTCACAAGAGAGCCCTGTAACGGTGTGTTCATACCAAAACGTCAAAAACGCTTGACGCTTGAACATTTGCAGCTCGACGCGCATCCAATTCGCTTTGGACGCGCGTCAAGCCAGAAATACGCAACTTGTGGGAGGAGCTAGTGCCAGACGGTGTTTTTGCAAGATGGCAGGTGTCGATCTAGCGTTGAAAGAGAGAGTCTCCATTCTCTATTTATGTGGCGAGTACCCTGCGCAGGGTCAGTAACATGAAAACTTTCAAATGAAATTAACTTACCAGGTTGCCCTGTATCCGCACTTAGATTCCTCCAAGCAAGGTCCTTTTTATTCCTGTCTCTGTAGAGAAAGCAACTGGTGTCGTATAGCTCCGGGTGATTAGCCACAGCCGTTATCAGTATTTCCTCCATGTTGAATGAAAAATTTTGCTGGACCTGACCCCGTGAACTGGGTCAAAGCATCACGTGACACCAAGTCACCAGGCTCCTGATTGGTTGACGCGGCACGAAGTTCAGATTTTTCAACTTCAGCGGCAGATGCAAAAACGCACGTCGGGTGCGAATGCACAAAATGCAAAACATAAAATGACGGCGCGTATTTTCTGACGCGGGTGAAACGCAGAAATGCGTTTACGCGATGCAAAAATTCGCGTGACGCGACACAAAAACCCTGACGCCCTTCAGCGCGCTTCTGCATTGACTTTACATGTAAAGCTGACCCCCTTGACGCTTCAAACGCGTTCGGTGTGAACGCACCATAAGATATCAAGTCTCAGCCACAGCGAGTTACCGAAGACCCTCATGCGTGTCTAGCTCTGGTACTTCAGATTCCTACTGGGGTCAAATCACAGACAGATCTGGCTGGCTGGATTTTTCATAATGTCAGTGCTTGTTTCTCCGTCCTCGGCCTGGGTCGGCCAGTGAGAGAGCCACTGTACTTCCTCCCTTTGTTTTGCCGTTTCTCTACCTCCAACCAATGGCACTTAGGGACTCTATACTTCATCGAAGGAATCATAAGTACTTTTAGGATCATTTCACCCCTTATCAGTCATTCATCTGTAATAGCACAGAAAATGAAATACTTTAATATTTTTTTTTTTGTCTCAGTTCATTAATTTTGTGCCCAATCACAAGAAAAGTCATCTAAGGACAAAAAAAAGTTCCAATTAATAATCTATTTACATTCAGTCCAATTCACTTTAGGCTGACTTGGGTCACAAGCATCATTATTCCCATTTAGTCCAATTACATCGAGTTTAGTTCAATAGAATGACAAGGCAGATCCAGACAAACAGAAACAGAAGAGTGCAAAATTGATATAAAGTTATAAAAATCTAATCTACAGTGCAATCTCCTATCCTGAACAAGAACAGAGTGACAGTGGAGAGGATCAACTCTCCTTTAACAGAGTGAAACCTCCAACAGGACCAGGCAAAGCGTAGGCCATAATAATACAAAAATCAAGACGATCCTATAAATATTGCCATTGCTTTTGCACTGAAGGCAGACTTACAGAGCCTTGCAACAGCATTCAACACCACTGAACCTTTTCACATTATGTCATATTACAGCCATAAACCTCACTGTACTTTATTAGGGTTTTATGTGATAGACCAGCACAAACTGATGCATTATTTTGAAGTAAAAGATAACTGAAACTTGCACATGTACATTATTTGTACATGTAAAATTCTGAAAAGTAGCATTTGTGTCCAGAGTACGGCAAAATGTTAAACCTACCAATGCATGATCGGCCACCTGGTGACAAGACAGAAAGAACTGATCATTCATCAGAGAAGCAGCCATGAGACCCATGGTAAATCTGGAGACTGATATCTCCAGTTGACAGCTACACTGTAATTTGTGAACTCCACAAATCTGGCCTAAATGGAAGAGTGGTGAGAAGAAAGGTAAGCCACAGAAAGACCTGCTTGCAGTTTGCCGAAAGTCATGTAGGGGACACATCAAACGGATGGGAGAAGGTGCTCTGCTAAGACACTAAAATTAACTCGTTTGGCCTTCAAGCTTACTACTTTTGTGTGGAACATAAACATGCCAACGCTAGAGTGAAACAGGGCGGTGGCTGCGTCATGCTGTTGGGACAGTTTTCTTCAACAGAGACAGGTGAGCTGGTCAGAGTTGACGAGAAGAAGCATGGAGCTAAACGCAGGGCAAATGTATGACACGTTATTAAGATGTTGCCAGATGAAAGCCAGGAATAATTTCGCCTTCACTCCACAACTAAACACTACTTTGTAACGGTCTGACACATTTGTTTCCGTAACGTGAATAAATCTGTACCCTTCCCTGCTATTTGATGGAGAGCAGGGAAGGGTAATTGAGAGCTCATCCATCACTGGTGAATGATAGTATGTAGCGTATGACTAAGTGGTTCCAGTTACTGTGTGACTGTGTCTAAAGGTCAGGCAAGGTCATGTCGGGACGATGTGCAAATACACAGTCTCACAATGTACAATTTACTGTGACACTGATATTTCACAAATCTCCACAAATATAATTACGCATTCTGCTTTAGGGTGTCTGTTAGCCACAAAGTCCAATTACAGAACCAATTTCCCAAATGGGTTCAGATGAAAACGTTTCCCATCATAGTGGTCGACATGAATGACGAGATGGAGACAGCAGTTCTGTGAACTCAAAATCAAAACTTCAGATATGTATGAAGGACATTCTGTAGCTTTTATTGTAGACTGCACCATGTTATGGAGGCCTGTAACAACAGCTCACCAATCAAGTGTGTCTCTGACATGCTTGCTTATCCGTTTTGTGGATTTTTTAGATTTATCTGATTGTCATTCTACTTGTTTCAGAGGATTCAATTACATTTCTGAGTCAAGTGCACAAAATAAAAGTGAAGTGAATCCACATGGCAGGTTGTTTCTCAGTTTTAGTGTCTCCAGACTCAAAGGTCCCTTTGTGCCACTGCAGTAATTAAACTTACCTTAATTAGGATATATTAATTAAGCGGGAAAAATGTACTTAATTCTTACATAGCACATTAGGTATCTCAGATAAATCTGTAAGAAGTACAGTAGAGTGCGGTATGTCGATCAATTAAACATGACTGCAGAATTTAAGATCAGCAAATTACTTCTGTTCCATTGGAACCTAACAAAGCCCAGAGAAGGAGAGAATCATCTCAGAAAGATGAAAGATGCGTGAATCACCCTAATTCACGTGACTGCTTTCAATGTTGGACCCAGAACTACTTTCCCCTTGTCTTCTGCTCCCAATATGAAAACTAAATAAAACAATTGTTAGAAATGTGGTTGTTTGATTGCGTAATGCATCAAACTAAGGGAGCAGATGTACGAACTCCAGTTGATAGATCTATAGACAGGGCTTGTTTCTGCGGATTATGCACAGAAGTAATTCAAACCTGCCAGCAGATGGAGTCCAGTAACTGCAGCCATTTACATCTACTGACGCCCTCTGCTTTTTGCTTTGCTGAAGTTAATCAGCAACAAGGGAATGAATGCCTTTCTGTGCAGTAATCAGATAAATGCTTAAATTCTTCAAACAAAATGATCTGATCTGATGTTAGGAACCTAAAAACAAAGAGTCACATTTCTGAGGCATGCACATATATTTTACCATATTTCTTTTAATGCTAATTTTAGTTGGATAGCACATTTAAAAACAATTGCTTCACAATTACACCAACTATCATAACATAGAAAGCAGAATAAAACTGTAATAAACACCAGTATTATTATTACTAATATTGCGATGGAACAGGTCTGCAAGGGCCAGAA